>JACBWW010000045.1:3610650-3651406 GCA_020086605.1 Lanius collurio | reverse complement strand
GGCTCCCCGCCCGCAGGTGCGGCCCGCCCAAGGCGCGGCCCGCGCAGGTAAAGCCGGAGCGGCCCCGCAGCGCCGCAGTCCCGCCGCGATGTTCGGGGCGCAGCAGCAGCTGCAGCCGCCCGCGCTGCCCCCGCACCTCCAGCAGCAGCACCACTACTACCGGCGGCAGCAGCACTACAGCACCCTGCCCTGCCGTCGGCCCTGCCCCGAGCCGCCGCCCTGCCCCGAGCCCCCGCCGTGCCCGGAGCCGCCGCGGCCGCTGCCCTGCCTGGACCCCGCTCCGCACCAGCAGCAGGACGGCGCCGTGGCCTACGACCGGGTGCGCACCTACGGGCCGGGCTGCCGCCGGGTCAGCACCTCCTGCTCCTCCCGGGCCGCCTCGCCGCTGGACTGCGGGTCCGGCTGCGACTCGCCACAGGTACGGCGGACACGGGCCAGCCCTGGCCCCGCCCGGGCCCTCGGGCGCTGCTCCCGGAGCCGGGACCCGGCTCCCGGCCGGGCCCTCGGGCGCTGCTCCCGGAGCGGGGACCCGGCTCCCGGCCGGGCCCTCGGGCGCTGCTCCCCTCCCGACCCGCTCCCGGCCGGGATGAGGCACCGTCGAAGCCGGAGCCCGACCCTGGGAGCTGCGGGTGCGCCCTGAGGGTCGGGCCGGGCTCCCCCGGGCGTGGGACGGGTCCGGCCCCGCGCGGTTCCCGGTGGAAAAGCCGCTGCGGCCGCTCCCCACCGTCCCCAGCCCCCGGGCTGGCCGCGGGCAGGATGCGGTCAGTGGCCCCGGCGCGGTGTCTCCCGTGTGCGCCCAGCGCCGGCACCCCTTTAAGGCAGAGCGCCGTTTTTGCCCGTTCTGGCGTGGCACAGCAGCGGTCCCGCCGCAGGCGGGTGCTCCCTTCCCACGCCGGGATGTCACCGCGCGGCTCTGCTGACTTGGGGCTGCTCATGCAAATAGAACACGAAGCCTGTGTGCTTGTTAGTTCTCTTTGAATCGATGGTGCTTAATAAGGTCTGCGACTGAAGTGTTGGAGTTGGGCTTGGAAAGCCCTCACTATGCAGTTCGGCAGGTTTGTTGTGAGTGTATTCAAGGCATGGCTTGAAGGTATTGGTGTAATTTAATGTGATTTTTACACATGCAACTGGTGTACTAAAACTGGAAACCAATAGCTTAAGAACAGATTTGACTGCGAAATTAGCAATGGAGATCAGAATTTATTCTCAACTCATTTTCCCTCATACAGCAGAATATCTTTTAATATTGATAGAATTGCTCTGCTACACTCAAATGGCAATGTACATTTGTTTCAACAATGTAAATTTGTTTCAAGATGAACTCTTACTGCGTTTTCTTTTCAGTGTTATATTTACCTGCCAAAAAAGTCTGGATTAAGATCAATACAAGACCTAAATTCCTTTCAAAGCAGTATTTGCATAGTTTGAGGGCTGCCTTCCTCTCCAGGATGGTTTATGTAAATCCTGGGAAGTGAGCAAACGGCATGGCTAATACAAGGACAAAGAGGAAACAGCCTCAAGTTGTGTTAGTGAAGGTTGAGGTTGGATAGTGGAAAAGATTTCTTCATGGAATGGATGGTTAAACATTGGACACATTGCCCAGGGAAGTGGTGGGGGCACCATCCCTGCAGGTGTTCGAAAACGTGTGGATGTGGCACTTAAGGACGTGGTCAAGTGGTGGCCTTGGCAGGGCTGGGGAGTGGTTGGACTTGGTGATCTTGGTGGGTTTTTCCACCCTGCACGAGTCTGTGATTGTCATGGTTTTGTAGGAGTTGGTTATGGCAGAGCCATTCCCTCTGTATCCAAGTTGTTAATCCTCTTTTGCAAGATGTAGGGCAGGGAGTGTAAGCACAGGTCTCTCACCTCCCAGATAAGTGATCTGCTCAGCTAGGCTGGGTGATAGTCTGAATTGCAGTTAATTAATTAAATATTCATTGGCATAAACACTGCAGTCCCAGGCTTCCTCTGCCTAGATAAGTACGTGAACAAGGATTACAGACTCAAATGCTGTCGCTGCTCTATGGAGGATGTTTCATTTTCAACATCTGTTGTAGTCACTGAATCCATTATGTCCTGCTGATGAAAAATAATTTCTTGCTGAAGTGTTTTGCTGGACGAGACTTTAAAAACAAGAGGGTGCAGCTCAGTCATGCTCTGTGTGGGTTGCAGTTTCAGTGGTGGAGAAGGAAGGCGCCTAATACAGATTATTAGGAAGTTATTAAAGCAGAAAACAGTAACAAACAGGGAAGTCAACTGGGAGGAGGCAGAAGTGGCAGCTTGGTGCTGAATGGGAGTTGCCAGAGAGAAGCCCTGGGAGGGGTGTAGGGCATTCCCAAGGAGTGGATCAGTTGCCCTCTGAGCTGATTGTTTAGGGCCACTTAAAGTGAATAATGGACCGATACCGAGCTCACATCTGTGTTTGTTGTAATGTGAGAGTTTGGGGTTAGTGGCAACCCAGAGCTGTAGTTTCAGCTCTGTACTGCTGGTAAAGCCAAGGGCTGTCTTTGAGCAGTATTTAATTTGCTTCTGCAGAGCTTTTGTGGATTAACAATAACAGACAGCTACATCCCTGTTGATGCAGTGCTAGTCTTCAGTCATGTGGCTGGGGTGTGCTCTTGTGTTTATGTGCATTTTCAGTAGGCTGGAGAGAGGGAGAGTTTGAAATCGATGTGTGCACAGAGTACATGTGCTGGTATGTTTTGTGGTTCAGGATTCAGGGTTTTTTTACTTTCTTGCTGTAACTTTGTTTTGTCCTTGGAATAATTCACAGCAAATTTTGCTCTGCTTCATCTAAATGAGAAGTGTTTAGAATAAATTCCCTTCCAGTGTGGCTTATGTGTATAAATCCCTTCACTGTGGTCATGAAAAGATAATATATGATGGCACCTGTAGGATGTTTGCAGAGGGCAAAACTCTGACAGGCTTTGTAGGGATTTTCTGTCCATGTGAGAAATTTCAGGAGTCAGATGTTTGTGTGTCTGGGCTCAGTTCTGTGACGTGCAAAGGGCTCCCATGAAAATGGTGTAATATTAACCAGCTCCAGGGCTGGTCTGTGTTGTAACAGCCTCAAACACAGCCTGCCATTTCCCCATTTCACCTGCCAACTGGAACTCATAAATTATGATTAGATGACTGGATTGCTTGTAATTAGCAAGACAATGTGTTGTGGATAAAGGCCTTTGACATAGATGAAATTCTTACTTTCATCTCTGTTGGCTGAAGCCAAGGGGAACCTGTTGAAATAAAAGTGAGAGGACTGATTGCTTCTACGTAACATTGGCACATAGTCAGGATAAATCTATCAAATGCTTATTCTAATATTTAAAATCTTATTTAAAAGTCTTAAAGACTACAAAAATTATTTATGAAAATGTTAGTGTTATCTTTGGAAATTATTCTTATAAACCCTGTGGCAGGGGTTGGAATGGGAAGAACTTTAAGGTCCCTCCCAAACCACTCTGTTATTCTGTAAAATAGACCCAGACTGACTGGTCAGGCTATTACAAATTCCAAGCCCCCAATGCCAGTGAAACCCACAACAGCACTGGGTTTTGCTTTTGGAATCCCCCCTTCCCCTTCCTTCTCCCAGTCAGAAAATGCTGCATCTCCAAACACTGCATCTTCTGAGTGTCCTGAGTTACGCCCCTTGGGAATGCTGGAAAATGGAAAGAGCCTGAGCTCCCTTTCCATGGCAGTCTGTCCAGTGCTGGGGACAGCTCCAGAGGCCTTGGAGGTGGCACCTCCTTGTGCGGAGCCGGGAGCTGCGTGTGGGCAACCCAGGCTGGCACCGGCACCGTGTTTCTGCCTCTTGGTCCCCTGCCAGCCTGTGCCAGTCCAGCCTGCTTGGCTGGAACGGGAGAAAGGGCAGGCAAATCCCTGTTTGTAAAGCAGTTCTTTGAAAATGAAAGAGTTTGGGTATCTCAAACATAAGCATCATTTTAGCCAGGCATAATATTTGTAGATTCTGTATGCTATTGCATATGCAATGAGACTGTCCTTGTGAATATTATAAAGGTCTGTTTCAACTTAAAATGCTCCAGACTCCTCCGTTGTGGGTTTATTCCTCTGAGAACACCCTGGATGTGTTATCCTCTCTGGACTTTGAGTCAGTCCTGGCACGTTTTCCAAAGCTGTTGTTTGGTGTTGGTGTCCCTGGCCATGTGGTGTCCCTGTGCTGGAATGAAGCACTCCCTGCAGTCCCACAGCTCTCCTGTGTCACAGCTGCCCTTGCTCCAGCACGGACACTGGGAGCAAGCTGTGCCTGCTCTGAGACTTGGCTGAAGGAAGGATCAGTGGCCATTCCTTTATTGAGTATTTCACTTTTTAGATCCAGCTCTGCAGGTGTCAGTGATGCACATGCCACCTCTGCTGTCTCCCCTCAGTGTTGTGTCCCCATACTCGGAGTCCTGCTGGCACCACTGGCACACGGGGTGGGAGCAGCACTGAGCAGCTTCCCAAGTTTCTGCAGCACTTTTGAAATTTTGAAATTTTTTAGTTACTTTGACTGCTACAAAAACAGTTTCTTTTCTACTTTAGTTTCTCTTTCCTGGTGCTGTTATGATTCACTCTTGGGAGGTTTGGAAAATTGCTCCAGGCTCCCTAAACTTATGCAACAGTTGTCAGGAAACCTGACCTATTTCAGAGCTGCTCTCACCTGGCTGAGAATGTGTCTGAGACTGAACTGCAGCCACATAAACTTCCCCCTGGGTCTGGGGAAGAAATGATTCATTATGAAAATTGGAGGTTTGTGCTGTGAGGGAGAATAAACAGGATGCTGCAAACTGACAAATTGCCCAGTCCTTAGATTGGATTCAGTGGGAACTCTGCTTGTTTGGGTAAAGACCTGGATGTGAAGAGCTGAAGCAATGTATGATTTGTTGGAACTGGTGGAGGATAGCATCTGCAATTAATTGTAGACAGTACTGGGGCAAAACCTGAAGAAATCTGTTTGAAAAAAAAGCTGCTGCCAGGGACAGATTTTTGTAATTTAAAAAGGTACATCTCATTTTCCATTCAGGAATGTGCAGATGCTCCACATGGGCATCGTTCCCATAGATGGCAGTTGTGGAGTTGTGTGAACTGGATGTGACCCAGTGGGTTGTTGGGTGGCTCCTCTGTCCACTTCTGAGTTTAAGCAAAATCCAAATTTTCATGCCTTAGTGAAACAAAAAGAATTGATGGTTTATCTCCATCTGCACCACTGAACTGGATGTGTAACATGAAAACCCGAAAGTAAAAGAGATGGGCTGGATCAGGGACTGGGATCCAGGAAGCCTCATCCAGCTTTGAGTTGTGCCTGTTCTGCTGCACTTACAGAAAATATGGACTATTTACCTCAGACCTGCAAAGAGGGGACTGACAAAAGCCCAGCTTATAAAATGCAGTGATGGGTTGTGTCTTGCCGTGCTGCAGATGGGCCAATTCCTTTGGGGTGGGGAGGCCCTGGGTTTAAAACATCTCCAGGTGATTGTGGCCAGTGGATCCCAAAGTATTTTACAGCCAATGTCCATTTTGAGATTCCTTTGGGAATCCTTGAAGGCCTGAGCTCAGCCAGGAGAGGTGTTGGAGGTTGAAGTGGAGTCATCTCTGACCCTTTTTCCCTTCCTTGCAGGGCACCATTCGCAGGATCATCATCGAGAACCCGGACCAGGTACGGAAACTGTGCTGGAGTCCCCTCAGCTCCTTCCCCAGCTGCCTCCATGGCACGCAGCTCTGAGGGTCAGAGAGGGAAATATGAGGGATTGAAAACACTGCAGAATTGCCAGTCAGGCTCCCACCTCTCAGCACCTAAGTCTTCATTAATATTGATTAACTGTTAACTGTTTCTACTGTTTTATTTCCCATAGTCCCTATGCAAGCACAGCCACTTTGTTTCCAAATGACACACACTCAAATGTACACAGCCTAAAGGACATCTCACATGTCTTTAAATTACCTATTTTTGATCAAAATTACACTAATCCTGAGTTTGCTGTTTGGTAAGATTTAAGGGCATTTTTATTTATGTGTTTTTACAGGAGCCATTATCCCCTTTTCTTAGAGGGGCAAACTTCTGTCCTGGAAATAATGTCATCTATGAAAAGACAATAAGAAAATATGAGCTATTAAATCCCCTCCAAGTAAGTTGGGTGTTCATATTATCTATTGCAAAAAGAAAACTGAGATGATAGCAGGAAA
This sequence comes from Lanius collurio, assembly GCA_020086605.1. NCBI lineage: Eukaryota > Metazoa > Chordata > Aves > Passeriformes > Laniidae > Lanius > Lanius collurio. The sequence goes on along the minus strand of JACBWW010000045.1, from coordinate 3,645,229 downwards.
ATGATGTTTCTGGGTTGGTTCTGGGGTTTTGTTTTTGTTGGGAGTAGCTGCCAATCTGAGAACTGCCTTGCTGGGATCTAGGACACATTCTCAGAGCAAATGAAACAATATTTAAGGAGAACAGAAGGTGGAATGTTTGCCATATTTTTCCTGAGAGTTTATTTATTTATTAACAATGAAAACTGCTTTGCATCTCCCATACTGTCAGTCAGTATCTGAATAGTGACTGTGAATTAGTTTCTTGCAGTAACTTCACAACAGAACAACTAAGATAAATTTTTGGAAAAAAAAAGTGGAAAAGATAATTTTTTTTTACTGACTCTTGAAACAATATATATTTGGCAAACCTGTCTGAAATTTCATCTTAAAACTGGTGTTTTGTCAATAGCAAAATTGTTACTCCATTTTATTGCTCTGAAGTATTTCCATCCAGAAAAAAAAATTGAAATGTAGCATATCCCACAGTGATTTACCTGGGGTTTTTTTTACTTTGTTTTTTTAAACAAAGTAAAAAGTTTTCATGCCACTCTGGGTTTTAGACAGCTGAATTATCTGTGATATCCAGTCTCTGAAGTGGAAAAGGGAAAAAAAAATAATTATAAATAATAGCTTTATTCTTTCTGGAGATGATGTGCAAAGAAAAGAATAAAATATCATGGAAGTCCTTAGAAAGCATAGTTTTACTTCTGGTTTTTGTTACATGGGGTATGTTTAGATTTAGGTCAAATCAAGAGCGTAGTTTTGAAGGAAATTTTCCTGTGTAATGGGACATCCACCTTGGGAAAGGTGTCTCTCCTGTGCTTTTCACTGGCAGCTTCTAAAATTGGAGGGAAAATGCTGAATTACAGCCCCGGGGCATGAAAATGTGAGGCGAACTCACGTTCAGGTAGGATTAAAACCAATTTTATTTGGATTATTAAAACATCTGAAACCACCACCAGCCTTGCCAGTCACAGACACCTTCCATTCACTATTGAGGTTGGCCTCCCACCCCTCCCAGACGTGTCCAGCACCAACCAGTCCGGTTTTGTCCGCAGGAGAGGCAGTTCCCGGTGTGCCAGGCGGAGCAGTGCCCGCCCGCCCCGCCCGTCACCCAGCAGTGCCGGCAGACTCAGACGGGCAGCCCCTGCCAGCTGTGCCCGGGCAGCGACGAGTGTCGGGGACACTCCGTGAGGAGGGGCACGGCCCCCGAGCTGGTGAGAGCTCCACGTTTGTTCTCGGGCAGGGACAGCACTCCGGGAATGAAGGGGTTTGTGTTTGTGCAGGTTTTGTTGGAGCTCCACAGCCCTGCAGCTAACCAGGGTCTGTGTGTCTGTCTGCAGCTCTGGGAGGCTTTGTCATGTGCTGTTGAGGGGGGAGATGGCTCTTTGAGGTGTTGTATTTCTCATTGTCACACACCTGTGCTCAGGTGTGCACTGACTGAGATCAGCCCATGGTGTTTAACTGTGCTCAGTCTCGCTGGGTTGTTTGGTTTTGTTTTTCTTTACCCATCAATTCAGTCAGGTTCCACCTGTCAGTCTGTACACACAGCACTGCCTCCAGTTTGGGAGAAAACACACTTTACTGTATAACCTTGACAAACATCAGCTCAGGATTCCTTTCCTCCTACGCTGATCAGCCAAGGCTTCAAATATATTTCAATTTGATGCAAAAGTTGTTGACACAGATTCACTGGAAGCACAAAAGGAGCTTCCTGGTGTAGCTGTAGCCTGTTAGTGCAGCTGGAGAGGGAGTGCAGGTCCCTCCTGTGCACCCAGTCAGTGTGTGGGTGACAAACACCCTGGGGACCTCAGTGTCAGACCTGTGCAGAGCCTTCCAGAGCCCAACACTCCCATCCAGCAGCTCGGGACACTCAGCTTGGGCTGATGTTCCCATAGAGCTGATGACAAATGATGGCACTGCTGTGGAAGCAGGACTTAGTGCCTGTTCTAAAGGAAGTAATTCCTCTCTGGACAGTTTGTTGAAAACAGCAGACATGGAAGTCTCACTACCAAGGAAAGTGTAAACAAATTGCAAATGTCCAAGAGCAGCCAGACCCAAACCCATCCTACCTGTAGCATTTTCATGTTCAGCTTTCCTCCTGAAGAAGGGATCCTGTTCTGGTCTCCTGCCAGGTGAGCTGCCCCCAGGACAACCCTGAGCAGCTGGACTGTCGCTTCTTTGGGGAGCTGCTGGCAGAGCTGCACCGCAAGAGCACCGACCTGTACAGCTGTTTGCTGCAGCACGTGGAGAAGATTGGCACAAGGTATTGCCACTGCATCTGCCATTCCCATGTCCCAGACATCCAGCCCTGCACAGCTGACAGGGATGGTGTTGTTTGTGAATTGGTTGTACTCTTTTTTCTTCCTGACAGCTAGAATTGACTGGATGTTTTACACATTCATCTGATTTGCAAGTAACTGAGGACATAAAAATGCTGTAAGCCAAGGAAATGTATTGAATTTGATGCTTAGGAATTGTGTCTCACACGTGTTTGTACATTGAGCAAACAAGTACTTACAGCACACTCTGACATACATTTCATGACACAGTTCTATTGCTGTGTCCTGAAGAAACAACCCAAATGTCCAGAGTTCCTTTGTCCTATTGAAATGTTGTTTCAACATGTTAATGGATTGAAGGACAGCCACCAGGCATAAAGCTCAGTCTCTACACTCAAATGAACATTAAGCATGTTTTCTGCAGAGCCCTGCAGACCATCTGTGGGAAGAAGTGAGATTCACAACCTTCCCCCTTCCCTCCCAGTCACCTCCATTCTTCCCCCTCACTCCCGGTCTCATGGTGCTTTCCAAGGTTACTGAATAAGGAAAGTGGTCCTGTAACAGAGGGAAAAAGGGAATTTAACCACCATAGAAACCCTGACAGTGCCAAGTCAACACTTGGGGCAGGGTATTGCAGCAGAGTTGTGGGCAAACCATTGTCCAGGCAATTGAGGGAGTAATTGGGTTAACTGACCATAATTGGGATAACTGCCCATAGAATTGGGGATTGTCAACCTGTGTTAGCTGTGCTGCTGTGGGACTCCAGTCTCCCCGGGAATTCCTCTCTGGAGTGGTGTTTTAACAGGTCACTGCCTGGCACCACAGAGGGAAGGTAATGACTCTTGAGCTGATAAAGGCCCTTCCTTGCTCTGTGTTGTCCACTAATCTTTTCGTGGTGAATGTGGGCCTGAATCCTGAAAGTTCTCAAGCAGCTTTGTGTTAACAGATCCTTGCATTTTGTGTTTTACAGGAACCATGACATCGAATTAACGTGCCAGGTAAGGCCCAGGCTGTCCCCTGACACTGGTGGGGGGTTCAAGCAAATGAGGCCAAGCCAGTTGCAATGAAGGAGCTGGTCTTTGTTAGTTAATGTTTCCTGCTTGGCAAAACATTCAGAGCCTGAAACCTACTGCCAGGCAGGTATTTGCAATTGTGATAATACTGAAAGGAAATGTCAAGAATTCTCATTATTCCAGTAAGAGAGTCAAATTTTGGAAATCTCTCCTGCAAATAATGGTTTCACTGGAAAACAACTTGCACAGGTACCTGTATTTTCAGAAGGTGTTTTTTGCATGGGCTCCTTCACTCCCTGGCCAGTGAGTGCTGCTGCTGAGCAGCAGGTGCTGCACCTTTGAAGGCATTCAGTGTGAATGGGGCAGAAATACCTGTCCAGGATTCACCTGCAGGAAGCAAATGCCACTGAATCCTGGCAGCATCTCCTGTTGGTCATCTGGGGTTTACTGGCAACCCATTCACTGGTCAGAAACATAAGGCTTTTCCCCACCATGAAGTGCTGGGAGTTGTAGCATCAGCTGTTAATCCCTGAGAGTGGACTGGTTTGAATACTGCTTTTAAAATGAATGTTAAATTTAAGGATTTGAATATATGCTTCATGTATCACTTCATCTCACTTTGTACATGTCTCACATATAAAAGACTTTGGAAGTTTTCTGGATAGACTTTGATCTATTTTTGTTCTTATTTGCCTTGTACTAAGGATGTTTTTCATAACAGAGCTGTGTAAATAATGAAGAAACCACATTACTATCTACCAGGCAAAATTCTTAATCAAGATGTCTCCCCTTTCCTCCCTTTTTTGCTTAGACTGAAGATATTGAGGAATTAATTCCCAAAGGACTGTCTGAGGCAACGAAGCAGCAGATTCGTTATCTCCTCCAGGTAAGGGAGCTTGGCAGCCTGTAGGAAGTGGCAGCAGTAGGAGCTGGCTCACACACAGGAGGGACTTGGTACTTCACACACTTCTCTCTGCATTCCCTCAGTCCACTGTTTCTGCAGTAAAGGGGGTGCAGTGGTGGTGCTAAGGGAAGTGTCAGCTGGACCCACAGTTCTCTTGTGTGTTTTAAACTGAGCTTTACTGGGGCTTTCCTACAGTTTCACTGGAAACTGTCTTGGCTTTAGACCACTGACAGGAGAACGGAGACCTTTCATCTTTCTGTTTTGTGTATTAAGGCTTTACTTTAAAAGCCAAACACAAATAGGAGGTGCTAAAAACAGAAGCAGAGCCTGAATCCCACGTGCTCACAGCCCAACCCCAGGGCTGGGCACGGAGCAGGCAGGGAGGGGTGGGGAGGGAGCTGGAGAACCAGACCAGGAGGACAAAACCCTTCACACCTGAACCACAGCCGCAATGGTTCCGTTTGCTGCTGGATGCCAAAAGCACAGCTCAGCACTCAGGAAGGTGTGTCAGAGCAGGAGCCAGGGCAGCCTCAGCAGGAGCATCCTGATCTGGGCTCCCTCAGGAAGGGGGGAGGGTGATCCTACCCGGGAGCTGCGCCTTGGAATTACTTCCTGGTAAAAAAAAACATTGCAATGAAGCTGTGAAGGAGCAGCCTGGTCTGAGTTTGCAGCTGCCCTGCTCTGACCTCCCCAGTCCCTTCCACATGGAATTATTCTGTGCTTCTCTTACAAGGAAGATGAACACCAACACCCAAATATTTCCTGGCCTCGTGCTGGCACACTGTCCCAGGAGGCTGGTTTAGCTCCAGGTGAAAAAGCTGGAACAGGCATTTCCTGTTGTCTCTGTGTCCAGCTGGTTTTACATCTACACAGCTGTGATTAAAAAACGCAGCCAAAATGGTTTTTGGGGAACCAGGTGTTTTCAGGATACACCCAGAGGGTTCCCAGACTCCTTGGCCACGGGGACAGAGCTGGGAGGGAAGGGTTTGCACAGCCCAGGAGCCCAAGCTGGGAATGCCCAGAGGCTCCTCTAAGGACACAGAGAATTCCACAGGAAAAGCACGTGGCACCTCTGGGATTCAACAGCCTCTAGCATGAAGCAATTGCTGAGTAAGGTTTTACTTGCACTTTTATAGTCTGAATTTCACCATTTGACTCAATTCCTTCTTTCAAACTACTCTGTAGTATATTACACAATAAAACCAACAAAACTGTGTGGCAGAAATGAAATTCCACTTTAATTATAGAACAAACAAAAAGCTGAGTTACACTAGGAATGAAGGCTCAGTCACACCACAGCACCAGTGGGGATAAAAAACTGGGCAAGGGCCAATCCCCACATGGATAGAGAGCTCATTCTTCCAAGGGAAGATGCAGGAGGATTTCACTTTGGTCCAGACAGTTAAAAACCACAGCTTTTGCACAGAATATTCAGCCCTTCCAGGGGAGTCACAACTTGAGGAGTTATTTTGTGTGTCCTTTCAAAGTCCATTTTCTTCTTCTAAATATTATAAATGTATCATGAAATGCAGCAATTTATGTTTTCACCTCAATCAATACACAGCTATTAGAGGCATTGAAATTAACATTCCAAAGGAGAACAGTGTTGGGCTGTGGTCACTTCTGGTTTTCTCTTTCATCCAGGTGACTCCTTTCATCTTTGGGATCTTTTTCCTTTTAAAGGGAGGAGTTGGCTGTATGAGCTTTTTTAATTTAATTTTTTTAAAATGTTAATTAAGTTCCTTCACCATTGGGCTCAAAGCTTTGCCAGATCTCAAATATTACTCATTTCTCTTTTCAGGCAGGGCAGTAATTTTTAAAAATCAGTGTAAGCACAAAGCTTTGAAAGCTCACATAATAATTGTGCAATATTAACTATTTATTTTTCCCTTTATTGGTGTACAAAGGCACAGTTCCTTACCCTGCTGTTCCTTCCACCTTAACAATGTTGTCCTGTGTTACAAGTAGAAACTGAACACTGACATTTGCAGAACAAAGTGCAATGAAAATGTTTCTTGTAGAAACTGTGGGCACTTCAAAGGACGTGCAATGGTTTTAGAAGTTACTGTCAGCTGTAAAGCAGTTTCTGTTCTACCTCTTGTCAGGCATATTGTAAACAAAGCTACCTAATTAATCCCAATTATCCTTTTGATTTCTCCCCTCCCAGATGAGAGTGACATCAGACAAATCCCTGAGACTTGTGCTTTCCACGTTCAAGAATCTGCGTGAGGAGCTCTGCCATTTGCAGGAGGACCTGGGGGTAAGTCCTGTTCCTCCCTGCCCACAGCTCATCCAGCTGTTCCCAGCTGGCAGCAGGAGCCCAGGGCTGGCATTCCAGGCTGTGGCTGTGCTGATGGCAGTGGCTGCTCTGTCAGTGCCTCAGGGGGGCTGGATGGACACGGGGGGCTTTGGGTTTCTCTGGGCTTCAGCCATCCCAGCTCTGTGGCTGTGATGCAGGTAGCAGATCATTCCTGCTGGGGAAGCAGCAGTGTTTCCCACACCAGCCCAAGTGCTGGCACTGCTGGCAATGTCACAGCATTGTCCTGGAAAATGCAAAGTTGAGGGAGAAGGAGTTTGAACTTGAGCACAGCACAGGGACTCTGTGCAGTAGGATTAGTTTTGTGGTGGTTTTTGTTTGTTTGGGTTTTTTTTTGTCGGCTTCTATTTAAATTGTTTCTGGGGCAGACTGGAAGGGCAGTGCCCAGGATCCCAGCACAAAGCCACAGGCAGTACAGTGTGTGCTGTGTACCTAAACCCCAGACTTTCAAGGAAGTTGAGCATTCTCGCAGTTCTAAAACATCCCTTTAGTAAAGACTGAGTGTGTTGCACTTTATGGGAAGAGTTTACTGAAAAATTGCAGCTTTTGACTGTGAACTTTTGACTTTTGTCCTGCAGAAGCTGGAAACAGACAATGTCTTGCTGAAGAAGGATTTGGCTTTTAAGGATTCTCAAGTAAAAGAATATGAAACAATGTTGGCTTCTCTGAGGGAGAACAATCGTCAGCAGCAGGTGAATCTAGAAATATTCAGTGTCATTCCAGGCAGCCAAAATAGGGTCGGTTTGCTGACTTTTGGGTACTCTGAGTAACTGCTGCCTGCTGTGTGTGTGATGCTGTTCCTCCCCTGGGGAATTGCATGTGCTCATTCCCCCTGCACTTTCCAGCAAGGGCTCAGGGACAGCACTGCCAAATGCCGCTCCCTGGAGGAACAGCTCCTGTCCCTGCGGCTCAGCGAGGGGGACAAGGACTGCCAGCTGAAGGAGCTGGAGTACAGCAAGAGGGCCCTGGAGCAGGAGATCCAGAGCCTCAAGCTGCAGGTGAGGGCTCACCTGGCTGGGTGCAGCAGCCGAGTCCCAGACTCAGAGGGATCAGTGTAAGAAAACTAATGATGAAAACTCTCTGTAAAATAAAATCTGGTTCTTTGCTGCAGAGCTGCTCCAGCCCAACCCTGCAGACCACGACGGATGAGCTCTCCAGCCGCTACGTGGAGATGATCAACAACCTGAGGGAGGACAAGGACAGGGAGATCCGCAGCCTCAGGGTAAGGGGCTCTGCTGGCACTGGCTGTGTGCAGGGACAGCAGCAGAGATCTACCACAAGCACTTTTTGGGTGGCTTCTGGTTCTGCAGTTACTTTACTCATAGACACTGGTGATGGCTCAAAACCTTTACAGTAGAACTGAAAACTGTGATTCTAAAAACACCCCAACTTGTTGCGGTGGATCCCCCTGGGCCCCCCCAGGCCAGGTCCCTGCTGTGTCACTGAGTCAGGGCTGCCTTAGGTTCCAGCCCCCCGGGCTCTGAGCTGTTGGGTGTTTGTCCCATCCCCGCCCCTGGGATCCCCCTTTCCCCCTGTCTGTGATAAAACCAGCAGGACACAAAGCCGCCCCCTCTCACCTCGCCGACTCTGCCCAGGTCGGGTGCTCTGTCCCCCCCAGCACAGAGGGAATAAATGACTGAACATCATAAGAGGTTTGAGCTCTATTTCTCTTCTCTACTTCTGCTTCTGGTGGTGGCTGTCAACAAACACTGGCTTAAGTGGGGCTGCACAGTCGAGGGATATCTGGGCTGTTTGTGAATGGTCTAAGGATATTCCAAGACATAAAGAGGCAAGCTCGCCACAAAAATTAAGCAGTGGACAGCTGATAACCCCAAGACCAACTTTTCTTTACATAAAAGAAACTAGGGATCAGTCTGATTAGCAGGCTGTCCTAGAGGGATATTTCATGTGTCCTGGTAACATAAGAAATTAGTCAAAAGATGCTCAATAGGAAACAAAAATAAATCCCAGTCCTAGTTGTATGTAGGAAATGTCTCTCATGGAAATCAGTGGTAAAAGTGCCTGGAAGCCAATTCAGCTGGTTCAGTGTTGGTTTAGCTTTACAGAGTTATAAAAGAATTAAATTAATACTGGGTAGAATTCAGTCCAATTAGCACTTTGAATTTACTGTGTGGCTCAGCTTCCTGATCTGAAAAGGCCTGGGTCTCACTGTTGATGGTGTTAATGAAATGCCAGCCCCAGAGCCCTGGGTGGGTGCTGATGGGCCCTGGCCAGGGCCCCCCACACCTGAGAGCTCCTGCCTTGTTCTGCAGTCTCAGCTGTGCCAGTTCCAGCAGGACATAACCAGGAGAGAGGGGAGCAACAGTGACTTGCAAATGAGGCTGCACGAACTGACATCGCTGCTGGAGGACAAAGAGACTTTTATTAAACAACAGCAAGAGGTAAAATAATACAAATTATTTCTCTTCTAAGGGTTTTTGTGTTTAAACCTCTATGTACTCTGTAGGTGAAACCTTACCAGGAAGTTCCTTGTCCTCTCCTGGCTCAGGAATGGGGGTTAGGCTTTGTTTTAACTGAATGCTGTTCCTCTGCCAGCCTTCTGGAAGGACAGAGTTTCAGACTGTTCTTGGATACGAAGTTCTGCAAATATTTTGTTGTGACTTTATTGAACTGATCCTTCAGAAAACATTACTTCACATCAAGTTTGCTTTTGGTTTTCTCAGGAGCTCTTCAGACTGAAGCAGGAGAAATTATCTGGCAGTCAGTCTCCTGGGGTGACAGCCATCATCACTAAAAAGTAATGTGTTATTCACCTTTCTTAAAAACACATCCTTTGGGCTTTCCTTTGCTTAGGCTCTGTTAAGCAACCTGTTCAACTCTCTGCAGGTACAGGAATCAGTATCCTATTCTGGGTCTCCTGTCTGATGACTACAAGGTCACATCACCTGTCAATAAATCACAAACGATTGTAATTGAGAGGACTGGAGAGATCTGGAAACATGTGAGTTTACCTGGAGATGGACTGGTCCCTCTGCACTCCCTAAGTGCTCAATTTAACTTCAAAGCAAGTATTTCCCAAACTGAGAGCTCAGGGATGCCCTCGTGGTAATTTAAGTCAATGCAAAAAGCAAAGTGACTGCAGCCAGGGAAGTGTCCTGGCTTTTTCGAGCAGGCACTAATTGGTGGGTGTGGTACACACAAAACCTTTTGTTGTTTTCTCTGGCACATAATTACCCTGAACAAAAGCAGCAGCGTTGCCCTAACACCGGCCCCGGGGTGTTGCTGTCCTGGGCAGGTAGGCAGGGACTGTATCCTGCTGTGCTCTCAGGTGAGGAGGGATTTGGGAGGGCTGTGGTCCTCTTCATTAGGAGCATTAATGACTCCAAGCTATTACTAAAACATTCGAAGCAGGACATCCCTGAAACTCACCTTGAGCCAGAGCAGTGACTAACCCAGGAATGCAGAAGAGTGGTGACATTTTAAGGAGTGATTCAGAATAAAAATAGAAAACAGGGCTGCAGAAGCTATTTCTGTTACAGGCAGGGGCTTATGGTGCCAAGTTTGGCTACAAGGAAAAGGATGGAGAAATGGCAGGGTGACCAGGCAAGGGGTGGTGGTGGCTGCAGGCACAAGGTCCCAGCACCCCCTGGACACGACCAAGGGAGGGACACAGCCAGGGGACAGTTCTGTGACAGCCTGAGCCGATGCAGGTAACACACCTGGCACACTCCCCAAGGGGACCTTGCCTGCAGCAGGATTAGGAAAGTAAAAGGTTCAGGTCACTGGCAAAGAGCAGAGTTTTATTTCTGAGCCCTAAAACTCACCCAGGTGCATTGCAAATGTGAAATGTCAAGCACTTAAACATCAATAGAGAAATTAAAAAGTGAAGTGTTTGGTACAGAGGAAAGGCTCACTGGTCTCCTTGGACCCTTCACAAGACAAAACAAGTAGGTAATTAAATGAGATGCTTTACAGGAGCTTTCGTTTCATAACAGAAACAGGTTTGTGTATTTCTTCTAACAAGTTACTTGTTTCTTTTAGGAATGAAAGAAACCTCTGAGCCCTCAGAGCTGCTCCAAGGAGTTCACAACCACTAAAAACGCTTTACTTTCTGCTCTTCTGCATCCAAAAAAGGTTCAGTCTGATAGTGAGGAAGGCTGAGAAAACATTTAAGGACTCACTTTTCCCTCGGAAGAGTGCGATGCCATCCCTCTGTGGACTTCAGCTGTTCTTGACTAACTCCTGTTCTTCAGTCAGTCCTGAGGCAGTCTAGGAGATAAAAGGAAGACACCTGAAACCTCTTCCTTCTTGTAGCCATGTTCTGTGTTCCCATGCTGAGAGTGGGAATGACCCTGATGTCAGTCCCACTCCTCCCACGGCTGCTTTCAGTGCAGACTCACAGGCTGCATGGAAACTTCAAAAATACCTCACTGGGACCTGCTCCTTACCTTACACCTGCCTCTGTCTGGGAAGCTCGGACACAAAGGACTAAACTTACAGCAAACCCAGCTTCTGACCTGGCACATGCCAGCAGGACCCAGTTCAGTGAAGGCTGGGCTGGGCAAAGGCTCAGAGGTGATGTGTTCTCAGCCCCAAACCAGCTGTAAGTATTTATTTGCTGTGCTTCAAATTTTCAACAACTTGGCATATTTTTATATAGAAGAACTTTGAGCTATTTTCATACATGGACTAAATTTCCTTATCAGACCAACCTGCCATTTACAGTTTCTGCTCCTTGCAGTACCACAGAAATTTGGTGTTCATGAATCGGCAGTTGTCTGAGCAACACAGCACAGAGAATCACAGGGAAAGTTTGAACGCTGCAATCCAAAGGTGCTCTTTTAGCGTGGGGTTCTTGCTTTGCTTTCCTTCTGCACCCATGCAGTTCTGTTCCCAGATACTATAGACCCTAGGAAATGTTTAATGGGGAAAGAATGCTGGAGGCTATGTGTAACCATGAAATAAAGCCAAGTTTAACTCTCTGGGTCATTGTCTGTCTGTCCTGGAAACATGTTGTGTGAGGAGGGAGTAAGTGGTGTCTTGTTTCTTGCTATGAATCTTTACAAGTGGAGGATTAGGGCTGGGTCCCTTTTCTGGCTGCTGCTGCTGCTGCCCATCCTCCCTCAGGTAATGCTGGTCTTGTGCTCTTCAGGACTGGACAAAGAGCCACGAGTAAAACTTGTTCCTGCTGCTGCTCTTTGTGTGTGTCCAGGCTGAGAGGGGCCTGCACTTTCACCTGCCTGGGCCACCCCTTCAGCCTGGCTTTACAAGAACAGGCTTTAATTAAACAGCTCATTTGAACAAGGAGTTACATGCCCCTCTGAATTCAGTAATTATTCTAAAACAGATTCTAAAGCAACTCCTCTTTCTGCAGAGCAGTGAATAAAAGGTACATCTACCCTCAGAGTTACCATGCTCCTGCCCTGGGACAGGGTCAGCGTAATAAATAATTTTAGTTACATTACACTGTCAGCAAAAGATGTTTCACCTTTGCTGATCTTAACCAAAAAACCCCCTACCAGCACCATGTTTGTTTAATGCCATCAGTTACCTGTGCAGGTGTCTGGGTGCAGGTGCTCCCTGTGCTCCCACCAGGACTGGGTGTTTCCCACAGCTCAGACGAAGCTACAACGAGCAGGAATGGGAGTTATTAATGGCCACAGTTACTGACAGCTCATCCCAGCCATGGATTTCCCAACCAGCCCCTCAGTGACACCAACCTGTGTCTCCTCCGCTCCATGGCACAGCACAGGCCACACAGGGAACTCCCTGAAGGAGGGACAGGGCTCAGCCCAGGAGCTGCTGGCTGTGGTGAGACAATTCCATGGCAAAGGCCACCATCATGTAAATGCTCTGTTTTCAAATACAGCTGATCCATCACAGTGGAAGCACCATCCTCAAGCAGCCAGGAAAGCTGCAGCCTGCTTACAAAAAGCCTGGGTTCCTGCTCAGGCCAGCCAGCTCTCTGTCCTGGGGCAGCAAGGACAGATCCTCAAAGAATCTGAACATCACCAGACCTTGTAAATGCTACAGAGCAGAGGCTGTAACTACACACTGTACTCACACAAAACACAAAGCAATAAATCGTCAAAAAGCTGAATTAGAGTATATAATACAGCATATGGCCATTTATTTATGGGCTGGTTTTGTTTTCAGAACATACTTATTTAAAAAGCAAATTTAGTATTTTTTTACTATAAAGTACCTGTTTACTGTGAGCTCAGCTGTCCCCTCTGTGCTGTGGAACTGGAACTGATTTACCCAAAGTGGATTCTTCTGGAGTTTATAGAAATGTAATTTCTCATTTACTCAGCTCTGTAAATGCTGGTTAGAAGCAGTTTACCTTAGCTCATTTCCCACCTCCATTTCAGGTAGGTCCACCAAGACTGCTATATTTTTTTCAGGAACAAATTAGAAAAACGTCAGACACTATTTACTTCATGTAATTACAACAATCTACATTCTGCCCTGTGTTTTATCTGCCAGAATGCAGTCTTGTTTTGCAGTGAAAAGGAGAAAACTTCTGTTTTTTGACTGACCTTTCTGCAGTATTAAAGTTTCTCTGCCTCAGCTATAAAATAAAAGCCAAAGAGGGCCCTGGCTGGGAAGACCCTGACAACTCCAGCAGCCACCAGTCCACACCCAGCACCTCACCTTTACCTCCAGAGTTCTGCTGCTGCTCTTCCGTGTTTTCTCTCTAATTTATTACCTTTAATTGTCGGCAGTTGAAACCTGAGGAAAGAAAAACATAGCTAATGATCAGGATGTGAATCACTTTTAACTGCACCTGTCAGCCCAATAAAAAGCTGCACCAAACAGATCTGACATTTCAGAGCAAGCCTCACACGTGTGTGAGGCTCTGCTTGCTCAAGCACCCCTGACCTGTCACAGCTCTTAAATATTCACTGGGAGAGGGCACAAAGAACAATTTGGGAACTGTCCCTCAAACTGCTGAGGAGTCAGGTGGCATTTTATCCTTGCATTTCAGAAGAAATAAAATGCCACCTTCTAGCAAAATCTTATGTCAAGAACAGCAACCGACCCCCTGCTTTGATACAGAACAATTACCTGGTTATTTGGTCTGTCTGCAGGGTGGGAAAATGAGCCAGCACAGCCCTGGGTGTGTCAGGGATCATCTCCAGGCTGCTACGAAGAATCTCCTTCAGTCCATGTATTCAACATAACATTCAGGAACAAAGCATTGACGTTGTGAGAAGTCCACAGCTTTAAATCACTAAGCCTTTTTCTCTTCTGACTGCTGGGCATGCAAGGAAAAGCAGCAACAAAAACCAGATGAAGTCATTCCTGTCTGTTTAATTTCTGCTCTTCGTGCAAAACCTATGAGTTCAGTGGCTCACAGCCCGTTGGAAATCCTCGATGAAGGGTTTATTTAATATCACATGCTCTTCTTCAGCTTTTTAATCTGTTACTGATGTATTCTAAAAAGAGAGGGAATTTAGGATAGCAGAGTTTTCAGCATTTCATTCTGCAAGCTGTCCTATTAAATAGATAAAAAGACAAAACCTACCTGGCTTTTCCCATAATATGTGAGAAGTTTTTTGTGCTCTTAAAGGAGAAAAAAAAAATCAAGGGAATGTCAGTATCACATTTGATAATTATTTCAGAAATAAGCAAAACAAACACAAATACCTTACCTGTAAGTTCAAAGGGTTAAATCATACCCAATGTTCTCCCCTAAACAGCCTAAATAGACCTGCAGTAACCTGTTTACTTGAAATGTGATCACATATTAATTAGTGAATAATGCAATTAAAAATATTAGCCAAATTTACAGAGAATGAGACTTTCCTAAACACCAGAAATGAAAAGGAAACTCCAAAAAATCTGGAGTGCAAGAGATGCGTTTTATTGTATGCCCGTTACGATGAGTAACACATTTAGAAATAATAATCCCACAGAACAGTGACAATCTTATTTTACAGCGTGTACATCATTTTTTACAGCCACATAAAACACTTATTTGTCTAAGAGATTTCCCAAATTGTAACTTTCTGAAGTTTAGAAATATAAAAAAAATTTATTCTCAAGGAACTGATTCTCATCTGGTGCAAAAACAAAATATGAACATTATCTGGAACACAAAGCCACAATATAGCATGAAGTTACAATTTCTCATGTGAACAGCTGTGTGCAAACATGAAGCAACTAAAAAAAGTAAAAAATACACATTATATGCATAACATTTATGACCAGGTTTTTCATTAAATAGCCCTAGACCAGCTCGTTATATAAGCGCCATTGGATTTGCAGCATGCTAACACAAAGCATTTTTAAAGGGATGCATATTTTAAATGTATACACTGTAAACTCAAGATCCACCTCCAAACTCTAGTGGCAGCAGATTTTTCTGGTTAAATACTGCATATATACTTTCTTACAGATTGAAAATGCATGTTTATAGCATGGTATAGATCTTTTTTTAAAAGAATCGATTAAAAGGTGCTATTTTAAGTCTATATGGAAAATTTCATATTAGGAGGTAGGACAGTAACTGTCATACCTGTTAAGAACACTGCCCTAAAGAACTTCTAAGTACTTTGAATTTTAATTTAAAAAACCCCTACAGTTTTCAACTGTTTTTAATATTCTTTTTAGAGAAGACTTTAAAGTAGTGAGAAAAAAAAATTAGTGTTGAGTCACAACACTATGAGCTGCATCCATTTTTATCCTTTAAAAAAAAAAGTCAAATTCAAAGTTAATTTTGTTATATGTGCCATACTGAACAACATTCAACTGTAGTTTCAGATAAAAAAAGGGAAATTATATACATATACATCTTTAACTCTAGCACCAGAACACCACCTCTGAGACCATAACATAATGCTCTATTTTAAACATCATATCCTGCAATAAAATAGGTTAGCAGCTTTGAAAACCAGTAAAAAAATGCTTCTTGGACCTAAACTAATAAAGGAAACCAAAAAGTTTCCCTATGAAATGTTTTAAAAAAAAAAACCCAAACCAAACCGAACAAGGGACACCCCCCAAATTTCACCAGTTCTGGAATTCAATTTCTAGGCACAATTGAAAACGTTGTGATGAAGTGTCTGACTAAAACTCCCTGTTCCAACCTGCACAAGAAGTGAAGAGTGGGCTCCTTTGCAAACCCTCTGCAGCTCACCCCACCAGGGATCTGGTTCCATACTGGAGACACACGTTGGGACTGACAGAATGGGTCACACAATCAGCTCTGCCCTGTCCTCTAGACTTAGCAATGGCAAATACTGTTCACTTGGAGACATTCATCCACCTTTCTGCAAATTTAAGACATTCATCCATCCTCTGCATTCTCTAGTTTAGGTTCTGATAAGCAACAATCATAGGGCTATGAGATCCCCTGCCAACCCTAATACTTTTTAAGACTTTTAATACAAAGAATGTGAAGTTATGGTTTAATATCAAGCTTTGAAACCAGGAGAAACAGTTCGTGAGATTCATTTTTTTCCCCAATTAGCCTATCACAGTTTCTACATCGCTTCCTTCTGGAGCTCACCTATCACATGATGGCCTCTTTGTGGTGCCTCATTATGTGCTGATTTTTCTCGGAGGGCCTGCGGAAGCCCTTTTTGCAGTACTCACACCTGTGGGGGTAGTCTTTGGTGTGGATGGAGATGACGTGGCGCTTAAAGCCCGACGCGTCCGTGGTGCTGTACTCACAGTACTGGCACTGGTACACCTTCCTGCCACTGTGGGTCTTCATGTGCTTCTTCAGTTCGTTCTGCTGCCTGAAGCCCCTTTTACACCTTTTGCATTTAAAAGGCAGGTCCTTGGTGTGAACGGAGAGGATGTGCCCACTGAGTACAAAAGGATCGGACGTTTTGAAGTCACAGTGCCTACACTGGTGGATCTTTTTCCCTTTATGGGTCTCGCTATGCTTTTTGAGCTCCGAGGGCCGGTGGAAGCCTTTCTCACACACCTCACACTTGTGGGGAAAATCCTTGGTGTGCACTGAAATGATGTGTCGCTTCAGGTCACTGGAGTTGGTGCTCTTGTGATCACAATGGGGACACTGGTGAGTCTTATGCCCTTGGAAGAGCTCTGTGTGCTGCTGCAGCTCCTTCTCGTCGGCGAAGGCCTGGGGACAGTGCTCACATTTAAAGGGCAGGTCGGTGCCGTGTTTGGTTTTGATGTGAGTTTTCAGGTTGGACTGGTCAGCACACCTGAACACACAGTGCTGACACTGGTATGGCTTTTCCCCCGTGTGGGTCCTCATGTGCTTTTTCAGCTCCGAGGGGTGGCGGAAGCCCTTCCCGCACTCCACGCACACATGAGGGAAGTTCTTGCTGTGGACTGCGAGCAGGTGCCTGTTGAGGAGCCCCTGCTCTGCAGTCTCATAGTCACAATATTTGCACTTGTGGAGCTTGGGCTCCTTGTCCCTCAGGATGAGTTTATTGGAACTCAACGGGCTCGCCTCTCTGTATCTTCTCGTGTACTCTGTAAACTCATGCGTTTTATCAACTTTATTTATAAGTTTATGGCTTTCCAGATGATTGTGGAAACTTACTTTTTTGTTAGTTGTAAAGTCACAGTCTGTACACTGGTATTTCTTCTTGATCATATGATCGGGATGGTTCTTCATATGCCTTTTCAAGAATCCTCTGGATTTAAATTTTTTCCCACAAATATGACAAGGGTAAACTGTTAAGGGCTGTCCATCAGGACCTATTATAACAGCTGTTTTTGAACAAACAAAAACAAGTTATGAAGGAAACACATTTACTGATTAAGAAGTTTTCAATCATCCAAGTGCTGTTCAGATTCATGCACTTACACTTGCAGCAGAGAGAGAGTGGCTCAGTAGTTTAAAAACAACCAATCCACAGCACCTATAGTTTATATAGTTCTGTTTTAGAAACTGCTCAAACAGATCAGGAATATCACATGTGCACTGAATATAGCCATGGGTACTTTTTAATAGCTTGCAACATTCCAATGAATTGCATCAGCCCTGAGTGTACTGACTCTGAATAGCAAAATATGACATTTTCTAGGCACAGAACTGGAGGGGGGAAGGACACAGGAAATACGCAAATCATCATTTATAGCTTTTAATTCTGCATCAGCTTAAAAAAGAGAAAAGGAATAGGACAGGAGTAAGTGGCACTCCATGACAATACCGTAACCATCCAGTGTTTACCTGTTTGCCATTGCCTGGCCTCTCCTCTCCTCCTTTTCTTGGTTTTTTGTTTGAGCACTCTATTAGTGCTAATGCTATCACAAATCTGCAGGTACTGTGTTGCATTACCGTTTTTGTTTTCTAATCGTGTATCCAAGTTATTTCCTAGAAACAAAAATTAGACACCATAAAAAACCTTAAACAACTTGTTTCTTTGGGACTGACGACTGGAATTGCACAGCAGCATTATCTACTTTTAAAAACAAGCATTGCCCATTCCTCTACCATCAACATACATTAAGAAGAAATGTGCTAATAGGAACCACTATCTTTCCTGGCAAAAGTAAAGGGTATGATTGTTTAAACACTGATTCTTTTCTAAATATATTCTTCAATTTTCATTTAACTTGTTTTTACTTCTTAACAACTGCATTATCTCTTTTCTGTCTGCAAAACTACATAAAAAACTTGGCAGTGCCTCCCAATTTCTCCACCCCCCTTTGAAGGCCTACAAACATCTAGAGTTGTTTTAAATTCAAAATAGAAGAGAAAGACTGTGGAGTCCTTCAATATCTAATTTATGGCTCATTCTTTGCATCTCTGATTAGGAGCACTGACACAGAAATGTCAATTTTTTCAAAGACAGGTTTAGTTTTAATGCTGTTAAAAGTTCTCACCTGCCGCTTGACCATCTTCGTATCTTCGGGGAAGCCTTCTTTCATCTCCTGCAGAAAATGGTATTTTAGTCATTATAAAATAATATTCTTTTTAAAGATGATGCTTTTGAAAGCCTGATAATGAGAGAAAACTAACTTAGCTAATAAATAACAGGTTAACACCATCCAAGTGGAGATGTGCAGCTCAGTGTTGTGTAATCTTGAGCCTCAGGAGACAAAAATCCCATCTCTGGGAGGATTTATCCACCCCATCTGTGTTTGCATGCTTACCCTGCTGGCTCTCCTTCTTTCCATTATTAATATGCTTGTTTGTGCAAACTTTTAACCTCATCTATCCCCTCAGATAGCCATGCAGAGGTTATCTGAAATGCACACTTTGCTCCTGAGATGGAAGCACCTTATCTTTCTGGAGTAAAGCAGGCAGATAAGAGGACTTGGCCCTTATCAGCCTCTCAGCACAATGGAGTTCTGGGAGATGCACAAGGAAAACCTCAGGAGCACACTCCTCATTTTGCACTGCAAGTATTTGCTGTTATGTGCCAAAGCTCTGTGGTTCTGAAGCGCTTTACCAGCCCAGCCGCTGAGCTCTCATTACCACACCAAGGAATTTTCACTAACTTGCTTAATTAATTGTAACAGAAACTATGGATAACTTGGTATCCCTTTAACAGACATTTAACACACCAAAACCCAAGGAAATAATATAAAAGAATAGACAGGATTCTCAATATATCCTAAGACACTTCCATTATTGTAAAAAATCATCTTTTTGTTTCTCACCCGAAGGACTAACAGGCTTAAGACACATATATAAGCTGAAATTATTAGGAACATATTTACATGTTTATTCCTATTATTCCCTTTTTGAAGTATTTCTTCCCTCCTCTCAGGTAATGAAAAATACTTAAGGCTGTTCTTGTTTAAGATCTTCAATATTAACCACCAAACTCCACACACTCTGTACATCTGAGCTGGGATCAGAAACAAAATAAAACTTCTCCTAACAAGCTTTCCTTTCTACTCCATGAAACTCAACACACAGCAATCATTGGATGGCAAAGATCAGGGGCTGTTTCCAAACCCCAAGAACAAGGTGAGGTCATCCCAGAGATTCTGGCAGCTGGATGAGGGAGGAAATAATGGCAGGGATTGTTAGGAAAGAAGCACAGGTTCCTACCGTAAGCAGCAGCCCAAGCAACGGGGACAAACGTTTTATTCACGCCAGAGTCCTCAAGCTGAGTGTCTGGAAGGGATGTGGCTTCTTCTTCCCCTACAATAACTTCCATATAAACTTCATCTGCTATTTCAGCACAGCCTGGATTAAGGGAGGAGAATAAATCTTTAATTTTATTCTGCCTGTCCTGAATTTTCCTTCATTTAATTTGCTCTCGTTCTGATTGATACCCATTATAAATTAGTTTTCTTCTTTTGGCATTTAAGGGCTCATTGCTTATTCAGACATTCCTTAAAGAGAGAAAACATGTATCAATAAATATTAATCCAAAAAAAAAGCCCACAAAATTTCCAATATACAAATTC
The DNA here is from genome assembly GCA_020086605.1 of Lanius collurio. Taxonomy (NCBI): domain Eukaryota; kingdom Metazoa; phylum Chordata; class Aves; order Passeriformes; family Laniidae; genus Lanius; species Lanius collurio. The sequence goes on along the minus strand of JACBWW010000045.1, from coordinate 3,625,420 downwards.
ATAAACTTGCACCTGATGACATTTGCCACTTTGTCAGAAAGCTGCTTAATTCACAGTAGGAAAACAGAAAAAGAAGTTTGACTAACCTCATTAACTTCATCCATAGACATTTAAATTTAATATAAATAATAAAACGACTGCACACAGCATGCACAAAGTGCATTACCCACATCACTTTATAATAATTATAGACTGCTTTTTATTTTTAGGGAAGATGAACTTAATTTTCTACTACTTCAGGCTGAAGAATTCTTCAGAAAAAATTAAAAATGTCCTTGAGTATGAACATTATATGGGTGTACAAACAGCATGAGAAACAAAAATGTTTCTTATTATGCTTACTAATATCTTCATCTTCCTGAGAAGAGTCCTTAACAGCCATGTAAACCATTTTTTCTCGCTGCATTCTCCCAACACCTCCTTGTTCAATGACTCCAGCTACAGAATGGCCATTGTGAAAGTCACTCTCAGTGACAATTTCTGTCCCACCTTGAACAAAAAGAAGTGACACACATTAAGTCAATGTGAACAAAGCCACTGGTAAGATTAATTTCAGATTTCAGTATATTTCTCTGATTTACAACAAAACCGTTTCTCATAAAACTCCAATTAAATATTTTTACACCCAGGTCTGTCATAAAATCATGCAAGTCTGATAGTCTGGAAGAGATGAGGAAAAAGGTCTCTGGGTGTGTCCTGATAAATTCAAGCCTGACCAACCCTTCCCCAGGGATCACGAGCCTTCCACGTGTGCCACAAGGAGCTTGGGTGCCACTGGAGACACACAGCTGCCCATGCCCCCCAAAACCTGACTGCAACCCTAACCTAGCCCCAAAAGCAGCCTGGAATCGTGGATATTCCAGGATTCCTGGTCAAGGTTCCTCTCTGTGCTCCTCATGCTGAGCAGCAAAGGTTCAGCACGGCCAGCAGCAGCCCTGCCAAGGGGAGGGAGTGCTCCCAGGTAGGGCATGGGGGGATTTGCTGGGACCATCTCCCTGAGAGCAGCTCAGTGAACATCCCTGCTGGGAATTACATCTCAGCCATAAGAGATTTTGGTTCTCCCTGCTGCTGCATGAGCAGTCTGTCCCTTCTGTCCCTGGAGACTGACAGCCCATCCCCAGAGGAACACACTGTATTTTGGGAAGAGGGCCTGGGAATGATCCAGAGGTTCCAGCTCCAAGAACAACCAAGAGGGAGACTCTTTTTCAAGAACACACACAGGTGAGCTGTGCATCCCCTCAGAGCACTGGGAGTGCTGGTCTATCTGTGGGGAAAGGGAACTGCAGAGCAATTCTGAGTGCCTTGGCTCACCAGTAGCCCCAGAAATCCTCCCCTCTCTCTGCAATGGTCACCAAAATCCACCAAAGGCTCCCACCAACAAAAGGGATCCACTCCAGAGGCTCTGCTGTGCTGACACACTTGTGTCTTTGAGAGAAAAGCAGCAGCTGAAAAAACAGCTGCAGACACACAGCCACTTCTACACTTGGGCTCTGCCTGCCTGAAAATAGCCCTGCTGATCAAAAAAGAACTCGAGACTAATCCACACCCAGCATTTGCTGCATCTGGGCAGCCTCTACAAATGTCACGTTCTACAAAACACTCCAGTCACTGGATTATGTGGAATTAAGAACAAACAGAAAGACTCTGAAACTGGAAGAATAAACAGGATATCAAAGTACCTATTTCAACATCATCTTCAGCTTCAGCTTTAAATATGTACACTTTGATAACTTCTGAACCAAAGCCATCATCTTTAGCAACATCATCATTTGCCACCTCGGTACTGATCTTCAAGGGAGTGCTTCCTATATGGTCCAATTTCTCTCCAACATCATCCACTGCAAAGAGAAGAGAATAATAATGAGGTTCAAAGACATTTTTAGAAGTCAAAGCAATCAATAGCATGATTTTCTCCACTATTCTCCCCATGAAGAGGAAAGGTTCGTATTTGTAAGTGCCCTTTAAAAGCAGCTGATCTCAAGAAACTTAGAAGAGATTCCAGAAGTTCAGTATTTTACTGCAACTCAGGAAACATAGCAGGAATTACAGGATGGAGGACACAAGAGGGAGCTTGTCATCAAAGGGAATAAGGTAACTGGTTATGGCTGAAACAATTATCCTTAGAAAGCAAAAATGTATCAATAATTCACATCAAACATCTATACAAGTGTTAAGAACTGCAGTGGATTGAATCTGCGTTGTTGGACAAAAATTAACCCAGAATTGCCTGTCACAGTCTAAGAGTCCTCACAAGTTTCACCAACACACTGGTGACTAAAATTTAGTAGCTGAAACTCTGGAGAAGTGTGATGACTTGGAGTATATTCCCAGTTAAAGAAGTGTGCATCAAGAATCTGACTGTATCTTCTCCCTAAAAGAAATTATGATTTTATCTATTTAATCGCTTGAAAACATACACATTAATGAAAATTAATGTGTAATACACAGCTGATTAAAAGATGCAGTGACAATAAATCCAAATACTACGATTGACTCCTCATTCTTTAACACAACTCACTCGCTGATTATTTGGCCTATACATTCAAAATGTTCATTTAATGTCTAAAAAAACCCCCCGACATTCAAACGATTAAAAGCAACATATTTTGGCAGAAAGGGCATTCACAGAGATGTCCATAGATGCACCCCAAATTGCCAGCACAGAGGGCACTACACTCAGCATCCCTCTGACACATGTACCAACACACTTCTCTCTGAGGATAAATTTAGCTCCTGTGCAGGTGGTCAACACAAACCTGTGCAGTGCTGAACACCCACTGAAGTCCTCTAGAGGAGAACTCCACAAAACACAGACAAAATCTGAATGAAACACATTCCAGGGACACAGCATCTTATTGCACACATAACAGTGAAGTACGTGTGCACTAAGCAAAAAAACTCCTTAAAACGAACACTGAAGTGACAGCAGAGCTTCCTGAGGCTGCAGGGATGAGAAGGGCTCTGATCCCTGGGAAAGGCTGGCTTACCTGGGATGGCTGCAGTGGTCCCCAAGCCCCTCCCAGTTTCCTGCTCCCAGGGCACTGGTGGCTGCTCCCAAGAGCTGCTTTAACCCCCTGAGACTCCAGCCTGGGCTAAACTGGAGTCCCTTTAAGCCTTTAATGCTCAGGGCAGTCACGAGAGGTGGGAAGGAGCAGGTCCTCTCCTGCAGCAAGGGGAGTGGGAATCAACCTCAGCAATCCCCAGCTAAGCTCTTCCCACTCACAGACAGGATTCCATGGACACCTACCCAGCTCACAGCACTGGGAAACCTCATTTCTACTCACAAATCTTGGACTGCAACAGGTGAGTACAGAAGTTACTGAGGACAGAACTAGGTAAAATGTAAGTAAGTAAATATTTGGGTTAATTTTAGAACCTCTATGAAGTCTGTACTTTGATGAAAATTAATATTCTGAGTTGGAAGGGACCCACAAGGATCAAGTCCAGCTCTGAAGAGAATGGTCCACATGGGGATTGATCCCACACCCTTGCTGTTATCAGCACCAGGCTCTATAACCTGAAACCTCTAGGGAAAACATTTTAAAAATGCTGGTTTACCTGTTTGGAGTTTTGGTTTTTTTTTTTTACTAGCAGATTAATTCCACTGCTAAAAAAGTATCAAACGTGGTTCAGGAAAAAAAACTTCCTCAGGAAGAGAGTTTTTGTTTTTTAATTAAAAAACCTTTCTGAATCTCTACTGAAATCTATGCCAGCAACATGAACACCTCAAGGAGTGAGTCTGATGTGCTGCATGATGTTCATGTGACCTGGTAGGACACTGGGAACAGTCAGAGCACAAGCACTGAGAGGGCCACAACAGAGGACCTGCAATATTCCTTTGACACTCGACTTTCCCAGCAGCAGGTCATTAATACCCCTTTATATCCACTGTGGGAGTGTTACTGCACCTGCTAATTGACATTTGTTATGCTGCCAGAATGGGGTTGGCAGAAGAGAAAAAACTGGGGATGCTGAAATATCCTTATCCTGGAAAAAGTATTTCCATACATTCACTAAGCATGATTTATTAAAGACTATGTTTTTGTTTTCTGAAAGGCCTTTAACATTTATAAAAGTTTTTTATTCATATTCTGGAAAATTATAAGTTTAGTTTAATACAATGACCATTCTCACTGTGTGTCTGAGTGTTGGAAGGACTGCAAGTAAACAAGGAGGGATTAAATACCCAGCTCTAAGACTACACATGCTGCCAAAAAGAGTATTTCGAAGTGTAAGCTATAAATTTAAGATTGGGAGGTGGTAATAAAGTTCTGTTCAAATCTGCAACTCAACCAACACCAACTTTTTCTAAACTCATACATTTTATAAACATGTTAAACTGTTACCAGTTTAACAGAAATAAGAACTTTTGTCCTGTGAAGTTATTTAACAGCAACTTCCTGCTGGCCAGGGCGGTTATCACATGTGTGCTAGGAAGTTTTCTTTGTGGTAGAATTTCCAACTATTTAACTAATATTGTGTGACAGTGACTGTGCACCATTTTATGAGGCTGGTGAAACAATGGAAGAAAAAATCCCACAATTTTAGATAGTTAGCAGGACATCAAATGCAATGCAATAAACTTTACATAAAGGAAAAAACATGAGGAATTTTTTTCAAATTTTGTAAGAATGCCTTCAGAAGAAAAAAACAAACAACCTAAAATACGAATATAGCATATACACTCACATACTCTGTTTTAATATTGCATGTAAAGCCCTCAAATCTTCAATATCCTTTAAAAATTGGGAGTCCTGTCTTAGAGGGGCAAACTTAACAGCAGTATTTTTAACTTTTATGGTTACTTCTACACCATTAACTATCCTGTGTATTTTCAAAAAAATTCAGTCTTTACAATTGAAGCTAAAAAAAATGGAAACCTATCGGGGAGTCTGACTGCCCAGGGCCTCTGGAATCACTCTTCTAAAAAAGCAAATGTGTAATATAGCAAAATTTGGAAAATATCAACTGGGCTGAGAAAATGATACCAGCATAGACTGTTATCTGTAAGATGTTGCTTTTTGTTGCAAATACAACAAAACACACAGAACTGGCAATTGCTTTTGCTTAAACTGCTGTCTTATATGAAGTAAATTTCATGGCTTCCATCTACCTTTTAAACAAATTTAGGGAAGAGAAAAACACCACAGGAGGACAAGTAATATTTGTTACAAAATATTATTGTTTTTTAAAACAGCTCATGAAAACATTCTATTGTCTAGGTAAGATGCCTTCAATCACTGCTAACCCATCAGTGCTAAATTCTCTGCAGCTTTTCCCAAGGATAGCTCCTGGGAAGAGGGAATGCTTACTTTCTGTCAATGGAATATCAAAGTGTCTTCCAGCTCTGACTCACTCACCAGAAACGCTACAGGTTATTATCTCGTCCCTTAAAATTAACTGAAAAAACACAACAGAGAACCTCCAGAAACAGATGCTGAATCCTCCTGAGTGAACAAGCTTTAAAGGAAAACTCAGCACACTCCCAGTGTTAAACTTACCTGGCTTGGCTGTTTTCAGGTGTGTGATGTCCAGATTCACTGTGGATTGCCAGCTCCCAATCCATGTGATGCCTCACATGCACTATGCTGGTGATACCACAGCCACCAGAGGAGCAACACGAGGGAAAGATAAGTCCCATGCTTTGACAATTCTCCGGGTTTTTCTAATGTCTGATCTACTTAAGTCCCATAGGTTCAAATAGAGGAGTAGGAATCCTAAAATGCTTAGCAAATGAGGCAACAGTGTAAGACACTAAAAAGGAGGTGTTGGTGGCACAGTACCTTACCCCCGGGCCAGCTCCAGTGAGGGTCAGTGGTGGCTTTGAGGTCACCAGAATAGTGCATGGGGCCGGCACGCGGAGCGGGGGCTGGCAACCCGCTGTGGGTCTGAATATCGCAAACCTGAAAAACAAAAGAGGGGAGGCTTCAGCTCCACTGCCCACTGCCCCTGCACCACGGGATGTGCTGCCCACCAGCTCCATCTCACTCTGACAAGGGCTGGGGTCAGGGGCCCACCACCGCCTTTGGGATTCACTTCCTTTTTATCAAGGTGCTCTGATGGTTTAGAGCAGGGGATCGTGAACACCCGGCGGTATCTGCGTTGTGAACGTATTGAAAACAGATTTCTTAAGTCCTATGCTTACAAAGCTGGTTTGAAAAAGCTGAATTTATCTGCAGAGTGGTGATCATTTTCCAATGAAAATTTCCAATCACAAAATCATACACAGATAATCACACAACTATAAAGATGAACTTACTGTTGTCCAAATAGTATTTACACAAAAAATGTAATTACCAGAAGTGTATGAACTATCTGCATGGGAATGTCACCTCAAAATGGTGAAAAATCACCTTTCAATGAAGTCCCTTCCAACCCAACCCATTATATGGTTCTATCATTTAAGCTGTAAGTCCCAACAAGCATAAGGGAAATTAAAATTCCACAGTTAGTTCCATATCCTAAAATGTAGTATTTTGGTAATTCCTACATGTGTTCCATGGAACAACTCAAAGTATTCCTTAAGGGTATATCTGACATTTTATGTAAAATCTCCCCTTTTTAGATGCTGAATTTCATTAAAAGACAACTAAGTATTCTGAAATCCTTTAAAAGTATCACTTTGGTGTGATTTACATTATAAAACAGTTCAACAGTCCTTTGTATAATCCCAAATGAAATATTGTAAAATTTACTTTCTACAATATTTACAACATTTGACAATTGAAAAAATTTAAGTAAATAAGAAGTTTTGACCTGCTTATTAAACTGAGGCCTTTATCTATTCTACACAACACATTATCTCCATAAACAAAACAAATTCAAGTGTAATATTTAAACAACAAGAAAAAAATTAAGAACTGCGTAAGAATGATTCATTTCTGCTGACAAAAACACAGTAACAGACACTTTGTGGGGTCAGGTTGGCATTCCCAGCATAACACAGGCTCAAAACTCATGAAATACAACAGAGCTTGTCTTTGTCAGTGATCCAGATGAGGGGATCAGCTTTGCAGGTGACACCAGTTTGGGGGAGTGTTGATGCTGGAGCTGGGAAGCTCTGCAGGGGTGTCTGGACAGGCTGGATCCATGGGCTGAGGCCAATTGGGGGGTGCTCACAGGTGCCAGGTCCTGCCTTTGGGTGACAACAATCCCATGGAAAGCTCCAGGCTGGTGTAGAGGGGGTGGAAAGCTGGGAAAGGCCCTGGGGGTGCTGGTGCCAACAGCTGGACACGAACCCAGGGGTGCCCTGGTGGGAAAAATACCAGTGGCACCTGGCCTGGATCAGGAATGGTGTGTCCAGTGGGATCAGGGCAGTGCCCATCACCTGTGCTGGGGACAGCTCTGGGACCCTCAAGACAAGAGGGACATTGAGGGGCTGGAGCGAGTCCAAGGAATGGAGCTGGGGCTGGAGCCCCAGGAGGGGCTGAGGGAGCTGGAAAGGGGCTCAGCCTGGAGAAAAGGGGGCTCAGGGGGGACCTTGTGGGTCTGCACAACTCCCTGACAGGAGGGGGCTCAGGGGGGGTCGGGCTCTGCTCCCAGGGAACAGGGACAGGAGGAGAGGGAACAGCCTCAGGCTGGGCCAGGGGAGGGTCAGGTCGGATACTGGGAAAAAATTCCTTCGTGGAAGGGGCTGTCCAGCCCTGTCACAGCTGCCCAGGGCAGTGGTGGAGTCCCCATCCCTGGAGGGATTTCTAAAGCCATGTGGATGTGGCCCCTGGGGACATGGTCAGTGATGGCCCTGGCAGTGCTGGGAGAAGGATTAAACTTAATGATCTTACAGCTCTCTCCCAACCTAACAGATTCTGTGACTGCCTTAATTTATCTAAATGACTACTTAAAACAAAATCCTAGATGAATAATGTAGCTTTCAACTGTGACTATTCAGGCACATCACGATTATACATATATAAAAATTTAATTTGCTGAAAACTAGGTCTCAAAATGGCTTTGAAACCTTGTGAAAGCCAAGCTTGAGAACACCTGACAAAACTATGAATGTGTCAGGCACACTTGGTGCCATCAGGTAAGTGAAAGCTTCAGATGCTCTGGTCTAAGTGCAGTGTCATCAGCATCAATCACATTCCTCTGTCTCAGAAGGAATCCCAAAGATGACTGTACTTACAATGACAAGGGAAATCGCCAGTTACAGAATAAACTCATCCTAAGTACTCTGTCAGAAAGGAGCAATTTGTTCAGTGAAACAACTGACTGTGAAATTGGTGTTCCTTAGTTACAAAAACACAGGAATTTTTTTTGTTGCAGGCCTAATATGATTTATAGACTAATTTTCAAAGTACTTTTTCAAAAAAACCTCTTTTTGACTTCTGTTAGCAACACAGTAATGATGGAAAGCTTTAAAAATCATTGCTGTTCATCCTAGACTGAACGAAAATAAATATCAAAATATACTTTGCATAAGGGACATAAATACTATAAGAGAGTGAAATCATTATAATAATGAATCAGTTGTGCCCTCTGTCATGAAATTTTTAATAAACGCAGCTTGTTGTAACAGACTGACACTTCAACACACTTGGCATTGACTTTAACATATTGCTTCTGACTAAATAAAATCTGTTTTGACCTACTCACATTTCAGTAACTAATTTGGACAAGTCAAAAAATTTAAATTAACTATCATGTATTTTATCAAATTCGTGTAGCAGCAACAACTGGTACCTTGGGTATAATGTAGCCACTGAAGAAACATTAAGTACCCAAGGTTCTTTCAGCAGCCAACTTCAGCTACCTGTCAACAGGATCATACAGAGCTGGATGCTGTGTGGGAACTGAAATGTGTTAATGAGCCAATGCACTTAACCCCTTATTTCCAAGTTCAGCCCAGAACAGCATAACAGACAGTGAAATTCCTATTAGAATTTTTAATACACTAAACAAACCATATTTTGTGGACATATTGAAAAAAACTTTGAGTTAGAGATCTTAAAAAAACTACTTCTTTGTGGATTCTCCTGATTAGGCCAACATATTATTTTTACATGAATCTGTTTAACATTGTAATACACCTGAGGTGTTTTTTTTTAAAAAAAGTAGTATGTTCAAAATAAATTGAATGTTTAACTTTCCAAGGTGTTTTTCTTAAATTTCCTGAATACCTGGTTTCAGAAACACAAACATACACACTCACTCACTCAGCAGCATCAATGTCCTTCTCTTTCTTGCTGTATCAGTTGACTTTGCATCAAAACCCCCAAATTCAGACATCAGAAATTAACTGGGCACCAGCCTAATCCCTGAGCGTTCCAAGAGTCCAGTTACAGGAACTTCTCCCCACCAGAGCACTTCCAGCTCAGCTCCCTCCTGCTTCCATCTACCTCTGTGGAACTTACAAGATATCATCAGGTAGTCTTCAGATGTGCTCTTGCCATCATCGTCGTCCTCAGTTTTGATGGTGACTGTGGAGCCAGGGACAGCCCCAGCGGCCTGGATGACGGCTTCCGAATCCGAGTTGGTCACCAGCACCTCCTCCGACACCATGGTGGGCGAGTCGGCCCCGGCCACAGAGTCCTGCACCACGTGCTCCAAGTGTCCCTCAGGGCCTGTGACAAGGTCTGCCACAAACACCTGGTCAGGAACTCGCACGGTTTCTGTGATGAGGTCAGAAGTCAAAACGTGGTCGCTGGTGTCCAAAGCCTCTTCAATGGCAACATCAGCCTCCAACACAGAGTCGGGAACGATGACGCCCTCCGTGACAACGTCCGTTTCCGTGATGATGTCAGGCCCCTGGACCACCTCAGCTGCCAAGCCATGATCAAGAGTTATCCCATCATCTGTGACCACATCAGAAACCAGGACAGCTTCAGGGACTGACACAACAATGTGGTCTCCATCGATGTGAGCAGTGCCAGCCATTCCAGCCACTACGGAACAACCATGAAGCAGGAGAAAAATGTTACAATTACTGCAGCAGCAACTGGTTTATCTAAGGAACGGAGTTATCACACAGACAGTTAAACACAGATGTAAAAATCTGTTACTTCTCAACATCCACATTTTGCATTTCACCCGATAAACACTGTCCAAAGCAGCCAGTTTTGTACAAGTTAAGATAAACAAAACATACCACTTCAAGACATAATGTGAAGTTTGTCCCAAACTTAATTTTTACAATGAGGATCTGTTAAAAACTAAAGGCCAGTTTACAATTCAGTCTCTTTTTTAAAAAATTCCCAGTTAGCAAACATTTCATTGTAGCAGCGCTATAAACCTTCACAGAACTCTTGTGTGACACTGAATGTGTGGTAACAAACCATTAACTGCTGTTACAGTAAAAGGACTCATCCTTTGGACTGCACCGGCCTTGTTAAAAATAAACACTCAGCTGTATGTAATATTTTTAGTAAAATTTTCAACAACTTGCCACATCACTAGGAATGGCTGGAGGTAGAAACCTGGTTTTTATTAACAGACTGGACTGGCCAGTCGTATTTGCAGACTACTTTTCTAGACATAACAATGAATGCACAGTAAACTATTTTAGCAGACAAACAGCAGTTTTAATCTTGAAAACACTCAAGAAAATGGTTCTTATCAGAATGAAAGAAGTAATTAACATTATTCAGTAATTCAGTTGTAATTCAAATGCAAATATCCTGGTATAAAGACATGGTCCTTCCCAATAGCTGAGAAGGTCATCTCCTGGTTTTACTCACTATTTTTAATAGTTAAAATGTTTACCAAAATCCTGCATGATCATAGTATGAGGCATTTTGGATTCTTGTGTTTGTAATCCAAGACTTCCACCACCTGGATCCATATTCAGCCAAACTCATTCACAAATAACTGCAATAAAACAAAAATGAGAACTTATGTTTAACAGTGTTCTTGTGTTGATCAGCTTTACTGGATTGATGTGTTACACTGACAAACACACAGAAGCATTTACCCACAAATTCAAGAAAAACATAAGCAGTACTTCATATTATTAACTTCATTATTTTGGTTTATATTTTTTTGACCTTAGCATAACAATAAATATTAGCAATTATGCATAGAGCAGTCACCTCTGCTCTGCTCCTGTCTGTACAGCCTCATTAACTAATTATCAAGACTGGTGATTCTGGATGTGTGGAGCTACAATTAAGAAAGTGGAGGATTGTATTGGGCGTATCGCTTTTTCCAATTCTTTCAAAATTTGGATAAATGAGACACTTCAAAACCGATTTTAACATCGGTAAATTTAATTGGGGATGCCAAATCTCTTAGACAAGGTACAGCTACACAAAGTCACTCCCAGAGCAGGAGAAAGGATGTATCATTTGACAGGATGTTCCCATAAAACACAGGAGACAAGGATAAAATCAGCATTCCAGTACGTTATTTGCATTGCTACCAAACACTGAAATGTGGGGATTTTTTTATTATTTTGCAACTTGCTGCAACCCAAAGGACTTTACACAAGTTCTCAGTGCAAAGAGACTCCACAGAAGCACACAGTGGATCATAGAGAGCTCAAGGCTTTCACAGGTGAAAAATCTCCAGCCTAAAATCTCTGTTGCACAAGACTAAAATCTTGTATTTTCCTGCCCTCTTGTATCTGAGAATCAGAAAAAGTGACAGTGTCACAGAGCAGACGAGGAGTTTTAGAGGTTGTGGGAAGTGACCCCGGGGTCAGAGCTCAGAACTACGAGACCTGGGTGCTGCAGAGAGAAGCAGGGAGCACAGATCTTTCAGGAGTAAGTCTCCAGAGTATGGTGCTTTCCTGTTGTAGCACCAACCTTGGTTTTGCTCTCCTAGCTCTCATAAAAGAAATCACCATTATGCTATCACAAGAACCCGTAAAGTCTCAGGATCTAAATCCAAACCTTGATGGAAACTCCAATTACTTCGTGTTAGAACACACTTGACAACCCCACTGCAGTGAGCTCCACCTCAAGAGCCAGCACAGCCAAGGAAGGTGAATAATAACAAGCCAAGCTGTAGGAACAAGTGCCCAAAATCTGAGACACCTCCAAGGCAGAGTCAAGGGGCCCAGGAAGAGCCAGGACCTCACGTAACTCCTGAGCTCCTCCAGCAAAGGTTCCCAGCGATGGCAATTGCAAGGAAAAGCCACAGATCCAGCCCAAGGAGGTCTGAATTCAAGACTACCAAAAAAGTCAAACATCATTCATGAGGAAAGTTGTCAAGGATTTTACTAATTCAATTCCACTCCAAAATCAAATTCTTTCAGCATTGTAAAGATCACAAAGCAGCTCCAGAACCTCAATGCAATGCTCCACCATTCCCAAATTATCACCACAGACATCCAAAATTCTCACAGTAGCTAATGAATCCTTGCTAGTACAGAATATGATGCAGCTCTAGACCACAAATGGCTCATTTAACTATTTGAGAATTAAGGCAATATCTAACATTTCCTGACCACAGGCTTTACATTGAGAGAATCTTATTTTTTCAGTGTAAATGGATATGAAAAATTAATTTATATCAATCTGAGATTACAGAAAGAATATGCCAGACTTTTTTTTTTCCTTCTCAATAAGCAACTTATTTTCAGATTAAATAAGTAGGTGTACCACATATTACATGTTGTGGTACATAGAAAAATTCAATACAAAGAAGGACTGTAATTTAAATTTAAATTTTTGCAGGGAAAGCAAATTATCACTGAAAAAGTATTTTCCTGCTAGTTAACAGGACTAGAAAAATAACCAGAGTTATGGGATGGCACCTTCTGTGCATGGAGTATCAGCAATCCCTTAAACTTCTTCAGAGATGGATGATGATACCCAGGCAACAACCCCTCTGAAGCTGTACCAACCCTATGAAGAATGTTCTTATAAACCCTCACTGCAGACAAAAGGTGGATTTGAATCAACCACACAAACAAAATTTATTTTTTATATCAACTCTGAATTCTTAAAGGAATGCACTGACAGCAGGAAAAGCCCTTCCTGCTACTGCTGGAAGAATTGGCCATGGACAAGGCCCAAGGCTCCCCCCAGACCGGGTGGTTCTGCTCACAGGTTGCAGCAGAGCAGATGATGCAGTTTCACATGTCACATATGCAGGCAAATCTTGTTATTGGGAACAGCAAAAAAATGCAGCACAGTGATTAATTGTGGTTCTTCTCAGCTTCCTCCTGTAGTACACTGTGTAACACACCCACAGCACCACAGGCACATCCAATCACGGGTCTGCAAGGGGAGAAATCAGGCAGAAAGCCACAATTCCACACCCTGTCACAATCCCAAACTTATCCATTCCTCTCTTCCTCTAACTTGTAACATCTCAAGTTTTTCCTCTCAATTCCCCTTCTCCTCTGGGTATTTAAAGACAGTGAAAATGTTTTATTAGCATCAGCCAATAAAATATTCACTTTACAACATTCCATTAATTTTTTCATTGATTTTTTTTAAATTACAGCATGCTATCTTGGCCCAGGAAAGAGCACATTATCATCAGATTCCAACATGAAGTATTTTATGCAACCTACACCAAGATTCTCAGAGAGGCGTCTCACAGCTAAATTTTTAAAATATGTCTGTATCTGGAATGGTTTTGCTTTTCTGAAAAATAACAGTTCTCTTTCTAATGAGCTTGAGGTTCACTTCAACCTATTTCAGTTCTTTATGCCAAAGCTCTTCCTTAGATGGGGCTCAGCTGAGACAAGCAATGAATTTCAGTGTAGAAGAAGGGATATCTGACCTCTCTGACAACTGCAAATTACTTCTGCACATGGTATTTTTTAAATTCAAGGATAATGGCTGGCAGTTGGGGATGACCTAAGAACATGTAATAGCAACACTCAACTGAAAAACTGGTGGAAGTTCCCAGCACACACAATGATCTGTTCTTACCTTACTCTTCCTAAAAAAAGTATCACAAAATAACCAGTAACACTTTCATTTTAGAGAGAGTTTAAGAAAACACTCCAAATGCAAAGATCTTCAGCAAACCATTTTAACAACAGGGATAACAACCAATGCTTCAACACTTCTACACTTCCCAGGAAAAACAGGGTGTCATTCGTGTTCCCAGTGGGACAAGGAAGCTCCCAATCCCTAGGCTGGCTTCCAGGCATTGTTGCCATATTTAAAATGCATATAACATAAACAACATTTCTACAGAAAGACAATTACAACATGCCAATTACAGCTTAAATACATGCTCTTTATTTATGTAGCTTCAGGAATACATTTTGTGTGGTCCTGCAAACGTTAAGCATGTCCCCAATTTACACACACCTTTATTCTCAGTAGGTTCAGGGGGTGCATTTTCACATGAAGCCTAATTGCACGGTCAGCCCTTAATCTCGCCTTTAAAATAGCAGATTTCTTCTAAATAATTTACATCTTGTTTACATGCTCCAAAGGAAAACACAACATCATGCACTGCTAGTGTTTGGGATATTCACAAGCTGCATATGACATCTGCATAAAACCTAAAGGACCAGGCTCAGACATAGAGCAATGTAACAATAAATAAACTTCTACGCCGTTGAAAAATACAAACCAGATGCTGTGTAATCATTTAATTTCTTAACATTCAAGCTGAAGACGAAAAAAGAATTATCCTCCACTGATAACACTTCACGGTTTTCATTTTTTCCCCCCTTATTTTAATGCAGCAACTGACTGAAACGCAATGAGAAACATCCTGCTTGTGCAGAAATCTTAATTAGAAAACCCTAATTAATAAAATAACGCGCAGGTTAACACGGACCCTGGGCAGAGAAAAGACTGGGTATGAAAAACCAGCATATCCATTTTAAAGTCCTTTATTGTGTCCACCTAGAAAGCACCAC
>JACBWW010000045.1:3461021-3610278 GCA_020086605.1 Lanius collurio | reverse complement strand
AGCCCTTTCCAAAGAACGCGGCCCCGCTCCGCTCCCCCCGCACGTCACGCGCGCCCCCGCGCGCCGAGCAGGCGCAGCCGCCGCCGCCCCCTCAGACCCCCCCGCGCCCCCGGCACCGTGAGGGCACCGCGGGGGGACCCCGCTCCCGGCCGCAGCACCGTGAGGGCACCGAGGCGGGATCCCACACACACGGCCCCGCGAGGGCAGAGGAACAATCTAGTCAATAAAACACCCGGTATTTAAATAGCTCGGGCAATGGTTTCAGTTCTGTGGGTGTCTTTTATCAGCCTGAAAACCCCACTTACCTGGTTAAACGTGACAAGTAAATACAAAGTTGAACTAGTATTTTAATATACAAAAGCAGTTAGGATACAGACATTAACGTTCTCATAACAAGCATAATAACTTGTTCTGGAAACTTTGCGTTACTCTTTGATAAGATTAAGAGCCTACTGTACAGATCTGAGCAAAGGAGGACTTGGGCGATGCTTGGTACCTGTTCCACGCCTTCTATTCCTTAGAGGAATCCAAAGCCAGAGCTGTGCTTTCAAGTACAGTGCAAAGGCAGAAGCAGATTCCAGAGAAATGTGACCCAAACCCTTCAGATGCTGAGAGGGGATTGCTCAGAGCTACCTGAGTGAGTGTGGGGGTCCCCCTGTCTGGGGGGCTTTAGAGGGCAGAGCAACCTGTGGTCTGTGAGTTGGGCCAACACAGGGAGGGCAACCCAGGGTGGACATCCTGAGATGGGGCATCTGTGCAGTTCTGGGCTCCTCAGGACAAGAGAGACATGGAGCTTCTGTAATTCTCAAAAGATTCATCCTCCTAGACTTTCACCTCCCAAGCAGAGACTTTTATTTGATCTTCCTCCCCCCCCTTTTTTCTTTTGCTTTAAATGGCAAAGCCACATAACACAGCATACACCAAAGTAAATTCAGTAAGAAGAACGTTCCAGTCATTTAGTCTAGCTCTAGCAAGAGACAGACATTCTTATGACAAAATAATTTCAAACTGCCCAATACATGTAAGGAAGGAAGGGGAAAATACCTGAAAAAGGTAATGACAAAACTGAACACTTAGGGAAACAGTGAGAGAGAGCCAGTTTAGACAGCTCTGCTCTTGCCAGCACCATGGATATTGACAGCACTGACTTATCTGTTCCTCCTACTCCTTTTCAGAGGAGTGGTGGAATATCAAATTGAACACTCAGATTCTGTGGTCACTCTGAAGTTGGTACAACAGAGCTGGACTGAGGTCAACAACCACCACCGTTTGTCAGATTGTGGCACTACCCAAGGCTGAGAAGTGACAGAAAAGGCAATTCACTGACACAGTTCCCTGACACCTTTGGATCTGAATTTCTGAGGTCAGAATGGTTTAAACTGATAGTCTGGAATCTAAACAGATGTGCTAACACCATTTCTATGTGTTTCTGAAGATAAGAGAGGGAACCAGTCTCACTTCTTTTATTTCTTACAGAATTTGCAGCAGTAGAAGTAAACCCAGTGAAATTTGCCCACTTTGAAGATTTTGTTACACTTAGGGGAAACAAGTATCAAAAACCCTTTTCTAAAATCCTTAAGATTCTGGTTTTGTCATACAGTTTCACATATTACCTAATACCAAGGAAAATAATTTAATATAAATCGCAATATAATGTGCTTCAGACTTTTTGGAAAATGCAAAATAAATCCCAGTCTTCAGTTTCTTTAATTTGTTACTTAGTGGCAAGGTGGTCAATCTCCCATAGCTTCATTTATTGCCCTCATTTACAAAAAAGTTACAAAGCAAGCCAGGGCAGTATTAGAGGCAAACCATTGCAGCTGTTGGGATCTGCATAGAAGGAAGACAAAGAAAAAAAGACAAGGGACCAAGGAATGGGCCTGTAAGTATTTGCTAAATCTTGGGACAGAGGGAAGCCAAATCCTTGGCTGTGTTTGTACCACACTGCCAGGGCCAGACCCTTGTGCACTGTAGTATCAGGGATTCTCAGGAAGCTGTCACCAATTACACAGTAAATAAATCAGATATTAATGTCCTGTTATATCAGGCTTTCTTTTACAATTATCCTCCATACCTTCTCTTTGCAATAACTTAGTGCTCTCTAATAAGAATGGCAATTTCCTCTGTGTCCCACCAGGGTCTCACTGCTCTCTCAGCACCTGGATTCCCCAGTGATTATGCAGCTTTCCAAGACATTTCTGATATAGGAAGCACTTGTTCTTAGTATCGCTGTAAGGAGATTAGAATTAAATCAGTAGCATGACACACACTCCCCAGTATATTTGCTATTAAAATAATCTGTATCTAATCAAACTACATTTATATATATTTGTTTCTTAGTATGTGCTGCTTCTGAGTGTGCACTCACCAAGAGCTTTGGGAGATGATTTTCATGCAAATAACTGAAAGCATTAGCACTGTGTGCACACAAACTGAAACAGCTTTGGAAATATTGAAAAACATTTCAGCAGGGTCTGTAATATTCCTGAAGAAAACACCTGCATAGTGAAAGGTGGCTGTAGGCTTTCTGTTAGCTCACATCTTTACTTAGTGACAAATACGATCAATTTAGTGATGATTTGTATTCAGTACCAGGATAGATGATATAATTAATATGCAGAGTGTGTAATTAATATGCAGAGCATGTAATTAATATGCAGAGGGATGTAATTGATACGTACCCGGTACTGTCTCGCCTCTGGATAAACTGGGTAAGGCAAATCCTTCCTGGGATAGTCAAACTCATCCTGCTGGGCTCGGGGCTGAGGGGAATAGCCTGATGCTGGAGCTGCTGTCCTTAGAGGCTGAGCATACACAGGACTGTGCAAAAGACAAAAAGGTTATTAAAACCTTATAACATACTGCAAATTGCACAAAGGGTTAGTTTAAACTGGAATATAAAAATATTAAAGCTCACTACTGCATGCATGGCATTGAGGCAACAACATCTAAAAGGTCTTATAAGTTCATTTTACTGTCAAGCCCTCATCCTGCAAACAGAGAGGAGTGAATTTATAGAAGCAGCTCTTCAAGCTTTTATTTTCTTTTCACAGTCACAACAAACAATGCCACAATACATAATTTTCTATATTGCTACAATTATTTTCAAAATATTTTAAATTCATGATAGCTGTACCTTCAGTATTTTCAACATTTATTTTAGAAAAAAAACAGACCTCCTTAAGGGACTGAAATATCAGCAAGCTCCAGCCTGTCTCTGCAGCAGAACCCTGCTACATGTGAGGAGATGGTTCTGCTCTCACTGAGCTGCACCTGGCAAACAAGTTCTCTGCAGAAGTTGCAGTAAGAGCTGCAGCAGCTGGCTGGGTGCTGAGGGGGGGTTCAAGTGAGGAAGCACAAATATGAAAGCTGTGTTTCTAAACAGTAATGAAATGAATGCCTCTGGGATTAGAGGAAAACCAGAGAAGCCTCTGGATAAAGCAGTATTTTAGAATTTGTATGTGAATAATCCAGTCAAAAGCTTTGCCATTTGCTGGACCTTTGTCCCTTGCTGTGCCACTGGAAAAGCTGCAAAGTCATTCTGAGTCTCCAAACCAGGGTATAAAGTGAAAATGAGTACAAAAGAAAGGAAAATAGCAGCATACCTGTAATTCTCCCCTTGATGTGGGATTGAGGCATCATTAAAATCTTGTCTTTTCAGTACAGCTTTTGGAATTTGTCCAACCCAGGCATCCTGTGTGTAGGGGATTTGGTGCTAACATAGACCAAAATGACAACGAATTAGAATAACCAGCTCACCAGGTACAGTATTTTAGAGGGTATAAACCAGTTTTTCACTTACAAAATATAATGTCTGGGCTACAACTCACAGTCTGGGGTGTGAGAAAGCCCAAAGTCCTGCAGCCCTGACCCAAAAAGATTCCTTTTACAAAGGGTTTCCTTCCCTACCAAACGGAAAGATTGGGTCTGATTCACACCTTGGGAACAACAGCATCAGCAGGACTAAATTCCAAGTTAGTTAAAAATTGAACAGCACCATCTCCTGGTAAAGGCAGGCTCAGACCTGCTGCATTGCCAAGATATTGACACTTTACAGATGGATTTAGCAGAAAATAATTTAGCAGACTAGATTATTTTCTTCCTTTTCTCAGATGGCCTTCAATGTCTCCTTCTCATACACTGTGTGCTCCTTAATATGCAAAATAATCCCTTGAAGTACCAAATGAGGAAATGAACACACCCACACACACAAAAATATTCCCTTTCAGTGATTCTTTGTATTTCATATTGGTTTTTAATGGTATTTATCCATCTTTTCTCTTGATACCCACTAGTTCAAGCAATGATCTCTACTACACCTTGTCTAATGGAGAAAACTGGCACAGCAGAGTGTAATCTCTTTTTCATGCTGGTCTTCTAATGGGACAAAAATTGAAATACTTGTTTGAACATTCTGTTAAAATAATCCCTAGTTCTTTGTTTTCTCCTATGCAAATTAGATTCACTTAATCCTTGATGAAGAGTTTCACCTTCTAACGTACATTCAGCCGATCTTCAAAATTAAATGCTAGGGAGACTAAGCTCAAATTCCCTTTTTTTTTGCTACTCACATCCCATTGTGCTGAATCACTGAGTCCTGCAGGCTTGGCCCAGCCTGGGGCTGTGCTGTGCCCCCCTGTGACATCTCTTACCCTGGGTGGCTGATGGTGCCCGTGCCCCAGTCTGGCAGCTGGGTCAGCACTGAATGCAGGGTTCTGCTGTGCTCCACTGGATGGAGGCATTGGCTGCTTCCTGGTGGGGGAACAATGGATATTTAGAGCATTAGCAATGGTGAGGGTCTTGACAAATGTTTCTTGTGCTGCAGAGTGGTTCAACAGCCATGTCAGAGCTTTAGATGTCCTGTGCCAATGGCTGTACAAGAGCTGTGTATTATTACAGCTTTTCTATGTCTGAGGAAGTACCAGTTACACACTACTGGGGCTCAGTGAAAGAAAAACAGACCCATACTGTGTACTTGGGAGAGGTGTCACTGGGAAAAAGTGTTGAAAGCAAAAAGGAGGTCAGATTGCTGATATCTGAGACCAAAGAATGGAAGGAATTGTGTTTAAACACCAAGCTTCTTGTCAATGGTTATCGGTCTTACACCTTTTTTTTAAACCAGGGGAAAAAAAGCCAATCCTTCAGAGCAAATAAATCAGAAATACACATTTGGTAGTGTTGAATTTAAGTAATAAATGTACTTATCAATCTTTAAAGCTTGCCTGGTGAACTCTAAAAGAAAAGCAGCGACTGAGAGTGAAGTTCTGCATGCAGTGGTAAAATGCTGAGTAAGTGCTGAGTGCTCAGGTAAGATGTTTTAACTTAGTTTTAAATTGTTTAAATAGTATTTTGGCAGTATGGCAACCTTGTGCTTTTAAGCATCCAGAGGATAAAAATTAACCAGAATACCAAACTCCTTCTGCTGTACTTCCACTTTGAGTATAAAACTCCTTATAAGTGCACCCATAGTCACTTACCCAGCTTTTTCTGTTTTCATGCAGATGACAACGGAAAATATTACAACCACTATAAAAATCAGTATCCCTGCAGGAAGAGTAGCCACTAAAATGAAATCCAGAGTGTTCCAAAGGTGGTTACATCTGGGGCCCATGTACCAGTAGTCCTTCCAGCCAATTCTGAAATAATCACATCTGCAAATGAAAATATTAATTTTTAGCAACATCATTTTAATTCAAAAGTAAGCAATACCAAAATACCAACATTTGGCTGTATAATTATTTATTAACACTGCAGTAGCCAAGAGATTCACTATTTTTCCTGTTTGTTTAAAGGTGTTTTTTTATCTTAGTTACACCCATCTGTTTCCAGAGTTGATGCAAAAGTACTTTGCCAGGCTTTGGGGTAACCAAGTTCAAGTTGGCATTTCAGGAGTCCAAGATAAGAAGCTTTGCTGGGCCCAGGCTGCAGTTCCCAAGTCATGGCCTGGCTCAGGTCAAAGATCTCTTTGTCAGCTGTGAGCATGGCAAAGCTGCTGAGTGGAACTGAAACCTCACATTTCTGGCTGTCATTATGACATTGATTTTTTTTTAAAAGGAAAAAAACCCCCAACTATGTAATGGAGAACAGAACATTAAGATTTCTTTTTTTTTTTTTTTTTTAACTCAAAAGAAAATTTGATCAACCTGGGCAAAAAAAAATGAACTTGCATTTACACAGCTAATTCAGTTCTAAAGTAAAATAGCTGAGAGAACAGGGAGCATGTAAAAATTAAGGATTACAGTGATTATGTACATTAGAAATGACATGGCCCACACATATTTTTAAAAAGAAAACACTGTGCCCAGATCCCGGATTTGATGCTTTGTACCAGAGTTATAAACTTGTGCAGATTGTGAATGAAGATCAACATCTCTTTTCATGGATCACATTGCAGGGTCTAAATTTAGTTCATCATTTAGAATTTATTTGACATTTACATGCTGTATATTTAAACAAACAGACCAAGCCCACACACTACCTGCAAAAAGGTTCTTGGTTTTTACACTGACAAGAAATATTTCTAGGACAGAATTCATCTGCATTACCCAGACAGGCCTCAAAGTCCCCAACTCCAGTGCAGCTGGCTGTGAATTAAAACAAAACAAGTATTTAATGCAATTATACAGTAACATACTGTCAGTGGGCAATGTTGCTAATTACACCAGAAATTTAAGCTTCATATGTACTCTGTAGATGATACTAAATCTTACTTTCCAGTGACTTGTCCCTTGAAAGTTTTGAAGCTATTGGAGAAATGAAAATTTACCTGCTTAAACTACTTTACCCTGAATGTGTATTCATCTTCCAGTTGGCCAGGAAATTGTATGGCTTGTGTTGTTATGATTTTTATCACATCATTAAAGTGTGGTTGTGTCTGAATTCCACTATATATCATCTCTGGATTGCTGGCAAAGACTAAAAGTCATGAAATTCATTAGAGATTCCAACCTTCCAATTATAAGCCAAGTTAAAACCTTTTTGTGTGTTTTGCATTGGGATTATTCCTTGGTTTAGCCATCAAAAGGATCTGGTTTGCATTAGTGTTGGTTCTCCCGTATCCCTTTTGCTGTGTAAACACTGTGGGCTGTAAATTATGTTCCAGAATCTGAGTGTTTACAGTATTTCACAGGTATTTGGCTGGCTAAAAATAACTCCCTCAGCAGCCTGAATCAGCCATCAAATGCCAGCACATTTGGCACTCCCACCCTACATCCTTTGCTACCTGTTCCTCTCCTGCTCAGGACTCGGACTCAATGCCAGGCACCAACCTGAACACTCAAAAAAGCCCCCAAACTGCCAATTGAGCCAAGAGTAATTGTGCACAACTGTTCCCAGTGAGAAGATCCCCATTTGGAATGAAACCAGAGCGCCAGAACTGGCCCAGATCTCTGAGCAGACCCTTCCAAGCCCAGCAGGCACTGCCAGAGCAGCATTAATATTCTTGCCATTGCAAGAAGGATTTTCCACCCAGAACAAACTCATGACTGATGCTTTATTAGCCAGAGGAACTGTGCTGGGAGCAGTCTGCATTTCAGAAAAAGATGGAAGCCTCCTTCCTTTCTACTCTCCAAGTCCATCTAAGCCAACATTTGCTGCTTAGATAAATCTAAATGATTGCAGTGATCAAGGCACCAGTTGTACCAATCCATTTACATACACTGCATGCTCTCCTCTCAAGAGGGCATCAGCACTGAAACATTTTCCAAAGAAACCTAACTACAAGTCATGTGTTATGGCTATAAAGTACAGAACAATGAAAAATCCCAAGTAGCATTTGGTATGGTTCATCTAGGAGATAAGCAATGTTTTTAGCTACCCCTCTCTGATCAGTAAAAGAATTACAATTCTTTTAGCAATGATACAAAAATATTAAGGAAGCAGAAAATAACCAGTTGTGATTCTGCTGGGAGAGAGGGAGTGTGTGCCCTTTGGTATTAATGCTCTAATATTCCACGTGATAAAGGAACTCACTGCTGAGCCCTTCAAAATACTGTGGTCTACATAAATGCCAAGTTAGCCTTCAAGTGGTAACTCTTTTGGCAAATGAAAGGTTAGAGAAGCATAAAAAATAGACCACAAACCAAAACTCTATTAGAAAAATAATAACTGCAGCTGGTTTACATCACTATGGGCTTAGGGATACCCTAAAATAAATAAATATATCAATAAAATCTGTGCGAAATCTTCCAATAAATAATTGCAGGTTAATATTGGTCTACTCTAACAGAACCAGAGACAATTCCATTACTTAGCTTCTCACTTAAAATAAACTTTCAGTGCATTATGGTTGTCATGCTCTTAATTATTGATGATTTTTCTCCCTGTTAGTATCAAAAAAAAGTCTAAGAACACTTGCTATAAAAGAAGTGTATGATTTTTTTTAACCCATATACCAAGTGTTTTTTCCCACTGAAAAAGAACCAAACCATTTAACTTATTTAAAAATACTCTTCTGATGGACTCAAAATGATCCCAACCCACCAGGATACTGAGTTTTCAGGTGTCATTCATATGGCTGTAACCTTTTCCCTGTGACACCAAACACAGGGCAGCAGCTGTCTCACCAAGGTTTTCACATTTGCATTGTTTTCCCATTATTTAAAACAAACCCAACCTAAAGCCAAAGAAGAATTCCCAAGCAGCAATCCCTCCCAGTGGGCCTGCAATGCCCCAGCAGCCCTCCCCAGTGGAGGAGGCCACATCCCTGCTGGGACAAGCCCCAAAGCAGAATTCCAGCAGGCCTTACGTTGTGAAGCTTCACTCAGCAAGGGGCTGGCCAGGACCAGGACACACAGCAGGACTTTCAGAATGGACATCCTGGAGCCAAATGGGATAAAAGACCTTTTCTTCCAGACTTCCAGCAGCAGAATGAACTTCCCTTTCTGCTACTGTGGCTTGTGGATTTTGAGCTTGTTTTACAGCATCCTTCTCCATAAAGAATTACTAATTAACTTAAAACTGATACAACTTCCTGATGACTTACCCATCATGTTTTTCCTTTATGAAACTGGTTCTATAAAATTATTTCATTAATCTTGCTATTTCTGAACTTTTGAAATCAGATGTGTGGTATTCACTTAACAACCTAAATTTCAACATACTGAGGTGTCTTTCAGGAGCATTTCTCTCTTCTCCTTTTAGGCTTATGTTACCTTTTACAGATAACAAACTTGGAATGTATTTGCAGACAATTTCCTGGAACAGACATTGTTTTTTAAAGACGTGACCAAACCATGTGCTGAAGCCATCTAAGAGAGATGAGATGGGAAGGACGGAATCGTGTAATTGGATGCATCTACCATTAAGGTTTGTTGGTTAATTTTTCCTTTCTCTGAGAACAGAAAATACCCCTCTGGCAAGGATGAGCAATGGCAGAAACTCACACCTTAGCACAGCTTCTGTCATCTTGCCTCTTCATTATTTAATGAGTCCTGAAAAATTCTCAGCACTCACTGCACAAGATCCTGACTATGTGGTCACCCTGAACACTACACAGGTTACACTCCAAGTTTGTGGAGCTTAACTGCATTGAAGTTAGCACAAGCATTGTTCTTAGGATGGTGCTTTCAAAATTAATCCATAAGTGATAAATCCCATTGTGGGTTTCCAAATTTGACAGGAGCTGCTGCTTATGCAAACATGCCAACCACAGTTACATTAACAGCAAAAGGTAAACTTTAACCTTTGCTTTTCAAAGGATAAATAATGATCTCTAAAAATCAATGCCTAGCAAATTCTTGAAATACTGCTTTGGCTAAAGCCCAACAGTAATTAATTTACAGCAGTAGATAAGAGATTCTCAGCCCTGCCAGAAGATTGCTTTACAACACACCAGAACAAAGAAATTATTATGAGGTAAATATTTTTACCTCAGTGAAAGGAATTGCATGACCCTTCTTCAGATGTAGGCAGAAGTGTAAAGCAGCAGCTCCTGCAGATGCTCCATTCTTCTGGCTGTCAGGGAATTCCCCTCTGGCTCCAGCTCCAAGCTGCTCAGTGCCGGTGCCTCACGTTGGGTGATAAACAAATACCTTTCCTGGGGCTGTCAGATTTGATTCAAGGATGCAGAAATGCAATTGGCAGCTTTTCCCTGGGTGAGATGTTTTAATGAGGAAGGTTACAAACCCTAAACTCTTGACTTTGCTACATCATTGGCATTTATTGGATGCAGCAGGTTTGGACCTGGCCTCAGGAAGGGCTGCAGAAGCTGTGAGTTGGTTTCTGTTTTCAGTGCTCACTTGGGTAGCAGCAAATGAACCCAGTGCCAGCAGACCTGAACAGCTGAGAGATTTGTATTCCACAGCACACTCATTTCCTCCTCTTAGTGTCTGAGTTTCTGGAACTCAGCAGAATCAAGTGCCAAGTTATGCATTCTGTAATGACATCTAGGCTAATTTAATTTCTTCTAAGAGAGACATATAACTAAACCAAAGTTACAGACCAAAATTAGTGGTGGAAGATAGAACTGCTCATGATGTTTAATCTTAATTCAGTTCAGATCTGGTTCAAGATGGCTTTGGAGAACACTCGTCCTGCAGCATTGCAGGGGTCCTGAGAGTGACACAAACCAAGCACAAGCTACAGATTCCCCAAACATTGGTATTAGGACTGCTACAAATAGAGCCCAGAGAAGGTTACCAAGGCTTGAACCCATGACAGGCTCAGGTTACACCTATTCCCTGGTCCCAGCAATGGAATTTCTTTCAGTTGTTGCAACAAAATCCATCTCCCACGTCTGTAAATAAAAGGACAAAGGACTAACTGCACCCTGAACAACGGTGTTCTGCCTCTGCCCACCGTGAGCCCAGGGTTTCCCTGGGGTTTGTACTCTGGCTCTGGTCCACAGCAAAAGCACATCAATGCTGGGGCAGGATGAAAGGCAACACCTGACTTCAATGACAGCCTTTCCTGGCTGCAGCACAGAGCTGAGCTTGGCTTCTGGGAATCCCTGCACTTTAAAGTAAAAACCACACACAGTCCAGTGCCTTCTGATTGTCCTTTAAAGAACGTATAGGCTTCGTGGGACCCCTCTTTCTTTGTGGATTCAAAATACATTTTCAGCATTTCACTGTGACTCAGAAATACTGCTTTCACTACAAGATAACTACAGTGCTGCATTCCAGTATCTTTACAGTACTTCCCAAGCTGTTCAAGAATCACAGTGACAATCTGCCATCAAAACAGCCATGTCACTCATTTACACAATTTTCCTCCTTTCGAGTAATTTACTCTTTACATTACACCATGTATTACATAATTTATGACTCTTGGTTGGCAAATTACTTTACCTGGAAGACTGGCATGGAGACACACTGAGGTAAACATATTTACTACCTGCTTCCTTCTTGAACAGTGCCATTCCTTCAGCATGGATAAAAGCTTCAGTTTTTCTAAGTCCTGAACTATACCATTCTTTAAAAAAAAACCCAAAAAAACCCCAAAACAAACAAACAAAAAAACCCAAAAAAAACCCCCCCAAAAAAACCAAAGAAAAGAAAATGGAAGCACTTCTCAACATTTATGACACTGAGCATTAATCTGTCCTTAATGTTACTTCAGGGATTTCTTCCAGGAGGGTTTCAGTACTTCAAGGGTGAAGTTTTTCCCCCAACATTAATAAACCAAAGTTATTACTGAAATGAACTCTTAAAAAGAAAGGGAAGGAATTAACAATTTTTCTACAGATGGAACAACAGACAAAAGTTAAACATACTTTTAAAAAAGTATCTTACCACCCTTTATTTCCAGGTGCATCACAGCAATATGACAAAATAAAGTATCACAATCAGTTGTATCTAAATAAAAAATTAATATCAACAAGTTCCAAATCTCTCTATATTGAATACAATCAACCATAAATAAAAAAAAATGCAGCAAATTAAACTTATTTCTGTATTAAAAAATACCATGTGACCCCATTCTTTAAGACATTGAAATTTTCACAAATATAGAACTTATATAAAAATTACAATATACATTCTTACTTCATAATGTTACTGTATTATTGCATTGTGAAATAAACTTTAAGTAACTCTTAAGGATACATTTGAGAGGCATTTCAATGTGTTTCACTATAAATTAATAAAACCATGTCTCACAATAAAACTTTTCCCATGTTTTATGTTAATTTTTCACTGTAGCAGATTTGTTCTGTTGGGTCTGAAATCTTCAAGAGCCCAAGTCAGGCACATGGTTACCCAGGATGGCATCATGTAGATCTGAATTTGCTTTTTTAAAGCCATTGCTTAGCACCTTTACTAGAAATGACTAATACAGACGTGGCTACAGCTCCTTGCTGTCAGCTGTAAAGTATTATATAACCCCTGGAGGTTCAGATGTCTGAACTGAAAGATGAGAACACACCCAGCCAGAACACAAAACTTCCCATACTTTTCTCCCACTTTCTTTGGCTGCAGTTAGGGAACAGCTGTCTTTAGCTGTACCTGTTTCACAACAAAACCCCTCTTAATTTTAACCCCATTGTGTGGGGACAGTAAACAAAAACTGGTGATAAAAACGAATCAAACAGAAAATTATCCCACCTTGAGGAGAAAGAGAAATCTCAGCTGATGAAAAAACTAAGCTAAAAAGTGACAAAAATAGCAGCAGCAGCATCACTACCAAATCAGACTGGTGAGGGTTGGAAAGGACCTTAAAGCCCATCTTGTTCCACCCCCTGCCATGGGCAGGGACACCTTCCACTATCCCAGGTTGGCCCAAACCCTGTCCAACCTGGTCCTGGACACTTCCAGGGATGGGGCAACCACCTGGCAAACCCTGAGCTGGAATAATCCTGTGCTGCTCACTCTTCTCACCTCCCACGAAGAAATGACACAGCACAGGGACTCCATTCCATGAGCTGCAGAACTGCATCCCTTATCCTGTTCATTCATCAGAGTGGGCAGGAACACAGATTTTAAGTTATGCCCCAGAAGATGTTGAACTTTGAGCTTTAGTTCTGTACCAATGCTGCCCTAAGGAGTAATCTGAGACTGAAATACAGCCCCAGCTTTGTACACCAGGGCCATGCATGAACCACATCGGGGGTTGCAGTGGAAGTGTATGGGACACCTGACTCCTGCCTGCCTAAAGGAGGGGACATTCTGCAGACCAGACACCCCCCCCGTCTCACCAGCTCTGAGTGGAAATGCCCTCAAAACAGGGCAAGTCCCTGAGCAGTTTTTGGCACCACAGAAGAGGCAGTGTCCTAAGGCCTGCTCTCCTGGGAAGGGCAGATGTGCTGCTTCTGTAACAGCAACCCAAAGCAGCTCCTCTCCCCACTCCCAGACCAATTCCTGGGAAGAGTTTTCACTATGTCCTGAAAAATCTCACCACGGTCAACTCCTGCAAAATCCATGCAAATCTGCATCATCTTACCTTTCCTTGCTGTGGTAGCACATCACTCAAAGTTAATATTTAACAATTTAGGAGTAGAGCAGATGGGTTTTCCTTTATGTTTTTATCCAGAATGTTATCAAAGGGAGACAGATAATACAATTTCTGGCATCCAGTCATGCCCTTGAAAATGATAATTTCTTCATGATTTTCACTTATGTCTTCATCTGTTTCCCTGGAAATGGTAAATGAAGCCCAGATATCTAATTTTTCTACTCCTCTCTCAGTGATGAAACACTAAATGTGTCATGTCCAGGAACTCTCTGAAGATTGACTTATATCCTCTGATTGCTGCCTGAATGCTGACAGTTGCCTGGGCCTTTAAGAAATGATTAAAGAAACAAAACACATTAAATCATGTCAGCTGTCCTAGGCAAGTTTAACTGAGAGAACTCTTCTTTTTAAACTTACATTTTCTGATTTCACCTTGCATTGGACTCGAAGTCCAACACTTCCTGAAATTTGGATTTTAAAATATCAATTTGTTTCTGAACCATCCTAAAAACTTTACTTCTTTTTTTGCTCATTCACCATTTGTGCCTCCTGCACATTCCATCCTGCAGCATCTCCTCACAACTTTGCTAATCCCACAGGGACACCAGGAATTCTGCCTGTATTTCACTGGTCATTTGCCTTTGCATCATCAGCCTTGGAAAAAGGAATCAGGTTGTGAAATTTCTTCTGGAAAGCAGGAGCAAATATCCCATCACATCCCAGTGCTGAGAACAGCAGCATTTCAGGCTTTAGCCTTCCAACCACATTATCTGCTCATATGGTTTCTCTTGCTTCCCCTCAATTGTACAGCAAAGCAAATTTTCATTAATTGAAAGATAACAGAATGAAGAGAAATGGAGGATGAACAGAAGTACAGTGATATACACAATGATAAAAGCAGTGTTTGAAAGTTTCATCCTAGGAAATGTAATTTCTAATATTATTCTTATGGAAAAACACAGAATTTAAATCAATGGATATTGCACACAAACCTGTGAGAAGAAAAAGTTGGCTGCCTACAACATCTGCATTTTTACTGTCAGCAGTTTAAACCTTGAAACTACCGATTTCCAACTTCCTAAACATGTCCAATGGATTTTCTATAAATTCAGTATCAGTTTCATGGATTAAGCAATTTATACACAGTTCTTCAAAGTATTAGAAGTAGGTGAAAACTGATGCATAGTCTAGAAAGGATGTTTAGAGATCAGTTGTATGTTTCTGCCCAGCTTCAGTGACATTTGAACATAGAAGTGTGCAGGACAAAGAGTTGTTTCCATTTAACTTTGTGGAAGAGACAAACAGTACCAAATTATTCTGTAATGAAAAAAATTGACTCTTAAACACAAGCATTAAAACCATTGCTGTTCACATGATACAACCATGGAGATTTTAAGGGTACTCAGACCAGCAAGAACTTGCACTTTGTTACATTGAAAGATAAAAAGACAAAGAAGCCTCTGCAAACCCCATCCCTCACATTCTTCTTTCAGATCAATGAACATCTGAGCCAAAGCAGAGATATGTTTGCATTCTCAAATATCATTTGTGAAGTGACATTTATTAGCAAGTTTGGCACAGAGAAACCTCACTGGGAGAAGACACTGACAAATCTTGTTTTCTTAGTGTCTCACTAATGACACTGAGTGAATTCCTTTGCTTATATGGAGTCAAGAACAAAACAAGCACTGAACAGAATCATGTGAGTCAAGAATACAAATTGGGAGGTAAGAAAATATCTGATTAAATTATACCTCACAGAGTATGTATTGTAAAGATTATTTCTTCCCTTCTTCCCTCCCCCTTATTTGTAATATTTTGCAGTTTGTAAAGCAGACTTGGCTTAGCTTCTGGTGCTGTACATGTCCACATCTTCTGGGCTGGACTGACCATGGTCCACAAGTTTTGGATCAGGCTTAAATTTTGATGTCTTCACTGTTCCTGTTAAGAGATAGTAAAGAAATATTATTTAAAAATATGCACATATTTGAGCTGTAGGGAAAAAAAGCTTAGTGATATATTTTGAGAATTTCTGTATTACCAAACACTAAGATCAAAATCTCTCTGTTCTAGCTTGAAGTGTGTTAAGATGTGATAGAGGAGGATGAGGGCATGTGGGAATGCTGAGCACAGCAGTGGATTGAGAGCAGGACCTCCTCCCACTCTCCAATACCACCTCCTAACACAGCAGAGTGAGAGAAGAAATTGTGATGCTTTGCCCAAGAAAGTTTGAGGCATGGAAGAAAATCTCCAGTGTTTCTTGCCACAGTGCTCCCAGGAGCAGAGCTGGCTCCCAAAACCAACCCTGCCAGATCTTCCCTGAAGCTGCTGCCAGATGGCAAGAATTCCAAATGAAGACAAACACCCTTACCTGATTCCACTTCCTGACTTCCAAAACCCATGAAGTGAGTTTAGTAGAACATTACACCCTCCCACTCACCCCGAAGGACAGTGCACAGGCTGACTTATTTAATGATCCTGCAATTCCAGAGGCTCTAAGGGAATATAAAGGCAGGTTTTCTAAGGCTGTGTTTCCTGTTCCTGAGCTGCTTCTTTTCCAGCTACACCACTTGGTCTAACAAAGGGTGTTACATTCTCCTGAAAGCTTTGCCCCATTTCGACTGAGAAAATAAACATCTCTGACAACACAGATTCATTTAGGGCATGGATATTTTTGGATGTATTAGGGACATGAACTAATTCCACCTATGAAAGCAAAGACAGATCTAAATACACAAATGCAATAAAGACAGTTTGGCCTGAAGCAAATGTAAAAACAGATCAAAGCACTCTACAAACTAAATCAGAAAAAATTCAGGTGCAAAGCAAAGATGTGAATGCATACTATAGTGAAAATAAAGGGAAAAAAATATTAAAAACCTTAATCAAGTATGCTCTGCTTGCTTTTCAGAAAAAACAATTCCTTCCTTCCAAGTTACTTCCTTGTAACAAATAAAATTCAGAAATTGCCCTTACAAAAGGCATTTAAAACAAATTCAGGTATTTAAAAACAAATTTAGTTCTCCTTTAGAAGGTAATTCCACTGTTTTCTCTTACAAATTGGACTACCAAATTTTTGTCTGGTAAATAGGCTGTTACATGATT
This sequence comes from Lanius collurio, assembly GCA_020086605.1. Classification (NCBI taxonomy): domain Eukaryota; kingdom Metazoa; phylum Chordata; class Aves; order Passeriformes; family Laniidae; genus Lanius; species Lanius collurio. Next base: position 3,593,784 of record JACBWW010000045.1, on the reverse strand, counting down.
TCGTTGATTATCTCAACCATTTAAGATGCACAAGGAACCACTGCAGAAAACCCAGCAAAATAAAATCCAATGCTTCACTTCTCAATTGCTCACTCCTCTTTCATTCCACTATGGATCATCTTTGGATTGTTAGCAGAGGCTAAAAGTAATGAAATCCATTTGAGACTTCAATCTTCTAATTATAATCCAAATTAAAACCTTTTTGTGCGTTTTGCATTTGGATTATTCCTTATTTTGGCCTACAAAAGAATCTGGTTTACATTAATATTGGGTGTCTGACATTATTGAGAGAGAACAGCAAATATATAATTCTGACACTGTGACAGGGTCCACAGTGAGAAAATTATCACCTCCCTGAGGTGCTCTGAAATTTGTATTAAATGACAGCATGTAAAATATGCTCTCAAGAATAATATGCACTGACAGTCTGCTCCAGTTTAGAGCAAGAGTAAGTACAAAATTAAGTCAACTAATTGGATTTGCAAGTTGCCCTGAGATTACACTTAAAATGTTTAATTCACCTGATGAAGGCACTGGATCTTCATTACTCCAACTCTCTACTGGAAGAGATTCTGTTCTGTTAAATGATCTTGACTCAACAGCAGACTCAGGTTTGGTACTACAAGTTCCTTTCTTTTTCTTATCTTCTTGCATAATTGGTTTTGACTCTTGCTGCAGCTGTGAACCAAACATTAATAAAAGAAAGCACATGGGCACATGCTTAATACATTATTGCAAAATAAAGCTTTCATGTCTGGAAGCTTATCTTTTATGAAACTATTTTCAGATATGACATCACATAATGACATTCAACTAGTCAGCTGCACACAAGGGACACAGCTGGGAAAAGTAAAATGCATGAAACCCTACAGATCACACAGAATAAATTCATGTATAAGGGAATTTGTCATGAGTATGTACTTAGGACTGAAGCTGTGGTTTTACTTGAGACCCTCCAAAAAGTTCATTTCCAGGTGAGGAGCCTTTAGCCTCACACAAGACTGAAACAGCACTGAGTGTTTACAGAACACTTACTACCCCTAGTTAGCAGAAGATAGAAAGATAAATCATTCTAACACCCTAGTAATGAAAACTAGTATGTCTTGGGAACAGGCTTCATTCAGGGAAAAAAAAAAGAAGTTAATAAAAGTGTCTGTACCACATCAATTCTTGTTTCGCTATTATTTAACGACAGTTATCTGAATCTCATTTGCAAAACTCAGAATTCCATTTGTGCTTCTCAGAGGAAATAAAAGGTGAGGACTGCATGCCAATGAGCACTCTAAATTTACAGCAAAATACTTCTACATGTTTGTATAACTTAGAAATTGAAATTTTCTTTGAAAAGAGCAACAAAAAATTGCACCACAAAGCTGAAATTTTACTTGGGAAGTGCTACTTTTGTCAAGGTTTTATAAATTTCCACTTGAGAAAAAGAAATCCTTTCATGTTGAATAAAATTGGTGTTTCATTCTGGGATAACTAACCCAAATTCCATATGTAATTTACAGAAGGTAAATTAAATTGCCCTCTACTCTCTGCTGGCAAGGCCTTGGCTGTTTACTATTTTGACCACTCCACTTAAAAAACACAACCCACACACAAAATCTCCTATAAACAGGAAAAGCAGAGAAACTAGAGGGAATTCAGAGGAGAACAAGAATTATGTCAGAGTTAGAAAGCCTGCTCTGTAAGAGAAAGTCATACTGGAGCAGAGAACGTGAAAAACCATGATACATTTTTCATACATAATAGGGCAATATAAAGAGGTTACTGACCATTTATTTACTATGGCTGCAATGAGTACAGGACAAGGAAAAGAAATAAATCACACATGGACAATTCATACCCCAGGGTAATTCGAACAGACTTCCTGGAAGGGTTGGAGAAGAATAAGCCATTCATGCCTGCTGTAATCCTGAGTGTCTTTACCCTAAATTCAGGGGCTGCTTAAGACCAAAACTTGAATTAGAATGGATCCTTTATGTCAAGATAAAAAATAAGCTCTAAGAGAAACTCATTATTCTCTTGTGCACCTTGCATGTGTTGTGCACTACAGAGGGGATCTCAGTATCTACTGGTGTGAAAGGTGTAAAAACAACTGAACACTGAAGTGACAAAAAGATCAGACTGGGGTTTGTACCTTGCTTAACACAATCAGTAAACCTTAAACAGCATCAGCAGAGGAGTCCACAACTTTCTAATCTCCCTTTCAATGTGTGAGTTATCATTATTTCCCAAGTCCTACCTTGGTGACAGTTTCTTTTTCTGCCCACAGTGACCTCACAGCCTCATAGGTCTGATGACTCGCACAAAGTAACTTTTTCCCTGTTACCTATTGTTTTAGAAAAACATAATTTAACAACAGCTTTAAAAATACATTGACACACATGCCATTCAAATGAAATTAGTCATGTCTGCATGAGAACATGCTTGACCCCATACTAAGGCATCTACTTTTCAAGATCTAGTGCATATTTCTGTTACATCAAGCAAATTGTAAATAATGTTTAAATTGGTATTAGGAATCCACAGGAAACATTCCCATGCTAAGTCCACCTACTCCAAATGAAATCAAAACCAGATCAGCAAATAAGTGTTCTGGCAATGTTGGCACAGTAGACTAGAGCACCAGTTTTAAAGGATCCAAACCTGTCTCACTATGTTGGAACTGACCACAGATAAACCCAGAAACTTACCTTAGCAATGACCACTGACTGAGCTGGGTAACAAACAGAATATCCTACAGCAGTAAGTCCCAATGGATAAGCAATTTTCTTAAACCTAGAACCTGTACAGAGCCAAGTATTTTGAATAATTAGACAATAATGAAATGCAAACTAAGTAGTAGTAGCAATTAAATGCAGGAGACATTGATATTCTGAAAGAGAAATAATCCCCAACTAGGTTTTCCAATATTGTGAAGAATGAGAAGAACAATTGTGTCATTAGTCTGTCTAATCCTGCTCTGTCAGGTCTCAGCCAGCTTCTACCAGCAATGAACAATGTCCCTTCAATTTACCAGGAAGGATTTTTTTCAGTCACACAGGGTTTTGCCAATGTTTCAGAAGAGTATTCTGACCACTGAAACTGTTACATGCTCCATGTCCCACAGACCTACAAAGAAAGAAGCAAACCCTACCTTTTCTTGCCAGCACTACACCAGCCAAGCCTGACACTGCAATTACACTGGCTTTGGGAACAAAGTCTGGGGGAGGGTTGTTCAGGTAAACATAAGCATCTACGAAATGAGAAAAAAAAGAAGACAAAAAAGAAGCAGGGCAATTCAATATTAGTAATTTTATTTTATTTCCCACTTAAGAAATAAGAATGAAAACTTTGATTTTACTGAGAGTTAATATACATGAAATGAGACAGGTATGTGACTTGCCTACCTTTTCCAAACTGAATTGCATCCACTATTCCATTTTTAACAAAGACAAAAACACTCTATAAAGAAAAAGAATGAAACCAGAAAGTAAAAGCTCTGCAAAAGTAGCTGTTCACATATATCTCAGCACAATGACACAAAGAAATACTGTGTAACTTTAAAAAACCCAAACCAGATCAGTGATCTTCTAGAAAGGCTGTTCAGAGATCCACCCTTTTTGTGACACACATTTTTATATTTTTAAAACTTATATTGGCAACTAATTAAAAAAAAAATCTCTAATGTAAGCTCACTTTCAAAACTGACATCTCAGGAAGTGTAGAGTAGGAAAACACCTGGATGCCAACTGTACAATACAAGAAAATTCAATTATAAAATACAATCTTATCTTCTTCCCTAGAGACTTCCTCAGGAAAACTGTTTGGAAGAACAGCAGCAAATTTGTACCGCCAGAGGTCACTGCTACTCAGTGTTGGGAACTGTCACTGTTTAATGGCATGAGAAGGTTTGGTACACGTTTATAACAGGACTATTTCAGTCATGCAGTCACTGACAACATTTTGACAGACTAATGGAATTAATAATTTACAGAAAATAGAGGAAGACATTCTGAATTTTCTTTTCAACTATTATGGTCTACATTTTTATGTAAAAGCAAAACACAAGCAAAAAAATCTCTTCCTGCCAACAGCCAGGGTGAAGCTGCTGTTTCCCAGTACGTACAAGAGCAGTGACAGGCCCCACAACTCCCTCTCCCCCTGGAACAGGCAGTAACAGAGCTGGGAGGTATTTCTGATGACTTGTGAGGAACACCCTGCTGCAACAGCGACATGGGATGCACTCTGTTTGTCTTTTTTGTCAGGTACTGCCCTTTAAAAGCAGCTTCTTCTCCACAGACTGCACCCAGAATTTCAGACTCCAAAATATCCTCAAGTTCCACCAGCAAGAATTTACTGATGTAACTCCTGCTGTAGAAGGAGGGCTCATTTTTCCATCCTAAATTATCTTATGCTGAAACAAGAGACTGCAAAAAGCCCTGCAGAGGGAAGTGCCCTTTTTGTCCAGTGGTTTAGTGTGGTGCTGTGAGGAAGTGCAGGGAGCCTTACCTGGCACCACCCAAAGTAGCGGCCGGTCGTGTGTCGCACTGCCGAGAGCTGCTGCTGCAGGTGCCCAGGCTGCTCCTCAATGTACTTGGACTTCAGAGGGGGGGCACTGTAAATTGGGAGCTGCAAACAAAGGCACAGCTGTACAGCAGGGACAGAGTTCTCTATTCTCATTAGCTGCTGCACTTGAACGGGGCTTTTCAAGCCTGCAAACGCTCAGTGTGCTCAATATGGCAAACAAAACTTCTACGTGGAGTTAAGAACTTGTAGAGTTCCAAACTGACTCTACTCAAGTGTGACTTCACTCTTTAGAAATGAACTGAAGCAACTCTATAGATTGTAAGAAGCAGAATTACTGAGTATGACAAACTATCATTCAGCAAAGGCATGAGCAAAAATAATTAGAAGATGAATGTGTGTACTACTAGAAATTGCACATTACTAAAGGATGAATCAGAAAGTATTCTATTTTTACCTTTTCTGACTTCATTTCTGAAATACTGTAATAATGACAATGAGATAAAACTCTACTAATTTAGTAACACTTTGTGCTTTGTTTGAGCTATAGTTGTCAGTTATTTATCACATATTACTTTGCTATGTATTTTAGTTACTGGGTAATATAATTTAATGGAAAGAGCTGCTATTCTGCAGATCTTTCTAGTATTATTTTAAAGACCAACAAAAAGGAGCATTCATACCTTATCTGGTTTCACCAGCTGACTTTTTGACTCCTTTTCTGTTGCTGCATATACAGTAATGCATACAAATGGCAGCCCAGAACAAACAGCTGCCAGCTTTGCCACCTGGGACAGAGAGATAAAAAAAAGGGAGTCTGAATGCTGAAATAAAAATTTCCCTTGGGCCTGATCAAATATGGGATTAAACAAGTCACTTTAAAAACCTTTTTTAAGCCTTATGCCTTTTAGAAATGTCTTCTAACTTATAAAAAGATTTTCTCAAATTATAATGGTAAAGAAAAAGTTAAAGATCCCCGACAACAGTTTTATGTCTAAAATACCAGGAAGAACTTTGTCTTCAAAGGCACACTGATGCTTCCATCACCTGTTAGGGTAAATTCAGATGCAATTTACTCAGCATGCAGGAACTCCAAGTCAATGAATGACTCATCAAAACCACGTTGATTTTATTTGCTGCAGATACAGAGCAAGCTCCTCTTCCCACAGAGGCTTCCAGGCAGGGCAGAGACCCTGGGTAGGATCTGTGAGCATTCTGCTCCTCTCCTTGCAGGCAGGGCAGAGACCCTGGGCAGGATTTGTGAGCATTCTGCTCCTCTCCTTGCAGGGAGGGCCATCCCCAGGTGTGTGAGCAGACACTGAGCCCACTGCACGTCTGTGTCTGCAGTGGGGCAGGGGAGATACCAAAACTCGTGGTATTAAAGGTCTGTGTGCTTCCCTTGATGCCCCAGCTGTGTGGGGAGGTGTGGATGTGGGCAGAAGGAACATGGAGGTGACTCCACTGCCAGAATCTGCAGAGAAAAGTCTTACATACAAAAAATAAACGTCAGCCACGCTGCCACCAGGGGGGCTGGCCATGAAGCCAGTCAGTCACATGCTGACAGAAGATCTAACATCTGGCATTACTGAAGGTGACACAGCAACCTCAAACACTCAGTACAGCTGCCAGTGTTGGCTGCCATTCCAAGGGCCACTTGCCATCTTTCCTTCTGTGCCCAACAGCAGGAAAAACTACTGGAGCCCAGGATCATGGCTCTCGTGGCACCCAACAGCCCCAAGACACAGAGACCAGGTGAGAGAGGATAAGAGATAATCAAAGTAAGTCCCAATTAGCATAGTAATTGCCTTTCTGATAGAGTTTGCTTGGTGCAAAGTGCCACAGTCTGAGCTACAGAAGATCATCTAGAAGAGGATGTGTGTCCTCAAAATCTCTGTATTTTTAAAGAATTATTAAAGAAAAACTATTAAAAAGCTATCATAATTCAGATTGCTTATTTCAGTACAGCATGCTACCCGAACAAGATACCAATTTTCAGTAGATACTAGAAGCACAGCTGAATTTAAAAGTGACAGAGCATGGAAAAGTTGTACTGTTCACTTAAAAAAAATTCATTTATTTTTAAAAGTTACAATGGAGTTCTGTGCTCAGTGTAAAAGAGAAAGCTATACTGGGAATGGTGAAAGTGGTCCAGCTCCCGACTGACAGTAATTGCTTTACTTTTGTGTGCCTGCAGACAAACACAAATGCTTGAAGATCCAAGAAAACAGCTGTACTGGCTAACATTTACACTGGCACAGTTATCCAAGAGGGTTTCACCCTTTTCTATTGAAATCACAAAGAAGCAGAGTGAGAGAAAAAGCAACATCACCTTGACTGCACTTAAGAGGCTTCACTGCATGGAGCTGTTTATCCTGTTCCTTATCTAATAATGAGGTGCACTAAAAAGATTCAATTAGCTAAACTGTTTCTCGTATTCATTTACTGAAATTATTTTATTAAAAGTTACTTAAGAGGCACTATGTATTAAACAAGGAAAATCATGTATTGTTTACCTAAAGAAATCAAAAAGCATTTTACCTATGAAAACTTCTACAGAAGTCACTGAAAATTAAGAAATGGCAGGATCATATTGATATATCAAACACCAGGAAAGAAGCACAGAGAAAAACACCTGCACCAAGCTGGAGCTATGAAACACCCTGGAATTACATATTCAGCCAGTAGAATGATTCCAGAACATCAGCTGATAACTGACTTAGAAAGAAATAAAAATCTTCTTTTGGATGAATTCAGGAAATTGCTGCAGCTACAAAAGCCATGAGGCCAGGTGACATTTCTGGAGATGAATTCTGCAGGGACACAGAGCTAAACACCACCAGAAGGGAATGTCAGTGGCAGAAGTTAAAATATTAGCTGTAACACCACTGCCACGTTCCTGACCTGCAACACTTATAACCTGAAGGATTTTTTCCCCAGGCATAAAAGCACACCAAAGACAAAGAGACACGGCATTATTTTTGATGAGAAGCCTGAACAGCAATTATTTTCTAAAGAAATGCATTATATGCTCTCTAGCAGAAAATTGTTACAGCTACGCCTCATAATAGTAGAACTGGAGTAAAACCAATCAAAATAGAATAATAAAACTGTCAAATGTACCTGGATAATTTTAATGCTTTAAGTCTTTGCATTTCAAACGATCTGCTTCAAAGTGCTGGAATCTTATCAAAGATCAAAAATACAGATTCTATTTTAAAAAAAAAAGTTAAAAAGCTCCAACACTACAAAGAATGTTGCACTCAAAATATGCAGAATACAAACTAAACCACAATAAAACCATATAGTTAATTTATGCTAATCTCCAAGACATTGTTTCCCACTGAAACTACAAATTCTGTGTACTTGCTTCAAGAATTGAGGCACAAGTCAGGAAACTTGCCCTGAAGGCAGGAACAGCCTCAAAACAAATGTAATCAAAGGACTGGAGTGTATACAAAAATCTGATGTATGGATTTATATATAAAAATATAGTTCTCTATCACAAAATGGGAATCTACTAGCGATATTAAAATAAGATTAAAATTTAGCTGCTACCTCACATCATATTTTCCATGAAAAAAATGTTAATTAAAGAATAAAGAGTCATAGGTTTATGACTTTCTCCTACCACTCAGATGTCTAGCAGTGGATCACAAAACTGTCTCACATTCTTTTGGTTTATTTTGGTTACACAAGACATGACGATTGCCAGAAGCTTGGAGTCCAAACTCAGTATCCTAATTCGGGTATTTATAAATCTCTAATGACAACTACCAAAAGCCCCCACACAAGTGGAACACAGCATCCTCCCACTTCACCTCAGCTCACTGATAGTCCATGGATTTGGTTTTAATCTTGGTCTGCCAGATGGTGACCCATAGAGTGAAATCTTAAGAAGAATAAAACTCTTATTAATCTTTCATAGTAAACAGTAAAGAACATACATAAAATTACATCACTTCACTAAAGGTACTGAATCATTCAGATTTATGTACTGAGCCAAACTGCTTCAAGATTACCCAGTCACGCAGCAAAGTCAAAGACAGTTTCTTTTTCCATAACAAACTGACGTAAAATGCTTTATTTTAAATTCTCTGGCTGTCCTTGTTGGCATCATACCTTTCTTTGCAGATGTATACACATTTTAAATGCTTTTAAAAAGTAAACAGGAAGATTCATGTGAGAGCAACCTATTCAACAGCTTGACTATGAACACTGGAAAACCTGTCTAAACATTTGTGAGGAAGCCTAGATCTTTACATGCACGTTTTTCTCTGTTTAATGACACTGTATTATTCCTACAAGTAGAGACATTTTAGATACTTGTAACCCTGTTAGCTCGTAACAGCGTGATTTTAACAGCCTTGTTTAAGTGATGTACAGCACTGCTAGCACTTTATCGTGTTACTACCAAACTATCATCTCGATATTCCTAAAGTTGAAGGTGTTTCGGGGGCTGTGAGTAGGTGGAGAATAACCAAAAGAGAAATACAGCTTTTATTCCCTTTTGCACAAATTAAGCCCCTCTCGAACCAGCTCTTTCCCCCTCAAGTCCCACACTGCCACAGACACCTCTCACTCCCCCACTCCTTCACCTGACCCTGGCTTCCGCGGTACCCGGGGCTCCTTCCTCGCAGCACCGCCGGAGCGCCGGGCGGGCCAGGCGCTCCCGAGGGGCCTCACGGAGCCGCCCCGGCTGCCCCGAGCTCTCGGAGCCCGCGGGACAGCGGGAGCGGAGCCCGAGGGGCAGCGGAGCCGCGGGGCCGGAGGCAGCGCCGGCCTGAGGGCGGGCGGACACTCACCTTGGCCGCCATGTTGGACAGCGCCGCCTACGGCGCGCGGGAAGGGCCGCGCCGGGCGGGGCCGAGGGGCCGGGGCGGGGCCGCGCTCGGACCGGGCGGGATCGCCCTCAGCCGGCGTCTGCCCGCAGCGAGCAGGGATGGGTCCTCCTCAGCCGGGGCCGGGTCTCCCTGCAGCGCATAGGGACGGATCCCTCTCAAAGGGATCGCGGTCTCAGCCGGCATCACCCCAAAGCGGGCAGGGATGGATTCCCCTCAGCCGAGATCGCTCTAAGGTGGGTAGGGATGGAGCCCAGACCGGGCAGAGCCCCCTCAGCCGGCATCGCCCCCTCAGCCGGCATCGCCCCCTCAGCCGGCATCGCTCTCAGACCGGGAAGGATGCCCCTCATCCCGCATCGCACTCAGCCTGGATCACCCTCAGAACACACAAAATCCCCAGAAACACACAGTCTTAAGTGCAGATAATTCGTTTATTGAAGTCCAAATTTACAACTGAAGTTTACAACTTCCCCCCCCTCCCCGCCCCCCCAAAACAAAAGCTTTGTTTGAATTTAGGAAGAATAAATGTTTGTTTTTGTTTTTGTTTTTTTTTAATAATGTACAGACTATATCTCTTAAATAAGTTAATATCTTTGAAAAAAGAGCAATATGTTCCTTTTTTTTAATGTTGCAGTGCAACTTACAACTTACATGTCTGTGCAATGTACCATGAGGTATATGCCCAGTGAGCAACACACAGTGAAGTTTTCCATTCATAAATTTTCATTGTAGACACACAAAAAAGTTAACAAGTTGTTAATCTGTGATAGAAAAAACGCAGCCGGTTACAGTAATTCACACAGAACTCATCTGGAAAGAGGGAAAAAAGAAACCTAATGTTCATTGCCTATAGAAACTATTGGATCATCTCTCAACATAGACAAGTATAAAATTAAAAATACTGTTGTGAAACTGAAGAAATACTGTATTATCCAGGGGTTGAAACCTCGTTTGACCTGTATTAGTCTAGAACCATTGGTTTTCTCTCTGTAGCGTCCATGAGCTGAGGGATTTACTGCGGTACCGATGGAGCATCTGCTCGTCAAAGCATTAAGCACAATGGGAATTATAGAAAAGTTGCAGAATGCTCAAAAATTCACAACTCCAACATTTTCCCTGGCATGGACAGGTGGTTTTCCATTGCCTCTTAGTTCATCTCCCAGCTGATTAGAAAAACAAGGCTGAAACATGGAAGATTACTCGTATTTGAAGCTTGACACTTCAAACTTCTCAAGATGGCTCTAAAATACTTATTCTTCTTAATGACAGAAAACATATATTTATTTAAGAAAGAATCATCCACAATATAACTTTGTGACAAATAACAGTTCTGCCTCTAATACATATATACATACTGCTTGTAAACAAAAATGCCCAAGGGTCATGGAGTCTCCATGATTTTTATACAAGGCGCTATAGATTTTTTTCTTTTTTTTTTTTTTTTTTTTTGTTATTGAAAACAGTCCTAGTGAAAGTTTGGTTTATAACCTCCTATTGCTACAGAAACGGTAAGAATGTTTATATTTACAAAGAAACAAAGACCATGGAGACCCCATAGCGTTATTTGCCAAAGATTTGAAGTTGGTGGGGTTTGCAAAATACATGTTGTCAGCACGTTGGACAGGTTGAACACCAGCAGTACGATACTCCAGTGCTTTGGTATTTCAACCCCTGAATATACAAAGACATTACTACAGCCTACTTCACAGTTTAATGCAAGTAAAGTGCAAGCCATAGTACAAGGGTGTCATACATTTCATACATGTAAGCGTTATCTAAAAAAGGCTCTATACAAGGTTTATTAGCTATTTAGTAACCTAGACGGAAGTCACCTATGGCCCAGCAATTAATGGTCTTATAAGGATATTGTCTTTGCAATACAGTATGTGTCAAATGTAAAAAGTTTATTAATACTAGTGCATTTCTCTTATATCCTAACCTGTTTTCTCGTCAGATTTTTAAGCTGAAATCCTTGTTTCTCAGTAAAACAGAAGTCTTAACTGGTAACAGGGTCTTACTGGTATTTTGGCCAGTGAACATGGTTCGTTAAGACATATTTATTTTGTGATTGCTAGTGAAAAAATGCAATAGTCAATATGTATAATGTGACATCCTTAGTTAATCTGCAGCATTCGGACAGACACATTTACTGTTAGTAAAAAGAGCTGTATTGATACCCTCACCAACGCCTGAGGATGAGCAATATTCTAGAAATGTGAGGACAGAAGCTACAGGGCTTAGCTGGTCAAACAGCAGCTTGTTGACGTATTTGATCATTTTTACGACATTGCTTTCTTTCAAATACTGCTCATACAGTGGCATTAATGCTTAAAGTCCCTAATTGTCACTTCTAACACATGCATGTGCTCAATAAAAATAAAGATATATCTGCCTGGCCTGCATTTAGAGTGAATATGATTCTTTTCCTGAAGGCAGTTTCTGTCTGAATTATTTAAATTTATTTTTTTTTTTAAGAGGAGGTCCCAGTAGTATATCACCTATCGTCAAACCTGATAAAAGCTTAAACAGTATTATTTATAAACCTCCTTCTGGATGTGCAACAGTGGTAAAACCCGTAAAATGTAGAAAATAAGCTTTAAAAAATGTTTCTTTCTCTATTAGTTATATCCAGAGCAGAGAATCCCCTGCTCCCATGTTAGAGAGTGGAACTGATCATAAACACCACATTTTGCTTGCGTGTAATGGGAGCAAAGAAAATATCTATAAACATCAACTAAGAAAATAGAACCTACTAGTTTTGGTTTAAATAGCCATGTAATTTCCATACATCAGCTGATATGGCTCAGGTGTGATTTTCAGATGGGATTTTCAGATCTGTGCCCACATAACACCCATGGCAAGCCACAGCCACACAATATGAATTCATCTGAGAGAGGAGAGGGAGGACCTTTCCCCACAGTACCCTGCCTGGAAAACCTACCCTGAGCCTCAGCTTTAGTGAGGGAACCATTCTGGAAGAAAAAGGGCTTTTAAATGCTGAATATAAATGAATAGCTAATATTGCTTCTCCAGTCTTAACTGTTATTACCCATTTTTTGTCCTAGTGGTAAATAAACACCATTTGGCAGCAGGGAAAATGAGGTGTTATCTCAGTGGCCTAAGGCATGTGCTGCATGGAAAATCTACCATGGAAAAGCCATGCCCTTCTGGCGGCCCTAAAAGCACCATTTCCCTACTGTGAAAACTGAGGAGAGAATAAAATCCTTTATGAGACCAAGCCAACGCTTATTTCTCTAACATTAAATGTAGGGAACCCGGGTGTGCCATGAATGGGGTGTTCAAGCTGAGGCTCCACAAAACAGACAGGCCTGTGCTCTCTTCCTGCAGGAATCTCTCTAGGACAGTCAGGATATCTGTAGAGACACAAGGCTTGCTCATACTGACAAACTGGATGTTTAAACTGTAAATTAAATTGTCTGGTGGTGCCCTCTAGTTCAGGGGCAGCTTTTGTTTTGTTGGTTTTGTTGTGCTGCATCGTGCCTTAGCCCAGGGTCATTTTACACAAACCATCTTTGAAGGACTTTGTTCCCCATTGCATGAAGAATTTGTACAAACTGTTGGTGAATTATATATATAATTATATATAATATATAATCATATACATATGCAAAATAGCTCTGCTGGCAGAGCTGTCCCTCCTCAAGGATCAACAGTCCCCAGCTATACCACCCTGGTCATAAATACTGCTATGTTTTGGCAGAAAAGAATGCTTTTATCACTTTGAAAGATAAAACCACATGAGGAGAGAATATGGTAAATAAGGTATGTGATAATCTTGGCCTGATTTGCACTACTTGAGACAAAAGTAAGAAGAATGTTCTTTGTTCTCCTCAGATTTGTGTTGAGTTAAACAATTTCCACCAGATTGTTAATTTTTCTCCCAGAAGTCCTATTAACATTTAAAGTGAAATCTCCTAAAGGTCAGCAGCAGAATTCTACAACTTTTGAGGAGGCTGAGCCCTTCCCAGGGCCACGGTAAAGTAACCCCTTCAAGGGTACCTGTACTGTCCTTTGCAGGACCTTGGAGAATGAGTGTTCTGGCCTGGAGGGCTGTAACTGCTGGGAGCAGTGAGAGTGGACTTAACTGGCCATGTACAATTCTCTGCAACACTCATTTCTTTTTCCTAGGAAAAAGCCAGTGGAGCACCACATTTCCAGCTCAAAAGGCCACAGCTGAGAGCTGAATATACTGATAACAACCCCCTCCTCCTCCTTTGATTTTTTTTCGTGTCAATTAGAGCAAGCTCAGGGTAGTTTTCACTTAAAATAATGAAACCAAGAAAAATATCTCAGTTCTCTCAGGAGGTGATGCTGAGAGAGCTATTAAGACACTTTCAAAGATCTGACATGTCACTGAATACAGAACAGCATTAAAAAAGTAGAAGAATCAGTAGCTCAGGGGGAGCATTAAATCAGTTGTAATGAAAAATAGCCAGTAACAAAAAGACTCAGTTTGTAGAGTGTCAGAAAAAGTCTGTGGGCTGAGACATTTTACCTGCAGGAATTCTGAATGAAGACACTAAAAAGATCCAGTTAAATGAATCATATCCAAACAACATTTCCATGTTGTTGAATATGTTAAAAAACAAGTTTTACCTGAGAATTCCAGCAGGAAAACTGGTAAATTAATAAATCTATTGTACTGGTGCTATTTATTTCCCTTGATGAACTCAACAGCCAAGCCTTGTTCTTTTCTTATTTAAAAATATGGCATCAAAACGACTGCAACAATTCCAGCTGCTTTGTACAGTGTGTTTAAGTACCTGTTGGTCCCAGAGATTTGGACATATTTTAATACATAAACAAGATTTGGTGCATGAATTTTTAAATACAGTATCTGTATTGCACTTTGCATTCCAGTGAGTTCAAAGGTGGTGAAAATCCAAATAATTGTGCTGTGGTGACTGTGCACATTACTCTCTGCAGTACATCTAGATTGGCACCTCCATCCAGGAGGAGGAAACCCAAGGCAGGAAGGGAAGGGCTGCAGGGTGGGGTTGAGTACATGTGCCAGGGGTATGATAACTTCTTTTGAAATGGCTTCCAAATGCCAGCTGATATTTGTGAAAGAATAAAGTCTTTGTATTGCTTAATTTAGCAATTTGATTTTGCTTGCTTTAAGGCACAAGCAATGCCAGACAAATATTTCAAACTTTTCTCCCAGTTTATCTTTTGCCCATTAGAGGGAATTTCTCCAGTGTATCTCATCTCATGAATCTCATGAATCTCCTGGACAATTTATTTGGCCTATTCAGTGCAAATCACATTTACTGAGAGCTGCTCTGCAAGAGCAGAATGCAGACTTGCAATTCCAAGAATTTCAGAAACAATGATCTCATGACACTGGAAGGTTTTTAAAGATAAGCTGAGCGAAAGTACGAACTCTCAACTATTTATCTCATCTACTCATATTTCAGAAATTGCATTTAAACTTAAAACAGAGATAATCTATTTTCCCTACTACTTGTGTCATTTCTGAGAAATGTACCTTCCCAATTATATTTATCATTTCCAGCTGTAAGTAGTATTCTCTCTTTACCTGTGACTTCACTGAATATGCTTAGTTCTGTCTAGAGTGACAATACAACGGCATTTGAAATCCTTTTGGAAAGCTACTTGAAAATAATTTAGAGCTTTTCATTATGAAAGCACAAACCATCTTCTGGGTTTTAAACAATAGGCATATTTAAATTTCTTTAGGAATTTATATATTTCAATCTATTTAACTAATTTGGTGATTATCCATCACTGCTTGCATGTATAGTATGAGTTAATTTCCAAATGGATTCTATAATTTACGCTGTTGCTCACTGGAAATGAAGGAATGAAATTGAGACTGGAAAGAAGGGAGGAGGCAAGGGAAAAGAGTTTGTAATTTTGACTTTGTTTCTCACTATGCAATTGTATTTTAAATTGTTAATAAATGAATTTTCCCCGAGTCAGGTTTGTTTGGCTGATAACCATTAGCAGGTGATCTCCCTGTCTTTATCTCAACCTGGGAGTTTTCCATGACATTTTCCCCCCTATGCAGCCAAGGTCAGCCCCCCTCAGCTTCTCTGGGGAGACAGAAGTAACACCCAGGATACCTTCACATGGCTTTGCCTATGGGAATTGTTAAATCTCTCCCTGGATACTAGGACCTCACTGAGATAGCATTTTTTCCTATATTATGCTGAACTACATGGATTTTACAGTCCTGGATATATGAGAAACAATTAAGTTTATCTTGTGAAAAAATTATCAGTGAAATCTGTTTCAGTGAAATCTGTTTCAGTGAAATGACATCAGCTGTATTCACATCCCCTTCGTTCTGCCTCTTAGAGCTATTCCAGCAAGCAGAGTCAAAGCAAACTGTGAATGTTTCTGAAATCTATGTTCAGTAGCATTCAGAGCAATCTTCTTTTTACCCCCAAGAATACAAGTATTTGATCAAATACAAAATCTGATCCTTACAAACCATTCTCACCCAGGCAAGGAAGTGAAATACTCTGTGTGACTTGTGTGTCTTCCCAAACCAATCAATACAGATTGGTTTTTGAATGATGTTTTGAATAACTTCACCCACTTGCAAATGTACTGTTAGCAGTTAAAAATTATTGCCAGACATTACATAATTTTGAATAATTAACTCAGCTATAGATGTCAGTCTATCACAGAATGTAGTTGATTAGTTCAGGAGGTTTTTTTAGCTTTATTCTCATGCTTTTTTGAATTTTGTGACTCACAGTCATGTGTCACTTAAATTCACAGTGAAGAAACTATGAAAACCTGCAGTATGTACCTTGCTCAGTGCAGATGTTTTTTTTTTTTCTTTCACCATGAAATACTTCAGATCCTATTAAAAGCAGTTTAAGTTGCAGCATTAGTGAACAACCATTATTGTTCTACTCATATCTTACCTCTGTGCCAAACCTGCTTGCTCGTGTTCCTTCATTTGAAAGGCAGGCACAGCACGTTACAAACACAGTATTTAAATGGCATGTACAGAGTGCCCATAGGGCCAGACTGGGATCTATTTCTTAGATGTACAGTGTACATTTTAAGGCACACTATAGGGATTGAGTTTACATTTTGATAACTCTGTCCTTTTATTTGCAAAGATGGTCACTACCTGGAAATGTTGCAAAAATAAATGTTCATCTCTAAGAGTGGCCAATGTATTTATGTCTTCATTTTTATGTTTTTTCTCAAGAAAAAGTGTGTGAAAATGTGAACTTCAGGGCATTTTAAAAGGAAATGTCAACTACCATGTTACATTTTATATACATAGATACGTATTCATATATATCTAAATATATAAAATGATTGTAGGAGCTCATACTATAAGCTGAGTTCTAGTACAGTACTTTAAATATACTGGTATTTATTTTCAGTTACACTTCTGCACCACTTCTTTCTAATGCAGAGCTTGATACGGACATTGGTTGATAACAGCAAACAAAAAGAATTCATAAAGAATATTATTGTCTTATCATGCAATGTAGTAGGCATCCTGTGGCACTATTCTCTTACCCAAGTATTTACAGTACTGCTGAGTGCCTTAGCAATAAATAGGCCAGTGTTTTTCTGACTGCATCTTTCAGGGCTCCCAGCAGCGACTCAGGCTGAGGCTCCTGTCACACGTGAGTCTCGATGAAGGAGTGTGTGTGTGTCAGCATTGGGGCTGAGCTTGCCAGTTCAGAGGCTCCATTTTGAGATTTCCCAGCAGCACTGTACTCACAAATGTCCAGGAAAAACTCATAGTTCTTTAATTTCCAATCTTTGAACTTCTTTGATGTTAAATTGGGATCATCCAGAAGACTGTTGATAACTGTGAGGTCCCCTTCCTTTGCCTGGAAAATTCCAGAAGGACAGAGGACATGTCAAAATGAAATTTTGTATTTCAGCACTTTATTTCTTCTTTCACTTTAGTGCCAAGTGCTAGGGAAACTACTATGGAAACTTTAATATTTACCTAAATTCAGGAACTATTACAGCATAAGCTGTTTGACAGCTGAGTCTGTGGCATGTTGTTACAACTTGCCTACGCAGGGTGCCAAATACTCTCTTTTTTTTTCTTAAGGAGGAACGTGTTTGCTTTCAAGGATTTTTAGTTTCTTTAAAACTTTGTTGTAAAGGTACAAAAAAAGCATTAACAAAAGAAAATGTAAAGAGATTAAGAACAGGGGGAAATGGTTTCACACTGCCATAGAGCAGGGTTAGCTGGGATATTGGAGAGAAATTCTTCCCTGTGAGGGTGGGGACGCCCTGGCACAGGGTGCCCAGAGAAGCTGTGGCTGCCCCTGGATCCCTGGAAGTGCCCAAGGCCGGGTTGGATGGGGTTTGGAGCAGCCTGGGACAGTGGGAGGTGTCCCTGCCCATGGCAGGGGTGGGCCTGGATGGGCTTTAAGGTCTCTTCAAACCAATCCCTTCTGTGATTCCACAATTATACTTCTCCTAGTTTATGTTCTTTACACACAAAATCAGGGATAAAGCCTTACTTTTAAAGTGCTCTTGAGAACTCGGATGTGGTGCAGCTTTTCATTGATGACGGGGTCGTTACAGCGCTTCACGAAGGACTTGCGGAACTCCTGCTTGGTGGAGGGCCGCTGCTCTCCGAAGGCTGACAGACTGGCTTCTTCCAGAGTTCTGTAGAGCTCTTGCAGACCATCTGTGATTTCTTCAATTTCTTTTATGTTTTCTGAAAGAAAAGAAAGAACCCTAACAACAAACCTGATTGCAGGAGTCCAGAATATGGAGAATATTTCCCTACCTTATTTAAGGCATTTATACGCCCTTGTACACCCCCCTGTACAACACTGCTCTTAACCTTTGTCCATGGAAAAGGCTGCTAAGCCTTTAGAATGAGTTAGAATTTACAAAGGTGTAAGTCAGGTGGTTGTATAATATGTGATTTTTCACAGGGTGAAAATCTCAGAATTTTTAGGGGTTTTTTGTATAGTAAGTAGATAAAGCAGAAAACACCAAGATGGAGGATTGTTGTTCTTTTCTACCTTCTTCTTTCTTCTTCACCTACTCCATATTTTGCAGTTTTGGTAGCATGAAATAATTGGTTAAAAATTGCCACAGTTCCTGTCTGCGTGACTAGGTGACCTGCTAGACATTGGTAGGAAAATAAAAATTGTGTATAATTGGTTGATGTGTCTGTAAAAGGGTGGCGGATTTTTTGTACTGTGCCTTTTGCATCTTCTCAGCTTCATGCTCTGCTGCCAACTTGTACTTTACTGATAGGATGGCAATAAACAACCTTGAGTCTGAGAAGATTCAGAAGTCCCTTTCATCTCTTATTAGCGGCAAGGATTTACTCCCCGCTCTGGGGAATACTCTGGGGGTCATCCACCGTCACACTGATCATTCAGATGAAGTCTCTAGAAGCAGCAATACTGCAACTTCAAGACTATATTAACCTATTACTCAGTTCTCCAGTGTTTGCTTTGATTAAGACAAGAACATTTGGATCATCCTAAATATCAATTTTTCAGTGCTACATCCTGGCATTTCAAGTACAAACTTCTGTGTTTGCCAACATCCAGCAGTTCAGCCACAAAATCCTTGCTGAGAATAGTGGCAGTACTGCTCTGGATTTTGATGGCAGCAAAGCAGATGAGAACATCTCCCAGAGCTTACCTTCTGCACAGAAACTATTGTGCCTTCTAATAGGAACCTTTTCCTCCAGGCTGTCATCAGCACCTTCGATGGACTTTACGTGCCCCTTCCCCCGGACATCTCTGTTTCGGGGAAGGCTTTGGCTGCGTTGTTTCTGGGGCCGGCCATAGGAGTTGTGTCCCCTTGGACATTCCACCAGGGGAAAAGGCCCATCCTGCTCAAAATTGTGGCGCCTCTGGACGGGCAGTGTGGCTTGTCTCCGTTTGTCTGGGGACATTCCGGGCCGGCCACTCACGTACTCGGCCTCCAGAGGGACAGTCTGAAGGAAATGGAGCCCTGAACTGGTTAGGGGAGTCTCTATCAGGTCCTGCCAGGAGCGCCGTTCTCGGTAGGGAGGCCTGCACCCCGAGGAGTGTGTGCTGCCTGCTGCATCCTGCCGGGAGTCCTCGGCAGAAGAGTGGGAATACGTTGATTCACTGGAAAAGTGTCGACCTTGTTTGGCTTCAGGGAATGGACTTGAAGAATTCACCTGGGAAGATACAAAAACATCTGCCCGTAAGACAATATTTTGAACAGACCCAAGGAAAAGACTGTAGTGTAAAACATTCTGTGGGGTCTAGTAATCAGATGGACTGATGGGTTTGATTTGTCATGACATGAACCACTGTAAACAGAAGAGAATTAGCAGCGACAACTTTTATACAAGTGCTGTTTTTACCACTCCCTGTTCTTGTTTTGCTCATTCTCTGCCCACGAGCAACTCCTGATGGAAAGAACAGTGTAACACTGGTGCAGGTTTCCTGAGGACCTGTCTGGCTTACACTCAGTCCAGCTGAGTACAGTGTAAGTCTCCAAAAGAAACAGTAATTGGATTTCCTTTCTTTTTAAGGGGCCAAACAGAAAAAAACAAAAAACAAACTCAAACAACAAAAACTTCAGCACCCAGGAAGATTTTTGACTGGGGGATTGTTGAACTCGTGAAACAATTTGAATGTATTCTGCTGGGTCTGTGTACAAATTTAATTTAAAACAAAGAGAAAGGCAAAAATGTGGAAAAATGGAAAGGGAGGGGCTTAACCTGTATCCCAGTTGATAAAACAGCATCACATGGGTGAAAATCAGTCTGAACTTCACCCATGTGATGCTGTTGTCTCAGTCACTTTTTCTTTGGTTCTGGCTGTGTGAGGATCGTGTCATTCATGCTGAAGAAAAATCTGAAAGAAAAATAGAGAACAGTCCTATCTGTGCTTAGAATCATAGAAAAATTATCATAATTGCCTGTGCTTTGTCTAATAGAAATGTTCTAGTTGCAATACTGTCACTACGATGGTATTGTACACAGTCTTGTAAAAAAACCACAACCCTTTCCTAGAAGGATTTGTTTTCCAAAACAGAACAAAAACATGATTACTATGTGAATGTGAGCTGATCTCAATCTCTACCATCCAGTATCCAATATTCTTAATTGAAAACCAAACTCAATTAATACGAACTATCCCATCCACCACATTCTTTTCATATTCTGCAGTGAAGGTAAAATATTCTGTTCCTATTATGATGTGTAGTTTCACCAATCCTTCAAAAAAGGGTCATATTTTTAGTCTGGTGACAGATCTGTGTCAGGACACATTTACCTCTCCTTCCTTTCTAACTGATTTGCTATAGAAGAATCCAAGTCTTGGCTCATGAGGAACAGCAGTAATTTCATTTTTACAATCACACCTGCCTTTGTTCCGCTGCCTTTATGGTATTTAAATATCCCAGACCAAGGGAAGTGCCAGTCAAGGCACACAGGTGTCTTTTGCAGGGGCTGTGACTCACTGAGGGGGTTCGGTGGTAGGTGTCACACAGCGTGGAGGAGCCCTCCTGCTTCAGCGTGAGGGAGCCATCGATGTCGTCCTGATCGCTTTCGCTCCAGTAATCTGCTGACAAAGCATTCCACGTTTCACTCGGGTGCTTTTCCACAAGAAAGCAGATCCCACATTTTAACAACACCCTTCCATGGCCAGGTTAACATTCCCCAGTCACCCGCAGGGCTCGGCAGCCACTCAGGAGTGGGCTGGTGGAAAGGTCTGGCACCTCAAACACACGGGGAGTGCAGGAACAACCTCTGCATGCTTTAGGGAGGTGTTACAGAAGGCAGCTTGGGCACCTGACTCCCTGTGCACATAAAAGCAACTTCTGGTCACAGACTTTCAAACAGAAACCTCATTCCAGATGCTGAAGTAGAGCCAAGCCTGAACACTTAATTTAACTGGGCATAACGGGTTCTGCTGTGGGTGATGGGGAAGGGGCAAGGCTGGCACCTGAGCTCAGGATGTGCAAACAAATAGTGCTGAAGCTCACATTGCCCTGAGTCTGTGATGTCTGCGCTGGTTTTAGGGGGATGAGCATCCCTGAGGGCTGGGATCTGGGAGATCACACCTCACCCTGAACCCCGCATTCTATTTATCACTATTTTAAAATATTTCTTTGAATTACTGTTCAGGATTTTATTTTCTTTAGTGATGGCACCAATAAATGTAGTTCTTCAAGGAAATATATTCTTATCAAAATTGATATTTGAAAAGATATGGCCATATGTTGATAAAGAAGTCAGTTATGACCTCTCCAGCTTTGTTGAAATACTGAACAGA
The DNA here is from genome assembly GCA_020086605.1 of Lanius collurio. Classification (NCBI taxonomy): domain Eukaryota; kingdom Metazoa; phylum Chordata; class Aves; order Passeriformes; family Laniidae; genus Lanius; species Lanius collurio. Next base: position 3,572,171 of record JACBWW010000045.1, on the reverse strand, counting down.
TTTGTACTGTCTGCTCTCTTCTCCTAATTATAATCACTGAAGCATTACCTTCATCTGGGTGAACATCCTTGTCATCAGGTGTGTAACCAATTGCTGCGAGACCCAAACGATTCATCCATCTAACAGAACGATAAAAATGAGGAAGAGAGGCATTTAAAAGGAACATCTCATGTAAATCTGAAGGCAAACATATTCCTGTCATCTGGAAAAGTCAGAGACAATGCTGAGCACAGAACACTGTTCAGGCAGTTAAACTGATTCAGATGTGTTGGGAGGTTGATAGCTGGGAGTGAAGGGTGTCCCAGTCCAGGCACACTGCACGTGCTCCTCTGGATGTCCATCCCATGCAGAATCAGCCCTCGGCGTTTTATTCTGCTGCCTAGAAATCTGAGGAATTAGGACATCAATCTCCCTCAGGTCTTCAGGAAAGTGTGACACACACACACACAAACATGCCCACTTTAGCAAAGAATAAATAAAATTTTTGTAGAGAATGCCCAGCTCTGTCCCCCTGTTAAGCACAATCAAACCCTCTCCAAGCTGCATGTGAGGACCGTGTGGGGAAGGTTTTCCAGAGACACAGTGTAAAGGAGCTTAGCACATTTATTCTGATTGCTTCTTCTATTTCAAGAACTTGGCTGAATTGCCAAAATACTAGAAAATAGAATACAATTATGATAATTATTGTCTGAAAACCTGTATTGGGAAATAAGTTGTATTAAATTTGTACCCCCAGAAAGCTAAAACACACTATGGCAGTTTGGTTACTTGCTAGACTGGATTCACAATGCTGGTGATATAAACATTTCATCTTGTTGAGCTGTGATATCAATGTTACTTCCCCTTGATTTGTTTAATACAGATTTTTGGGTTTGTAAAACAAGACTTGGTAAATTGCAAGTACTTCAATATTTGCATTTTGCATTGCATGTGCTACTTTCTTTCTTTGTCTCCAAATTATTTAGCTTGATAGCAAATACGATTCTTTCCTTCAGTAGGAAAATATTATAGTTTATTTTGGGGAAAATACCTTCTGAGGTTTTTTTATGTGAGATACCTGGATGTTTATACAGTATATAATTGAAAAACTGTGGAAAGAAGAAAAGTAACACACAGAGGGAAAAGTCACTTCTTGATGTTCAGCAAATGGAAAATCAAGAATTATCTTATTTTCATCAACAAGGAGATATAACTGAAGAAAAAAGCCCTAATAGTGACATCTATAATGTCTGGGATGTTTTTAACTATTCCCTCACTGGGTGACTAAATTCTTTATTGTGCCATCAATTTCACAGTATGTTGGTGTAAGAATTTATCTGGAAGCAGCTCTTTTTTCCTTTTTGAACAATCACAACATCAAATTTGTTGATAATTATGTTCTTGGTTAATGAATATTATAATGACAAAAACATCTTTCACAGGCCTCAAGTCAGACATTAGTGAACAGTACATGAAATATCAAAAGGACAAGATTAAAACAAGAAAACTATTCAGTATAATTCTTTCCCACTTGTACTAGAAGAGAAAAAAAGGCTTTTAAGGACGTATGTGACTGTTCTTGTCCAGGAGGGTGGGATGTGGGACATGGTAGGCACAACAAGGAGGCAGAAAATGAAGGAAGAGTGAACTCTCCACTAAAAATAGTGCCCAGTTCAGCAGGTATTGATCTCCTGGTCTCAGCACCTCCACAGAGGCTCCGAGCAATGATCTCAATCTGTAATATTGGGTACAGCACTGACTCACTGCACGGCCTGCAGCAAATCCTTCTATGGATCTTATGACTTTCCTAAGTATCCAAAGGGGACAGCAGCGTTTACTTCTTACAGGGAATTGTGAGAGGGTTTAATTTACTTGCAAAACTATGAAAATAAAGAATCGTACAATTGTATTGCTTTGCCTCTCAGTATTAAGCCAGAAGTGAGCAAATTGGAGATGAAAATTGAAATGATGATTAGCTTTCCCAAATATCAGCTGCAGGGTTAGGACTGCTTCCAGCTGTTGTTTGCATCAGCACGTCAATAACTCATCTTTATCATGAGGGGAGTACATTTAGAATGGATTAACAGATTTACAGAAGAGCTTTTGCACAGTGCTCACCAGCATCATTTCCCTCAGCACACGGTGCCTTGATTGCCTGGCATTTGCTTCCCTTGCAAGGCAGATCCTTCATTGCAGGAATGGCAATGACATCATTCCCTGCTCGTTATTAAACATTTGCATTCACCATTCTTAATCAGTTGTTCCCGAATTTCTAAACTCATTAGCATTGGAGAAAATGGTTCTAGTCATACTTTGCCATATGCCTTTGGCAATTAAGCAGGATGGCTCAGTGCCTTCAGCTGAGGTTCTGCTTAAGCACCAATGATAAATTAGGACTAATTACCATTTTCCAAGGTAAAACAGACTCTGCCATTTGTGTGGTCAGTGCAGGGAAATTTGTATTGTCTTAAATTTCTTGACAAATTTCTTTTGTTGCTCATTGTCAATTTGAGGGTGTCAGATCTGGGAAGCAAATATAGACACCAATTGAAGGATTGGGATTAACCCTCCAGAGCACAGGGATGTTCTTAGGATACCCAGAGTAGCAGCTTTACACATATGGCCTCCATGGCCAAATCTGGAATTAGCCAAAGTTAATCTTCCTTCTCTAAGTCTGCTCAGGCTTTTCTCTTCCAAAGGCCAAGATCATCCCCAGCTATAGTTACAAGGGCTTTCTTACCTCATTTTCCACAATTCAGAGTCAGCTCTTTGTCAAGCCAACATAAAGGGTTACCTGATGACATTCAGTGGCTTATCATGATACAATCTCTTCTGATAAAAGAACTAGAATTTCCATTTTAGGTTTTGTGTTTTTAAAAAAAGCATGAGTGAATGTTTTTGAGGTTAATCAGGAGGTATACAAGTGGTGAGATTGCAGCTCATTTTCTTACAGTTAATTTTTTTTCCCTAGGAAATGCAAACTCGGTGCAAAAGGAACCCTGCATAAACTTGGTGAATCTCCTTGATGAGCAAACCACTTTCATTTTTCAGAAAACTGCAGCCAAGGTTATAAAAAGCTCTTTGTGGAAAGCCTGGAAATGCAGGCAGTTGGTTCTGAACTCTGCCCTGAGTGCCCTGCTGGCAAATGTTGGGTGCCAGGCGGGCACTGGAAGCTCCTGCCAGAGCTGGACTCCCGAGGGATGGAGGATGCACATCCCATGGAGGGGCAGGCACTGCAGGGCTCCGTGTGCTGCACCTGGCCAGCACCACCCCAGGAGCTGCACTGCTAAATTGGTTTCTAGAGCTGCGTCCCAAGAGCTCTGGCACTTCCCTGTGGTCCCAAGGAGACCTGGGCTGCCCTGGCAGGTGCACCTTTGGGATTTCACAGGCACATCCCTGTACCTCAACCCTGGGACAGAAAGCTGGATCCCCCCCCCCCCCAATCCTGCCTTTTCACATGGATAATTTCAACAACTCTTTCCTATTGATAATCAAACCACTCAACCAGCACGTTTCACTGAGTCTGGGCCACCCAACAGAGCATGGGGCTTGCATTCTGGATGGAAATTGTGATGATATGAAATAGCACTAAATATCCCACGGATCCTCTGCCACAACATTTTACCTCCAGGATTGTACAGATCCCCATAAGATACAATCACAGTCTTACCACAGCACGTTGTGACAATCTACAGGGGACCAAGAAGTGGGTTAATTGTTTTCTATTTCCTGTACTCAAGTGAACCAAAGGCAGGGAAAAAGAAGCCTCAAGTAAAGTCTTTGAAATGCACAAGTAAGTTTTGTACTTTGTCTCAATCAAATTCTAAATAAATCAGACTTGGCTTTAATTAATTCTGTTGGTTTCAAACAGGCACTGTTGTCATTGCTTTGGGATAAAATACAGCTGCCTGGTAGTATTTAAGTTAAATTTACTGAGATAATTCTGGTGATTACCCAAGGATTACAGCCCAGGGCCTCTTCTGAGCGTCTGATTCTGCCCCAGGACGGGGCCGTGATGAGTGAAGGCACCAGGGCAGTGAGGAAGTGAGGAGCTGCTGCAGGAGTCAAGGCCTGATGCTGAACAGTGAATCATGCCTGACATGCCCTGAATTGTCAGGAGCTGGGAGCACATTCACTCACTGACAGAACCACTGGGAAATATTAGAGCAGGCCAAACAACTGGGAAACAATTGCACATTGCTGGGCTCCCCTAACACTGTATTAAAACTAAGAATATGCCATTCATCGATATTCAAATTAATACATTTCTGTTTCTTGGCTGTTGTAGGCCTGAGCCAATCCAAGGTCAGTGGGAGGTTCTGGGACTGAAGGCAATTAAAGTTTCCACAGAGGCATCACACTCACCCCCTTGGCTCTTCCTTTCTGCATCCCAGAGTGAAAAAGCATAAATAAAAGAATAAAACAACTTGGACCATCTCAGTTGTCATAAATTTGAGAGGACTATTTTGTTTAGTATAGAAGAATGAAAACAAAGGGCAAGAGGATAACCTTTTTTGCTTCCTAAAGAAAAGGGATGAAAAGTTACAATTTTTAGGTTATAGTTAGAACTGTCCCATAAATCCATGTGAGTTTTGTGGTTCAGAAAAGTTTTATTTGCCAACATCCTCACTTACTGCACATACCCAGTGGCTGATTATAGAAGAAACTATCTAACTCAAATGAAAATATAAATGAATGATATATCCTGAAAAGAGGTGAATTCAAGAAAAAGACACTCTATCACTATTTTTCTCTGTTAAATCTTCCATTGAAAATTAAGTCTATGAAATCTGGAGGCATTAACAGATAGAATAAATAACATCTATGTTCTAGAATAAATAAAATATGTTTCCTGTCTTTCTTTCATATTTTCATCATTAATTCCTGCCCTTGTACATCACCTCTGCTTTGTGTTACAAATATTTCAGTGCAGAAATACATCTTAATTTTTGAGATTGCAACTACACTTGAGCTTATTTGGTCAAAAGGAAAAACTAGAACAAAAGTGGAAGATAATTTCACTTGAATCAAGTTATCTTCAAGTGTATTAAGATAGAGATCCTCTTGAACCATTTGTTTCATACATAGAATTTATTCAGTGCAGTTTGTAGTTAATTTCTGTTCAAAAGGCTCTGTATTATATTTTTTATATCAGTGGGATAATCAGATTCCAGAATTCACAGTAAAAGCCTTTGCAATACAGAAGTAGATTTAAAAGTTGATTTGGTACTTCTTATGCTGACTTCTCTGACCCGAAACATCAATGCATTTCCCATCTGAACTCCTAAGGTTCATTATTTTCACTGTTTTCTATGATTATGCAGGTAATATATTCATTTAAGAGAATAAAAGTTGCTGCAATAGGAGTAGCTGAAATGATGCCTTGATTTTCCTCCCCACAAAAGAAGCCCCCAGCCACCTCCCAGGGAAATTTAACACTGAGCAGACCCTTCCCCACGAGCTCAGGTCTCCCAGTGGATCAGCCCTCAGCAGCCTCTCTTTCTGCTCTTTGATTTGTTGCAGTTGCTGGGATTTGTTAAGCAAAATCATTCATGGGATAAACTCTGAGTACTCTCTGATTTGATAATTTGACATGACTGTAGATCTTGTTTCATGCATTGTCCTCTTAGATTTGTCAGGCTGGAAAAATAGGAAAAAAAGCCCGAGACAGCTTAAGAATTGACAAGTGAACCAATCTGTGCCCTCTTTGCGTGTGCATCTGCTTCATGCACTTAATGGGATTTTTTTTTTTATTTTTAATTTTTTCAACTTTCCTCTGTCAAACAAATGCACAATTATGCCTCTGTATGCAGAAGTCTGGTTTAGTGTGGGTTTTTTTTTTTTTCCCCAGTGGGTAATAGACAAAAGAAATTCCCTGGTTTTGTAGCAAATAAATTACCCTTCAGGTAACAGCATTTTACTGCACAAATATAGTCGTGTATCACAGAGAATAAATGCACACGACTGATAGGCTGCTCTTTGATACAGAACCAATAAGACACTCTAAGGAAATCCACCAAAATAGTTACATAAACTCACTCAACTGGAACTTCCTTTTCCTCACTTATTCAAACGTTTACCCCAGCTTTCACCAAATGATTGGCCCAAAAGAAACCTCTGGAGAAAGAAAACATTCTTTACAAACAAGAGAACTGAGCTTAGCACAGCCTGAATTATGGGTGGGGTTTAGGGGAGAATTTTTAAAGAAATGGATGATTTAATTGTGAAATTATGTAATTCTGCTTCCACATAGTTTTTTTAAAAATCAGCTCAAATAAGCCAAATAATGCTGTTAAATGTTCTATTTCATTATGATAAAATGTCTTGTTTCTATCACTAAATCTTCAGATTTGGCAGAGTTAACTCAGTATCTCCAGCAGAACACCACAACACGGACTGTGGCACTGCCCCCCTGTCAGAGAGCTGCAGAGCTGGAATCACCAACTGTGCTCTATGAAAGGCAGCTGAACTGCTCGGCTCCCAGAAGGACTCTATCAATTCACACTGGCACTATTTACAGCAGAATTTGATTAAGTTAATTTTGTAATTTAGACTGGTGCAGAAAGCCAGAGCAGATCCTGCCTCCTGCACGAGGGATGAACTCCCCCAGTGCTGATTTGGAGGGGGTTGGACAATCACAGCTGGGCACTGCAAACTGCACCAGCCAGTGGGGCTCCAATGAACGAGGGGGAAATGGTGCTTCCCAAGCCGAGGGTAAATCATTCAGACACTGTAGAAGGGAGGAGCCAGGTGACTTGCCCAGAAAAGGAGGTTTGAAACATTCCAGCTCAGTCCCAGGGATTCCTGGGGCAGTATTTTCCCCTGACAGGGCACAGCAGCTCCACTATCACCCTGTTCACTCCCATGAACATCGTGGTGTCAGCCAGTCCTCGGTGCCTGCAGCTTATTCTGGTCAGAAAATTGTTTTACTTGTGCTGCACTTAGGAGCTTTTATGTGAGAACAATAAATTAGAGGGCTGATGTGGCCTCGGGCACGAATCTGAAACAAGTTTATGGGAACATGAAGGAAGAAGGGAAAATGTGCTCTTTATTTACAACACCATTGGGAACCTCCATTTCAGAGATTTCTGTTTGAAAAGCACCTTTCACATTCTGCAGAATTATCTCCTGGCTTTTCATCAGGTAAGGGGCTGAGAGTAAGAGCTCTGCAACCACTTACTCAGCTCTGTCTGATAAAGACATGTTAAAGTAGGTCAGACAGATCTGACAATCTCCTGCTCTCTTATCCAGTTTAAGGGGGAAAATATCTAATAGGGGCTCAGGGCTGAAATTGTATTTGCCAAGAGCTTTTCTTAGGTGTTAGTTTATATAAGTGAAGACAAAGTGCATTGAGACTGTAAAAGATGTATTAATCCTGGCTCACCATCTGATTTGGCCAAGACCTGTCAAGGACTCCAACATGCCCAAAATTAAAGGGAGAAAACTGAATTAACTTTAGTAATAAACAGGATGATTTAAGGGAAGTCTTGATTAACTCACTTGGTTATATTCCACTCATAAAAGTAGATAGGAGACACTATAATATTTGCTTATAATCAATAGAGATTTAATTCAGAATACTTCAATTTTCTAACAGTTCTATTTTAAGAGAACTATTGTGCTATAATCCTTCATGTCTTGGAAAATACAGGAGTGACCTCTGTAAAAATCAATCATCATTCTGTTTCAATAGCAACTATTTGTTGTATTTTTTGAATGAACGCAGAAGATTTATGGGAATTATTAAAATTGCAAAGTTAACCCAGTTATTCAAATCAAATGTGATCAAATTACTCAGCCTAAAATAGAAACTTTAAAAAATTTAATATTTGGAGTCCATGATGACATTGTAAATGCACTGCACTGCAGACTTCAATGGCATGTAAGCTTTAAATAAAGTAGATATTGTAAAACAACAGAATATTAAATTCAATGCTAATTAAGGCCATAAACAGGTTATGTGTGGTGTGGTAGGAGATGAAGCACTTCTGGGAAATAAGGCCTTTAACAAGCTTGGAGTACCAAGCTAGAGATGAGCTCATCAAGTTCATTATTAATTCATTTCTAAGAACACGGCCCTGCTCGTGTAAGACCTGACAAAACAGTACAAGTATGAATTTTGCAAACCTAAGTAACACAGCAGGCAAAACTCAGCCACAGCTGAGTGCCTCTGTCTGCTACAGAATAATCCATCCCTACCCACTGGGGTCCAGCTCTTCCTTCAGCAAAGCAGGGTTAAAGGCACATTAAAATATTCCAGAGTGGAAAAAAATTAAGAAACGGTGAATCCGAGGTAAGAAACCCTAAAAAGAGCCCTTAATACATAAGCTGGTGGTGAAGGCAGCTGGAGAAAGGATAAAATTCCCCTCATAGTGAATGAAGAATGTTCCTTTCCATGCTAGGACTCCTTCATTTTCCAGCACGAGGGATCTCCCTTCCATCAGCAGGGAAAATCCAGTTAAATTCTGTGCTGAAAATAGGATTGGGAGATACCCTACAAGGCATTTGCCCACATTACAGGGTTAGCAATTCGATGGGAAGAGGGAGATTTGTAAAATCAGTATTTTAAAATAAACACATTTTTCATCTATGAACCTTGCTTTGTCCTTTCACATTTCACACAGGGTCTGTGGGAGAAGGAGTTCCAAGAAGCCTGTAAAAGCTGCAGGGATGCCCAGGGATTTTACAGAGTTATCCATCATTTGGGTGGGGAGTGAATTCTGATTGCTCTACAGGGACAGCATCGCTGAAGGGAAAATACTGCACAGAACACTTCAAATATTACTTACTCTTTACCTTCTTCTGTGGGAAGCAGACCCAAAAAATTAGGAAACAGTCTCTAAATTCCAAAGTAAGTGATGGGAAGGATGGTATAAAAAGATGTGGTGGCACCTTCCCAGCTGTTCCTGTGCTCAGAGGCCTCATTGCCATACAGGTGGCTTCCCAGGCTCCCCATGGAAATATCAATGGATATTAATGTTGTAAAAGCAGCTCGTGGAATGTATGTCAAGACTTCCTGGTCTTCCCTGAGTCAGAACATTTTATGTATAATTTATAGATATGATCAATGGCACTTCAACAAACGAGAGCTACCCCAGCAGCTGAAATCAAGGGGGACCAGGCAGAGTTAAACCAGCAAAACATCCTCACTTCAGTTATGTCCAAAAAACCCTGAGCCACACTGCAGAACTGAGCAATGGAACATTAACAACCTTGAAAAAAATTTTTTCAGCAAACTTATACCCGAAAGGTATCCCACTCCTGATAACTGAAGCTCATCATCCTCATCAGTGTGTGATAAACAGGCTTGAACGGCTTCACTCCAGCCAGGCTCAGACACCAAAAATTTCCTGAAGGGTTGGGTAAGCCACAGAACATAAATATTCAATATAACAACATTTTTTAGGCCTAAATATTCCAAAGGAAAAAATCCAGCTGTATCTGTCTTTCCAAGCTGGCAAACAGTAAGAACGACTGCAAGTAAAAACATCAAAAAGTTTTAGTTATCAGTGCCAGGAAAGATTTAAGACTTTCCAGTGAGCTTGTCCCAGGTGTTCTTGTGCTTTCCACCTCAGCTGGGAATAAACAAATTTCTGATGTAACAGGAAGAGGGAGGACATCTGACTGCCTTTTGGGATCTAAGGCCCCATCCCACCTTCACCCAACCTCTGCCTTCACCAATGAATCACAAAGGAGAAGCACGGAATAATTGGGGTTAGAGGAGCTCCCAGGAGGTGTCTGTTCCCACACCCTCCCACGGCAGGGCCAGCTTTAATGTTGGATCAGGTTGTCCAGGGCCTTGTCCAGGCAGAAGTTTGGAATGTCCTCCCAGCACATCCAAGGACATTCAAAAGCTCACTGCAACACCAAAAATGGAACTTTGCTTGCCTCTGCTCCTATGTGCAGAATAAAATGAATTACTGCTGATTTTCTGTGTTGTTGGGTTTTTCTTGGGATTGGAAGGGGAATATATACACACACATATATGTCTCACCATCTGCACGAGCTTTGGTATGGGTGCACTGTTCTATAAACCAGAAACACTGATCCCACTAAGACTTCCAGCCTTTACCAACAACAAACACATCACAAGGGTGATGAACCTTAAGCACATTAACAAAAGAAAAAATTCTAATTAGCACTGATGAGACCAAGTAAGTTTCCTTTGCAGGACTAAGATGTGTCATGGCAGGAAATGTCAGCAAAGTGATCCACAGAATGTAAATTTGCATTTACCAAAATTAAGGGAGGACTAACTCCTGGGAACACCGTGAGCCAGCATTGCAACAGGCTCCAGGAGAATATTCCTGTGTGAGATGAAATAGTGAAGCACCAGGATAAAGAACATCCCACAACAAAGAGGACACAGAACTCACCTGTTCATCTCTTCAAGGCAGTCGGTTGCAAAGTAGAAGCTCTTTATTTTGGGGTGACACGCTTTGAAGGCACTATAAAAAGAGCACAAAGAATAAAAACCACCTGTTCTTTCAGTTTGTCTGCAAATACACCAGACTGTCCTGCTCTAAGATCTTCAGTATGTTACAGGTTTCACAGGCATTTGTAATCTTCAGTCTGAATTCTGCTGCCTAAATTTATAGATGGATTCCTCCTGATCTGATTTCATCTACATTTGTGAGACTCATACTTTGCAAAAATTTCAAAAGCTCTTGAATGACTTAAAAATACAAACCCTTTCAATAACCACTGCTGTTCTGCATCTGAGAAATTCTTGGGTGAATTTGAAAGTCTCCCTGAGTATATTCAAGTACCTCTTAGTTGTATTCCAAAGATCAGCTAAAGGGATAAGTGTTTGATCCCCCCACCTCTTCTGATATATTTAGATGACTGTTTTGTGTTCTACAAAAAGAAATACAGAGAGCTGCCAAGTTGAGCTAGAAATCACTGGAATGATAGATAATAATCAGATGGCATGGGTGATTATAGTTCACATGTAATGGTTTTTATTAATGCTTTTATGTGGTCTAATCCCTGAGCTCTCCCTTGGCTGAGCAGTTGAAAACTGCTAAGAACAATAATCACAGTTTTTACAATTTTTTTGTGTGGGTAAAATGAAAAGGAGTTTTGCTGTCAAGGAAACCAAGAAGGTCCCAGCATTAAAGACTATTAATTTGATTAGTGGGCAAATGTTAAAAAAATGCCACACTATCATTCATAACATTTATGTTAAAATACTGACATTTGTATGGTAATTACCAGATGTTAGAATTAGATTAGGAATCATTATACGTGGAATTATGAAGAACCTGTGATGCAACATTTCCACTATTAATAGCTTAAAAGCAAATGAGTGTTTTATTAATTACTCTGACTTATTGCAGTTTTCAAAGACAAGATGAAAGCTGAAGAAGTGTCACCTGGGCACAGTGATTTTTTTAATAAACAAAATTAAAACAAATGCATCCAGCAACAGCTTTCCTAACAAAAGTGCTCCAGCACAGTTGTGTTTCTGTGCAGTTTCCTTTTCCATGAGATTAGGGATATGAAGGGCAAGGTTATCTCTTCACAGAGGGTTATTGTCAAATATTAAATTCCATAAGAGGAGACTGTCAAGGTATTTAAGTGTTGTTTTGGCATCTGGTCAGTAATAATTTCCACTGCAGGGCCTCACTGCCCTGGCTGCTGGGACTTGGCAAATAAAAACTGTGAGTGACTGTGAAATCCCACCCAGGGATTCGTGGTGCCCACTAGATGGCACAGGCTTGTTAATTATCTCTCTTTTGATCATTATAGAGATGCAGTTTTAAATATGCTCTGATCAAATTTATGCTTTCTTTTAACTGATTAGTAAGATATGATTTTAATGTCAAAAATTCTTATTGTTCTTAGTCTTCTACTTTTAATGTGGAACTTCTTAATCCCCAAATGCCAGCTGAGTACCAGCAGCTGTAGCTGATCCTGTGGAAACAGCTGATGCCTGTCTGGGGGCAAGAAAGGTGAAATAGTTTTGGGTTTGTCTTTAGACAGGTGCATTAGAGCAGTACTTGATGTCTTTAATTACACAGGGATTAGCAAATACTGTACCTGCAACAGAAATTCCTTACAGTACTACATTTTCAATGCTCAAAATAGAAAATCATGGTTAAACAAACACTCCTGCATAGTTACACTGTCGATCTGAACTCTCTGCAACATCAGCACCTTCTCCTGCTCCACTTGCCCAACCATCTCCCTGTGGGATTGGCTTGGATTGAAGAGGATTATGTGCTGGATCTAAAGATCCTAATCCTTTTGGCTAATCCTGAGAGAATATCACATGATGGAGTTTCTGCTTGTAAATAGGATTATTTTCCTAGACAGGAACTTTAAATACAAACAGGCATTCAAATGCCAATATTGGGGTTTCAAGTCAATGTTAATGGGTTGAAGTTAGTGTGATAAATACAGTTTAATTAGGCTCCACTGTGCTCTTGTAGTGTGATAAAATCTATGATTAGTGGATCATTTTCTAGGGGAAGGTGTCCCTGCCCATGGCAGGGGGTGGAATGGGATCATCTTGACGGTCCCTTCCAACCCAAACCAGGCTGTGATCCTATGATTATTAGAATATTACATTCTCACAGGAACCCTGCCTCAGTTAAAGCACAGAGAGGTGAAATCAGGGCTATGCAACAGGTCAGGCACTGTCTGCAGGGCCCCTGGCTCAGCTGTTACAGAGCTTGTGAAGGTGTCATAAAATGCAGAAAGAGCAAGGATTTTGTCAGGGGTAAATCAGTTAAATGCTGCAGGTCTGGCTGCTTTTGCCACGGAGTTCCCATGTGCCAGGTCCCTGCAAACAGCTCTAATTGGTTGCTATATGAATGTTCCTTAAGACCTTTCTGCCTGATATTGTGATAATTTCCTGAGATAGTGAACATTAAAGCTGCAATAATGAATTGCACTGTTACATATTTGCAGACTGCAGGAAAAAGATCTTTATTGGTATGAAATGGAGATCTCAATTCTGTGCAAACTTGTGATTTAAATGTGTTGCTTTTCTGTGTCAGGGCTTCAAAACATGACAATAAATCCATCTGCATCTCCCAGCAGTGTCATTAGGATTATTATTAGGGAAGTGTTTAGATACATTCCTAGCATTAAGAACTGGAGTCTCCAGGGAAGCAATTTGAGATGTATAAATAGGAATAATTCAGAAGAATGATATCTATATATTTACATTTGGCTTGGTTTGGAGGGCCCCAGACTGGCTGCAATAATCAAGATGTGGTGTAGTGAGTGCCAGTTTAAGGAATAATCCCTTCATCCATTGGCTGCACTCCAGTTAACACAGCCCAGGAAATTTCTTCTCTGTGGGGGCCCACTGGTGGCTCAAGGGGGCTTTGCTGTCTGCAGAGACTGTCAAGTCCTTTTCAGAAGTAATAAAATTACTGAAACTGCAGTAACATTTAAGCTATACCTTCATGGCTGCCTGTACTACATCAATGACATTTGTGTAGAGCTCTGACTGCACACTTTCAATATCAAGTGCCAACACTGTGGCATATCCTTGATAAATTTAAGACCCAAATTTGCATTAACTAAGCAATGAAAATTTTCACTAGGTGGAAATTGTTGAAGGTTCAGGCAAAGCACCAGTTGATAAGGATTAATTATACCTGTAGCTCAATTAATCTTTATAGTTGGGGATCAGTGTCACCATGGGGCATTATGATTATCAGTATCTTTGAAAATAACACAATATTCATGGCACACTACAGCAAACAAAGTCAAATAACTGTAATTTCTCATACTGTATGATCACATTTAATCAGGAGGATGCAGGTGTTGCCTAAAAGCCCTGGAAAGTTTTTCAGTGCCAATGCAAAAAGCCTCCTTTCACAGGGACAAGGTCATTGCATGTCCAGCTATAGCCTGGAGGGCTGAACCATGGTTCCTGTGATAATCAGGGTACCTTCATTAAATGCATTACTGAGGCAAATCATCAAACCATACCAAATAACACATTCAATTATATGTATTCTTGTGAACTCTTTCTTAAGGCTATTCCATCACTGTGTGCCATGGACACCAGGAACAGCCAGGCTGGGGAGCAGAACTCCCCATCCGACAGCACAGCAGGAGAAAAGAAATCCATTAATTATCCCAGGAAGAGTTCAAATCCTTTAGTTTCAAAAGGGTTTGAACATTTCACATCAACAGCTCTGAAAATAACAGAGATCTCGGGGGGAATCCAAACTGGGCTCCAAAGTGCTCTTTCTTCCTTAGCTCTCCAAAACTGACACTGTGATTTGGGCTTTTCCCTGGAATCAGGCAATGGAGTGGTGCTCCCTCCTGTCCTTGTAGGATGTCCCAGAAGAGGACAGGTGAGATCTTTCCAGGTGTGCTCACAGGGGCTGTGGGTTGGAGCTGGCTGGACACAGGCAGGGCCCCCATTCCCACATGCTGGAAATACTGAATTTCACTGCACTCACTTTCAGGTGAAACAGTGGCCAATGTAAGGTGCAGTTTTTGTGATGGGGGAAATACACAAACTGTAGTCCATGAGGGAAGAAATCAAATGGAAATTCAGCTCAGGAAAAAAGGGAATATACTATGAAAGTCTTCATTATACTTTTACCTCTGGACCTGCCTCTTTTTGAAAGGATTCAAAGCCTGAAGGTTCTCAGCTTTCAGTCGTGTGCAAACTTTTAGTTAATCGGACTTTTCCCTGTGCACATACCCTACAGAAATCCTTCTCTAAGCTGAGTTCTGAGGGATTGTGTTCTCATGCTTCGAGGAAAGCTCTGGAAGCTATTTCTAGCTGTGCACAGTGACCTTCTGTTTGATCTTGGTTAATTCACTGAAATCTGTTAAGTGCTTTATATTCTAGCAAAAGGGTATTATTTTTCCTGTATTTTGTTCAATATCATCATTAATATCTACTCATCGCTCTGAGGTATTTATAGTGCTCAGTTCATGTTTAATTTCTATAGTGATACCCTCAGCTGAAAGGGAAAATAGAAGTATAAATTGCACTGTCTTGTACTTCTCTGACACAGTAATAATATCCCCAGACAAGAACAGGCAACTGGAGAGGTTTGATTTTCTGATGAGCAGTCTCTATTGTAATTCACATCTTCAATATTTCTATTGTACGTGTGCTCACAGTTGTAAGACTTGTTTCCTCAGACCAAAACTGCATTCAGTCATTGGAAAAGCACAGGAAAAATCCAGGATGCTTAGTTAAAAGTAGGAGAGCATACAGAAGACAAATGCAAATAATTGAGGAGGTACCAGCAAAGTGCTACTCTCAAAGCATTGGAATTGTTCTGTTAAACCTGTTGATTGCAATCACAGCACTGTTTGGAAGAAGTTTCCAATGAGTGTCTGTTATTAAATACTCCTTAATTGTGGAAAGCTTACAATATGCTTTTTAGTGGAGCAGAATGTAGAAGCAGCAATCTGCACATAAGCAATAATGCAGTGTTCATTTTGCAAATGGAACCTAAATATTTTAGCAGTTGAGAGCAACACAATACTGGCTATGTAAAGCCTCCTCCATAAAAGAGAAAATTAAGATTATATGCACCCTCCCCTGCTATCATATTTGTTATGCTATTTCCTATGGGAAAATATGGCCTTACTGAACCTGAAAAAGTTTTATCTCTTTACTAAAGTATTCATTGCTTTTTGATTTACTTATTTAACTGAAGCTGTAACTGGACTATCTGGCAAGCTGACTAAAGAGTTATTAAATTCATTTTAATCCTGTAAATGGAATTTACATTGCATTGTATCTTTTACAGTAAAGAGAAAAAGCTTAAGGGGATCCATGATGATATATTTACAGATTTCAAAGTTTTTCTCAGGAACTTCCTTCTCTGGACTTTACAACTGTTCAGTACTATGTATAGCAAACTTCCAAGAGCAATCCTTTATAAGCATAATTGCCACATCACTTACTGTTTTCGTCTGCATTCAATTGCTCTGTCTATCCTGAACTCGGGTAAACTAATGAATCCTTCTGCTTTTTCATCCTATTGAATGAGGGAAAAAGAAAGTGATGTTGGAAAAGAACATAGACTTAAACAAGAGAGAAATGAGCAACAGCTATTTGAGTTTTGTACAAAGAACAACCACCAGCCAAAGGAAATACTGGATGCATTTTGCACCTGCTGTTTTTACTATGAAACATTCAATTCATTGCACAATGTCAATAACCTTTCTGAGGTAACTGAACTGATAATTTCTCAAAGGAGGCACGACCACCCTAATCCTCCTTTGCTGAAGATCACAGAAAACCTTCCATCCCCAAACCCAGCACCAAAACAGAGGAGAGGTCTCAGATTCTTCATCATACATCTACATTTTACAGCTGTTTGGTGGATGTCTCTGAGGTCACAGTTGTCAGACCACGTGCCCTGCGGGCTCTGAGGAGATTCCTTGGTGAGGTCACCTCTGATTAAACAGAGAGGTAATGACCAGGAAATGTATCCTGTTGTTTTTTTGCTTCTTTTGAAGCAATGCAGCAGGAAAAGCAGGGAGACCTATAAACCCCAGTCAGGTTTTTGAAGGGTATCAGCCAGTGCACAGTGAGTTATGGCTTGGCTGTGAGCCACAGCCTGGGAGTCAGGGACACACACCCAGAGCCCCACACCAAGCATGGGCAACGTCCAACAGCACAAAGCTCTGGGCCATGATCACCCACAGCCTCACAGCCCTGGCTGGGGCTACAGAAAACCCCCAAACTGAGGAGAATTATGCTACTAAAGTCATCCTTTGGAAGAAAATGGGAGAGATGGAGTAAGAGATCAGTAACCAAAGAAGGCTGCAGAGTTCAGCTCAAGCACTGGGGCTGCTGCACACCAAAGAGCAGCACTGAACCACCTTGGGCTTCTCCCCTCTGTTATTTTCCCTACATTTATGCAGATTGCACCAGAATAGACCCAGTGGTTTTCAAGAAAACTACACCAAGAACAGCATTTTACACATGAGAAACTGCAAACTCCAGACTAATTCTGCAAAAAGCAAGAGGAACATCGATGTGAAAATAACTTTTACATAAGGAGATTTACAAATTCAGATTTTCACATCTGCTTCACATAATGCTTAACTAACACAAATGGTTACACTTTGCACATCCCCCCCCAAGTGAAACTGTGGAGACCTGAGTGCTAGTCCAAATAAGTCTGTGGAAAAGGATTAACTACAGACATATTCACTTCTTAAAGACTACCATGAACATCTGCTGCTTTATTAAGCTCGAACATGGACTTGGAGACATTAAAAAATAATTTCAATTGAAATATCTCCAGCCAGAGTGCCCCAGGCCTGGCAATTAAAGTGGCAGTTCATCCGACCACACAGTAGAAATATACTTCAACTGTGAAAATAATTAAAAGGCTCAAGGTTTCATTTTTACTTTCTCCAAGCATGGTGTGTACTTACATTCTGGTTTGTGTACCAGTACAAGGAGGAATCCTTCAGAATGAACCAGTACTTTTTCCATTTCTGGGTGAAATATCCCTTGGCATCCTTTTTCTTCCAGAGCCAGCCTTCGCAGTCGCCGTGCCCCAGGTCCTTGCAGGAAATGCGCCTCCTGCTCACGCTGGAGAGGGAACTCCCTGGGAACACCACGGGGGTGACACAGACACCGAGTGAGAGGGGGGAAATTGTTCCATTTAAACACACCACTGATCTTGAATTCAAACCCCCCCAAGCCAAGTCCTCTCCAGATTCGGAATGAACAATTTCCTGCAATTTTGGTTTCAGCGTCAACACAAAATGAAAAGAGTCTGGTTTATGCAATGCTTTATTTAATCTCTAGAGGGTTCATTCCTCTTAGGGCTGCATTTTTTTTCTGGTTAAGATCAGCAGCATCATTCCAAAGTAAAAATGTATTTATTTAGCCTCAGAATATGACACAATCTGTACACAGATGCAAACACCACTTTTTTCATCTATCTTCCCTTTAGTAGCAGAAGCCCTGTCAAATTATGAGAATTTTTAAACCAAATTTTTATAAGCAATAAAAAAGAAAGATTGTTCACTTCCATAACAATGCACATGCTTATATGATTTTTTTAATCCTGAACAACAATATTTTAACTTTACAGCATCCTGTTAAAGGCAGCAGGTATAGGGGTTTTTTTCTTGGTGTTATTTCAATGAATCCTGATTGAAAGGCTTAAAAATTTAGAGTGACTTGTAAATATTAATAAAACTACATTTTTTAATAAATATGGAATAATTTCTTTTCCTGAAAAAAGCCTCTGTAGGAAATTTCCTTAACATACCAGATTTTTTTTTCTGTGAAAAATCAAGTTTATGATGCTACAGGAATTATATTTGTCCTAAAGCTGTAAAACAGGGAAGAAATTTAGAGAACATAAAACACCAGCCTTTGCTCTGCAGTGTTCCACAAGCAAGTTCTCATCAATTTGTTCATAGATACTTCCAAAGGAAGAGGAAATTTTACTACCCACCCAAGGAATATTATAACACATTTATTTTGGTATTTTAATTTGATATTTTCCTTTGTTGTTTACTATCAAATTTAGAAATATTTGAATTCAGTTGAACTTTTGATACAGATCACTTATTATCAGAGAAGGAGTCTCATTTTCTTGTTTCAAAATGTTAACTGAAAGAAGTTACCTTTTGACCATTTTCTGCTTTTTACCCTGAGGGAAGCGTAATGGAATGACTGTGAGGAAAAAAAAAGAAATAAATTATGAAACACCAGTGCAAGTAACAGCAGTAACATGTAAGAGCTTTCATTCACTCCCATCTCCAGGGTTATCACAGCACCAGTTATCACAGGATCTCCCTTCTGTCATGTTTGTCTTACTACTGCCATCAACATCATAAAGAAAACAACAATCTGCTAAATCTGCACATTGAAATCCCTTCTTAAAAAATCTTAGTTGCAATTGCAATGAAACCATGAAGGATTCTTTACATGAATAGGTGTGCAGTAGTTTGAAAACTAAAGGTATAAACTCCCCTGAATGAGATAATAAAATGTCTAGTATTTGAAATTTGTTGTATCAATGAAATAATTATACAAATATGCATGCAAAAAGAAATATTCACCACAAACATTATATGCAAAATCCTGTGCTCAATGCCATGATGAAGTCACCTCACACTCTTCCCACCTTAGAAACAAGCTTTTGGGGTTGGTGGTTGACAGAATAAGTCTCAGGAGAAAAAAAAAAAGCTTTCTTTCTTTTGTGGCAGCACTAGAAAATTGCTACAGATTCTGAAAAAAAAGCCCCTAAAAGCATCTTTTTATTTAAACCTTAAAATGAGGGTGGTACTCAAAAACTGGTAAGGATTTGCCTCCAATATATAAATGCTTAAGAACTCTAGAAAATAAACAGGTGATAACAAGACTCCAGCTCCAGAGAGACAAAGTTTTGTTTTAAATCAAAGTGGCAGAGGAAGGAGTGGGTTTGGACATCCACGGCCCAGGTTAAAACCCTCGTGTGATTTAGGGGCTTGATGTTGTGGAAGGTTTTGTGGGGACTGCAGGGATCAGCAGTTCCTGAGCCCCGAGGGAGCTGGCTTGGAGAGGAGCAGCTCTCTGGGCTCTCCTGCCCTCAGCCTGCTCTCCCAGCCAGCCCCAGGACAGGAATGTCCCCCCACAAGTGGCAGTTGTGGCAGGGGTGGCTCAGGAGTGTGTGTGCAGCGTGTCACTGACACAGCACATCTCCCCCATTTAACTTCATCTCTGCAAACGTGTCCCTTTGCTCTGAGCACGGGAGAAGACAAAGATTAATGCTCCTGTGCTGGAGGAAACGTAGCAAATACAGAAATGAAACAGCAAAAGTCTGGGAGAAAACCTCAAATGTGCACAGGAACACTGGGGGGTTTGTTGATGTATTGCAAATCACAGCAGCAATATTGATCAGCCCTGTTGTGTCAGCTGGAGTTCTGTGGTGGATGGGGCTGAAACAATCTGCTCAATGTTCCCCTTTCAGAGAAATGCATTAGGACAAAGCAGGTGTGTTCCTGAAAAAGACATCACCAAATTTTTCCCCAGTTGAGGCTAGAGAAATGTAGTGATGGAATAAATCCTTATCATGAAATGTGGTTAAGATTAAAGAACTGCAAGACAATGAAACATCTGGAAGAGGTCCTCACCAGAAACTGGTGTGCATCATTTAATATAAAAATTTTAAAAATAATGAAAATACTACCATGACAAATAAGGGAGAGCTGAAAATATCTTTCTGAAATAAAAAATATCTTTCTTCTAAAAAGCTAAGTTAATTATTCTTACTGTTCTGTTTATGCACACATAGAATGCATTCAAAACAAGGAAACAAGAAAGTGAAAGGTTTGCAATACCTTGGGAACCAGTAGTTAATTAGCAGTGCTAATGTAAAAATTCAAGCTCCATATTCTGAGAGATAAAAGAACCACTATAATATAATTAACTTGGTGGCAAACCCTGTAAGAAAACAGTCAGAACTTGGAACTCCAAATGACTCAGAGTTGCTATGGGAGACAGACAGACAGAGGACTCACTGGGGCTCTCAGCACTTCAATCCTTATCTCAAAACCACAACACAAGGCCAGAGTCAGAGAATGCACACCCTGCCACCCCCACTCCAAAACCAGCACGGTGGAAATTAAAAATAAGTGCTAGAATTGAATGGATGCCACGTGAAGGTAAATTAAGGAGATCTCAGTGTAATCACTGGGTAGGAGAAGTGCTGTCACAGAAACACCAAATGAAAAGCAAAACTGGTTGCTTGTACCTCCACTGGCTTGAACCTCAGGAGTTTTTAGGGAAAACTACTTAGAACTGAATCATCACAGCCACAGAAAGATTTGGGCTGGGAGGGACCTTAAAGCTCATCCCATTCCAGCATCTGCCTGGGGCAGGGACACCTTCCACAGACCAGGTTGCTCCAAGCCCTGTCCAACCTAATCAGTGCAAAAAGTGCTAAGCCAGAATGAAAAACTGACATTCTACAAATGGAGGTTCTGTTGTTTGTCCTTTGTATGAAATAATTGCAAAATGCTAAATAATAAAGCAATGTGCAGCTATTTTCCATTGAAAATGGAGCCTCTAGAAGTTGGTACCACAAAAATATCTGAAAACCCTAATCCCCAATCTCCCTATCATTGCATTGGTACTATTTAAATATTTTAAGAGTTTTAAAACTTTTCTTTACCTTCAGGGTAAGTGTCCCTCCAGAGGTGCCTTCCAGCCTAATGGGGTGTGTGGTTCTCCTCCCCAAACCAGCACATACTTCAGAACACACATCTGGGTTCCTAAACTTAACTCAAAGTACTGCAGACACACTGGCCTGGTGTGGTTGCAGCAGCCAATTTCCTCAACATGGAAATCAGTCCTGGATTTTTGTTTTCAGCCCTTTCACAGCACAGACAAATGTCAAGGTCTGGGATATCTTAATCATCTTTTAAAAATATGGCAATGAATTGAACAGTTGAGGATTTTTTTGCCTATTTAAAGCACATTTATAAATCATTACCTTCCTCATGGATGTGTTTCCTGGATGGTCAATGGCAGAACTTGCATATCTAGGACAGAGAGAAGAAAGATGTCAAATAACCACAGGAGAAAAAAACCCAACTGATTACATGGTGCTTACACACACTCTGTGCATTTCTAAATATATCCCCAGCATCCTGCAGCATAAAGTTCTATAACATTTTGCTACAGGTTGCTGCAGATACCAAAACTTGACACTTTAAAATGCAAAAATACTATCTTTGATATTGGCCAGTTCTCTAAAGACTGGAGAACAAAGCTGGGCAGCAGCACCAGAGGCCTGTCCTCATACAGGGCAAACAGGATTGGCCATGATGGAAATAGGACACTGAATCAGGGTCAGATTTGGCTGATCTGGCACAGAAATTCTTAAACACACAATTCCCCTCATGCTTTCAAAAGCGAGGAAAAGGAGAATCCTTAAAACTGTGGATGTTTTTGTAAATGTCATATAAATAGAAATGGAATGCAGATTTGGGAAAGTGACTGAGGGGAAAAATGAAAAAGGAGTAAAAGGATTGTGCACATTTTTAATATATTGCCAAATTCTGTTCGTCATAATAACAACAGTTGTCTTAATTCAGCAAGGCAGGAAGTGGCATTTTCTCATTTGAAGATTTCCACTGTTAGGAGGAATCAAATTTACCAGCAGAAACCACTTCTGCCTTGTGGGTTAGAAACATCTATCAGTCCTGAGGCAAAGGAAATTTCCAGCCTGCAGTGAAGGGATGGAACACATAACATTGAAATTAAATTCATAAAAGTTAATAGGCAAGACTTCAACGTGCTGAGCTGTCTGTAGGTCACATGGATTGAAAGAAACAATGAAAACCAAACAAGTTCAGCCTTAGACCTCTGGGAAGGGAATGGAGAGATGCCCAAAGTGCTGCAAGGCTGACTGTGTCACTGATGTCCCATTTCTGCCTGTCCCTGACAGTGCCATCAATGCTGTTCAGTCCTTCTGGGCACTTCCCCCTTGATTTCGGGGTGTTCCTATTAATCCCATTGGGAAAGCACCACTTTTGATGCTTCCAGCCTCTCTCTCAGCCAATATACAACCTGAATTATGCAGCTGTGGTGGTATCTAAAAAGTCCTTAGTCAAGTTTTATTTGTCTCTGTGCAACCACAATAATGGGTCCCCTTGCAGTAATCACAGACTCTCAGCAGCAGAAATGCTGTAAAGTGAGGGAAGCAGCCTGGAATTAGTTATGGGAGCAGCCTGCTCCAGGGTTTTGAAACCTTGGCCAGGAAATCAGGTCGGGAATAGGTGTTCTAGTGTGCAACAAGTGTAATTTTTTCACTTGACAACAGTTTTCAGTAATCTGCAGGAGGTTTGTGTTGTTTGTTAAAAGATTTTATGTTCATCGAATACCCCTCCCCAAATCTAATTAATCCTGAAGTATTCACATGTGCAGACCACAGAAGAAGGAAATACTGATATTTTCTTCTCTCTAGACCAGTAAATTTTCTGTATGAAAGTGGCAGAATGAATTAATTTAGACACAGAGGAACCCCCGTATGTTGCCTGTTCTGGTTGAAATACTCTGTATCATATTTGGTTGGGTTATTCCTCAGCTTTGTTTTCAGGAATGCTGCTGCTACAGAAGCAAAAGGGAAAAGAAGGGGAAAGATGTGCAGTAATACAGGTTAAAGACACCTGGACTAATATTTCTCAAATCAATCAAAACAGTTGATCTACTAAATACTTGTTCATGTATAATTGTGCTTTTGAAACAATTATACAATTATGCAGGATCTAGAAAAGATTATACCAATTAAAACAAACAGAAAACAAGAAACAAATCAAACAATTATTTCAGTACATTTGCAGAAACCTTCCTTGCATAAATAAAATCATGTAGAAAAGGCAAAACATTAAGAAAATAACTGCAGAAATTTAAATTACATTTAAAGGCTCATTCTAAAATACTTATTCTACCCTCCAGTTTCCTCGAATGGATTTCTGAGCTATTCCTGTTTGGCAGAAACC
The DNA here is from genome assembly GCA_020086605.1 of Lanius collurio. NCBI lineage: Eukaryota > Metazoa > Chordata > Aves > Passeriformes > Laniidae > Lanius > Lanius collurio. Next base: position 3,548,735 of record JACBWW010000045.1, on the reverse strand, counting down.
TGAAGGACTTAAGTAATGTCTATTGTGACTTTGGAAATCCTCTGCCCACTTGTGGGGCATATATTGAATTTCAGTGGATAAAAAGGTCTCCCTTTTATCCATTTTTTCAGAATTTGGACTAATACATACATGTAGCATTTTAGATTTATCTACCTGGTCACAGGAATGCATTTTTGATCACATTACCTGGTCTATGATTTAGATTATTAGAACTTCCATCTCTTATGTAACATATTCTTGTCACAACAAGAATTCTCACTGCAGATTAATTATTGAGTGTTTTGTAGTGAGGTTTGAAATCCCTCCTCATCTCCACACTGGCTCAGGGATGGCTCCAGTCTCTGCCCTGGGCTATTGATGCTTCAAGCAACTCAGGTGCACCTGTGAAGCTCTGCAGCCTCTGCAGTATGGGTGCATCTGAACATGCAGTGTTGACAGCAAAATGTCAAGGCTGAAAGTTATTTTTAAAATTTTCATCTCTTCTTATCTCTCCAGCATTAACTACAACTAAAAAAAAGCAATTTCCAAAGCACACTGCCATGACTGTGATTAAAATAATCTTTAAGCATAATTACAAAGACAAAATGTGTTATGAGAAAGACCTTGAGCAGTGTTTCCACACAAAAACTAAACAAATATTCAGAAAAAGTGTTTATTCAAGGAGCAGCTGCGCCAGGTGTGAATGATGCCATTTTTCTGCCTCTGCCCCCCTGCAGGCCTGGCTGCTGAGGGAAGCAGAGCTCTGCACCCAGGTCTCCACAGGGATGGCACGGTTACATGACACACCCATGGCCAGAATCCACAGGTGTCAGGTTCCTATTACTGGAAAAAACTTCTCCTAAAGTGAAATGAGGATCAAAGGCCACAGAGAGCCCTGCTAAGCACAGAGTCAGGCGTTTGTCTGCAGGAAAGCTGCAGCAGCGATTCCACACTGGGCGCCTGTTACCTCCTCTTCATCTGTGAAACAACCCTCAGTGTGGCAAAGGCTCCTGGAAAAGTGGGGAACAAATCAGCTGCTGCTGCAGGAACGGCTCAGCTTGCCCTCCTAAAACCTCAGTGCACCCACACATGCAGGGATTCCACCTCCAGCTGCAGGCTGCACCTTCCTAGTCACGACTCCTGCTCGGGAGTGAGGAGCTTCCAGCCACAGGAACTGTGAAGAGAGCTGGGATTTGTCTGTCAGCCAGGGCAGGTTTGTGTGTGACTGGGCAGTGCCCACCCCAGGGGTGCTGTGAAAGCCCTGCCCTGTGCACAGAGCTGGGTCAGGCATGAGGTGTCCAGGTGCCAAGAGTTTGGGAGAGCCCAGAGCTGTGAGGCAGAGCTCCCTGACCTCTGCTCTGCTCCAGGCTGTAAGAGCTGCCAGCCTTGCTCTGTATTGTACTCATCAGAGGAGTTAGAAAAGCTCCTTGTTCCCAGTGACATCCTGCAGGCTCCCAGCTCATCTTCCCTGCAGCCTGGGGGGGGTTCTACGACGTGCAAGAAAAACAACTTCCTACTCTTTGGCTCTTCAAGAACAAAGGATGCAATAATACCCCATAAAACTCTAGGGGTCTCTGTACAGTTAAAATCACGGAATCCCAGGATGGTTTGGATTGGAAGGGATATTCAACATCATCCAGTGCCCCCCATTGCCACGGGCAGGGACATTTTCCACCATCCCAGGCTGCTCCAAGCTCCATCCAGCCTGGCCTTGCCACTCCCAGGGATCCAGGGACAGCCACAGCTTCTCTGGGCACCCTGTGCCAGGGCCTGCCCACCCTCACAGGGAAGAATTTCTTTCATATGTAGGACCTCGATTTCCCCTCTTTCAGTTCTTCAAGATAATGGTGTTTCACACAAATAAGTCTATCTATCTACACAGTTTGTCTCATGGTCCCCAAAGCCTAACTCTAGGGGGTAAATATCTGAAAAATTATTTTTATTTCAGTTTAAGCTGTTTAAATCACTTAAAAAAAGGTTATTAGGAAGGTAATACAATTCTGCCTCTTGAAATATTTTTCAACATATTGAAAAGATACAATATGTTCATATTTTGAGCCTGAAATCTAAAATATGTGGGAGAAGGACTCTTCTATAAAAGAATATAAAGCATAGCCTTTTGCTATGAAAGTTTGCCAAAATTTCATCAAGTCATATGTCCCTGGAAAGTATCTCTTGGCAGATGCCCTGTCCTGTCCACCAGGGATGTTCCATCTGGATTGCAGTGTCCCTGCCAAACAGAACATGGGCAGCCCACTAGGAAAAATCAGGCACCCTTTGCTCTGGGAAGAACAAAACTGCATGAAAGAGCAAAACTCTGCAGCTCTTCCTCGTGGCTGCACGAAAATGTGGGTGTGGAGAAGGAAATGAAAAGGGGTGAGACGTGACTGCTTCTGGGAAGGGTGTGGGGTTTCTTTCTGACACAGAAAGTCAGGCAGGAAGGCACAGCCAGACTAAAAATAAGGAGAAACAAGCAGGAGCAAAGAAGAGGACAAAGGAACCTGTGAAAGAGCTGTAAGACAAAATGAAATCAGTCAGATTTACAGAAAACAGGAGGTTTTCAAAACTCAGGTGTAAGAGGTAAAGGCAAAAGGTGAAATGTAGTTTTTACTTCAAAGAGAGCAAGAAAAACCCACTTTCCCTGCAGGTAACCCTGGACAGGATGGACGCTGTGAAGTGGAACAAAATATGAAGATTAAAATATTACTATGTTTAACCTCCTGTAAAAGGAAACCCCACACTTAGCTGAGGTGATGAACTGCTGCCATGGTGGCACTGGAGACACAGGACTGTCTGTAGGCAGAGGAGGTGGAATTTCATCTGTAGCTCACCTCAACCTCTCATAACAGGGCTGCTGCACTTGGTTAAATGCCATTTTAACCACGCACAGTCCACCCAGGGGAACCCCAGCAAATTGTCACCACTAATGCCTTTCAACTGCATTGCAATGTTTAAAACACATACAAAGAGGTGAAAATGCTGACAGCCCTGAAAAATCAAGCATGAGGTGGCTTTTATTTAGTGGTCAACAGCTGATAGTGTTGTACCTCGGATTTCAGCTGTAACTCAGTGGTGTTTATAGCACTGAAGGAAATCAGCAGCTGTAAATCATTTAGATTGGTCAAAGCACACTAAATCTAATTAATTATTCAGTTTCTTAAATAGGTTTAGGCCATATACAGGATGAAAAAATGTAAAAAAGAATGATTGTCATAGATTACAATTAAACTTAATCAGAATATATTATCATATAATATATGATTATATATTATATATATATATACAAAGTAGCTGTTACTTCAAATATTCTTTTACTGTGACTTTTGGACGCAACATGAATATGAAGATAAACAGCAAAGAAATGAAAGACAAAATTGCTGTTTTTCTTCAGTAGAAAAAAATGAATCAATTCAGACCTAAAGGACAAACTGAAGATCCCATTCATGGTATTTATCCAAAACAAACCACAAATATAAGCAGTAATTTTGTACACACTGAGTTAGATATAGATGTTCATTGAAACAGTCTGCCTGTTGGTCACAAAAATCAGATTAGACACACATCAGGTTTTTCATCCTCAGAGTGAGTCTGAAATATGGAACTTCAAAAGTAAAAAAATGGGTTGGACAATGTAAGAGTATGATTTTTCCCCTCAGCTAATATTTTGTAAACTTTTATCTGAAGAGTTTTTTAAACCTTTGTAGCCTGTATTTATGTTTGATGTTAGCAAATGAACATTCACTAAATGATATCGATGCTGATATCTCTAAACCCTGAAAAATTATTCCTCAAAAACAGCAACAAAGTTTCTAAAAGTAACCAAATAAGTTTAATTCACAGATATACTGCACATACATTTAAATATAGAATAGCAGAAGTAATTACCTTTCAGTATCTCCACTGACTGTATCCCCTGCTCTCTGCAGAAGAAAAATAAAGAGCATTAAGCACAACTAAAAACCAGACTTCCTTGGTGATCTCAGCACAGTGAAACAAGAGGTAAACCACTGTCATTCTGCAACTCAAAGCAAAGGAAATGGAACACTCATTTCAATTTCTACCTAAAGGTTATTTTTCATGCTTAAAACAACTTCCATCTGCACTTAGCAACTAATTTCAGATGCTCTGTAATTGTGATCAAATCTCTTTAAAATACAGGAGCTAAAATTTGTTAGAATGTTTGCAAAAGTGTTAATATTTGAAAGAAGAGTTTAAATGCAAAGAACAAGTATTGCAATACAGGATACAGAACTTCAGAAGGACAAAGTGTCATCAAAACTTTCTTTGACATAATTCTTGCAGTTTTAAATGACCTGAATAACCACACTAGTTATTCCTCTGAGGTTTGGAAATGAACCTGTCTTCTTGGAGTACGCAGAAGCTGATTCAGGGTTAAACATAAAATCTTCTGACAGTTTAAGTTACTTTAAAACAAGTTTTATGGTGGGGAATTTTTCCCACAGCTAGAAATTGAAATTTACAAAAACTGAAATTACAAAAAAAACCCCAAATAGCTTGTAAAATTAATATGTATTTGTTTATAAATGCAGAAATCTGCACTTGCAAAATCTTTGACTATGACTTTCTGGATAACCAAATAGGAAACTGATAATTTTAGTAAGTGCAATGTTTGTGTTTTAGTCCCATTACTTGAGGCCTGCAGCAGATGTTTAATCACTGATAATATTTAATCAGAGATGAGTTCAGAGCACAGCTACAAACCCGAAATGGGAGAGACAGGATATTTGCTGGGGCTGCTGCACCACAGGGCTCTGCACAGGTACATTTCTGCAGCAGGGCTTCTAAGGCAGCTCTAAAAAGTGCAGGGGACAAACACATTTTGCCACCTCCTTCTTCCAGAAGTCTCCCTTGCCACTGGGGAGCCCAGTGCAGAACCAGTTATCAGCTCTTAGTGTGCTTCAGCTAAACTATTCCAGCAAATGTGAGCAGCAAAGAGGGTTCCACTCAAATAAGAGACCTTATCTGATGAAAAATAATGAAATGGTGCCCTTACACTAAAAGCAGGGAGTTCTCTGACATTCCTCGTTGAAACCAGGCAAAGGCAGGAGCTCCCTGCTGAGTGATTGAGTACACAAAACCCTAACAGGCTTTCCTGAGAGCCATAAATGCCTCAATTCTCCTCAGAGTACGCTGAAATGCAGCCTAGAGAACTTTAAAAAAATGAAAATACCCTGTAGAAATACATTTTCTCGAAGCAGACTGGAAGCATTAACAGCACACGGCTAAAGCAAAAATATCTGCTTGAGAGATGTTGTTTTGGTGCTAAAAATGCCCTGCTAAATATGAATGAACCAGTCTGAGCATCCCTGGAAATACTGGGGACAGCCCAGGAAAATATTGGGTGGCCAAGCGAGCAAAAGACCTTTGACAGCAGCAGTAGCTGTGCTACTGTTACAAAAATAGAATCTTTTCCTACCAGAAGGCTCCAAGCTTTCCCTCTCTTATCCCTCTGACTTCCAAGGTTTCTAATTTTAGCAACTAAAAGCGAGGCTACTAATTCAGTCAGTGTTTCCCATTCCATTTCTTAATTTTCTTTTCTGAAAATGCTCCCGAAGTAAAGGCAAAGTGTTCCCAAGTCAGGGTTTATCACTCTCTCCCAAATGGGATCCATCCCACGCTCTCCTCCCTGAAAAAGCTGAAATAAAACTCCCCCACCCTGCTCTGGCTGCTCTTTCCAGTACCTGCATTGCAAATTTTCACTGCTATAAGAACTCAGTTTTTTATTTCCTTCCAAGAAAATGCACTGACCTCACCTCTATCACACACTGGACTGTGGTTTCCAGATTTGTTTTGATCAGATATATATTTCATAAGCAATTGTAAGTGTGATGTGAACTTGCATATATTAGGCTGAAAAAAGTCTCACTGGAGAGAAATTTGCTTCTGATAATAAAACACATTTTTCTAGAGGTCAGTATTTCAACACCACAAATTTTTCTGCATTACCAAGCACTAATTTCCAAAGATATTGAATAATGTAATCTAATTAACTGAAGCATAGTCTGTAGCAGGGAAATTTTAAAAAAGCTCTATAACAGTGTGAAAAATAAAAATATGATTTAATCATTGAACAACCCTTAGATTATTGTAACTGATTATTAGTTCACTGTAATTTAGAAAAGAGCAAAGAAGAATATCTATCTAAATAAAGAGAGGGAGAGAAAATTGTTGATATTAGTACTGGAAACATAAAAAACATAATTACTACTTTTTAAGTTTTTATCAATAATTAATTTATTAAAAGAAAAATCTGAGCTCCTGATGAACTCATCACTAACACAGAGATTATTACCAGTACTTAAGTGTGGACACTCAGGATTACTACAGACCTTTGTCACAAGTTTATCACCTTTATTTGACTGATGTTCTCCCCAAAGAAGCCCTCTTGGGAGTATAATCTTGTTGTCAGCTTGAAATATCAGCCTTTATAAAGGATTTCTGATACTATACCTGGAAACACCCACACTCTGGCATTTCTATAAATGTCTACCTGTAGCTAAAATTAATTTCCTTGTGTCATTGTAATTACATGCTCATACAATGCCAACAAACACTTACATGTGGAAGGCTCCTGCCTGCATTTTCAGCAACCTTATACGTAATTTTTTTTTTTGAGAAGTTGCCTCTCAACAGTTTGTGACATTTGAAAGAAAAAAAAAAAAAAGAAATTGCTTTTTCTTAGTTCCCAAACTAGAACTTAACTTCATCTTACTACAAGGCCACTTTCATGAGTAGCAGACATGTGGGAGGCTCAGGAGGCACAAGTCTTGTCATGCTGTCAGAGACTATAAAGCACAAATTGTGTGAAATTCAGGTCACTGGCACCTATCTGCCTTCTTTAGTCAGCTCCACATTTATGGAGCTCCAGGGATTCCTCTGGATCTGCTGCTGCCTTGCACGAGTGGAGATGAAAGGACAAAAAGGCCTCTGTGGTCCCACAAGCAGATCTGAGGTTCCTCTCCCAAAGGAAATCCTGTAGCAAGTCCCATTTACCTGAAACTTCTATAAATAACTTATAACAAAAAAATTGTTCCTTTGAATCAGAATTTCTTCTCCTAAGTAAAGAAATCACATAAACCACTGAGAACAGAAGAACCCTGAGCTGCACAGATCGTATGAAAATATTCAGCACTCATTATTTACTTGTTGTTTCCTAAAGCAAGAGACAGGAATAGTCTGTAATGAGATTAGAATAGTTTCATACTGTGTGTTACCAATCTCAATGGGCAAATTCAATATATTCATCCCATCATTTATTCAGATGCAGATTCAAAAGATTCATTCAATCTACATATATCATTTATTCAGAAGCAAAGATTCAAAAGATTCTTTGTTGTACTGTTCTTCCATTCTTCTATACTCAGACACTGAATTATTATTAATAAAAGTAAAAAAAAAAAAAAATTTCTTCTTCTGCTTCTTTAACTCACACATCCATTACCCTGAAGGTTTCTTTGTATCACATTTATTCAGAAACAATCAAACAGTGGCCTTGTTATGAGGGACTTTACTCATCTCTCTGCCTCAGAGAGCTCAAGCTTCATCCACTGAATTTACTTTCAGAATTATCATGCTGAGCTAAAAATAAAAGTGGCCTTTGAGGTTTTCATTCTACTCATCCTTGTTGAGGGGAGAGATAACAGAGACAGGAAATCACCTAATGTAATCTATATTTGTGTACAGTTTGAGGTACTCAAATTTGTGCTGAAGAAAACAAGAGGGAAGTGAGAAAATTCACAGAAGGCAGAAAGAAGGGATCCACTTGGAATTTGTAATTAAGGGGTGATGATGAGCACTGTCAGCACAGGGTGGGGAACAGGGCAGGCAGCAAAGGGTGAGGTCAGGAAAAAAAGTCAACTCCTTCCCCTACCTTCTCCTCACTTGTCCTGTTCCTGTGGGAACAGGTTACCTGTGGCCCTGCCCTGTCCAGGGCTGACCTTTCTGCCATGAAATCCTTCTGTCCCCCAAAAACCCCATCCTTGTTCTCCTGCTGGGGAAGGGGAAAGGACAGTGAGCAAGGCTGAGCCATGAGTGGAGAGAAAAACTCAGAGGTGTCTCCAAAGGGTTTCAACTGGATTCCTACACAGTGATCCTTTCAGCAGCAGGACATGATATTTGTGTGGTAAGGGAGAGATTTCTATTTGGTGTATCTTCTGGAGCATGAGTATTGCAATTATCAGAGCAATAATAGCAGTTGCAGCTAATATTTATTAACAAATGGCTGTTAAATTGGTTTTAGGCTATATATATATATATATATATGCCATTTTTTTGGTAGCCTGGCAAAAGAATAAAAACAAGGCATAAATTCATTAGCTAAAATAATACAATACATTACAATTTAGTTGTGTTGTGGTTCTCTGGAGTCAGAGGACACCAGAATGTTTTATAAATGGCCATTTACCCATGAAGTCACAGCAGGTTAATGAATGCTTTGTTTACTGACCTGCATTGGTAGTTTGTAGTGGTTGTTTGAAGACTGCAGAATATCAGCATTTAAATATGCTCTAATAGAGCAAAACTACTTATGAAAACACTGCATATGTTTGGACAAAGCCAGCCTCATATTTGCTTTGTGCAAAGTGTCCTGACATAACTGCAAACACAAGGAATTCTTGGCCAACCAAGGCAGCCTAAACTTTTGGAAGCAGCAAGAACGAGCAGCCTGTCTTGGGGAACTGGCAAAGGAGTTATCACAGGCCAGTGCAAATACATCCATCCTAACCAGGCTGCCCCAAACCCAATCCCAGCCCTGCTCCTGAGCTCCTGCAAAGGGCTGGTTCTTACAGAAATCAAGGACAGCCAGAGCTCTGGGTTAACACTGGCTTGGTCTTTTTTTTTCCTGGATCCAAATCAGTTATGAAGTTCTTGATTACTGAATGAATGTGGAGACCTAAAGACTGATGACATTACTGTTAAAAAGAACTTTCTTAACATTTTATTTCCCTTATACTCTAAAATACCTTTTAAAAAGACCTTTTTTTCCCCTTTGAGCTGTTTATAGATTAATGAAGAGTGTAGTTTAGAGAATCAGGTCAGAACAGAACTCAAAAGAAATGCATTATTGGACATTGCTACTCAAGGATCCAACTTCAAGTATGAGTTAGCTACTTGTCAGCTCAAGCCTTCCCCTGCACAGTCACAATGAAAAATAATATTGTTTTACAAGCAGTACAACTGAGCAGGCTCATTTTGAAGCTACAGAAGCCAGACACACTTATACTGGCTTCTCTGAGCAGCCAGAATCCACACAATCATCCTCTGAGTGATTTCTCAGCATAACTGCAAGGTAGGGGAAGAAGGTTTTTTCCATATTACAGATACTTAAATAAAAAGCAAAGGTAGAATTTATTCAGCAATTCAGAAAGGAAATAAAACTCTGAAGAAAGTAATGCTCATCCCTGACAGCACAGTTTTGTTTCTTTCTGCAAGAGCAGGAAGGAATAAATAAAACATGAGCACTTTTCCTGCAAAATTGGCAATAAAAGACTCCTCCTTCAGTCAGTGGAGCTGAATACGTGTGATTCTCCCAGACTGCCTTAATTATTATCCTTATCATAGCAGCACTCAGACTGCCCATCATCCCAAAAAAGCATCTGGAACATCTGGCACATCCCAGCATGCACCCATTACACAACACCCAGAGTTACATTGGTTTTGCACAGGTTTTAATTCTCAGCATGTGCCATTAAACTTTATATCGTTTGTCAAGCTGCCTCTGCAGCTCCAGGAACAGTTAAGGAGCATTTCCATCACCCTGTGCCAAAGGGACAAGTTACCAACTTCCTGGGATCAGCAAGAAGGGAATAAAAAGCAAGTTAAGCAAGTGCTGGGTAACAACGACTAACACTAAAATACCATTGTACTTCAATTATCTTTAAAATAAAAAGTGACTCCTGGTCTGGCACACTCAACAAATATCCTGAAGCAGCCATTATTTCTGTTTTACTGTGAAGGGAACATTGAAATGAAGGAATTTATCTTAAAACTCATTAAAAATTAAGTCTTTTCTACACACCAAATTCTAATTCACCAAAAAAAAAAAAAATTAGAAATTCAAATCTATTCTCCAGTTCCTTAATATATGATACTACAAAGCAAAATATTCAATTACTTCATAGACAATAGGCCCAGAACATTTATCACCAAGTAAAACCAGATGAGAGATCATTATCCAATTGGAGAATTTAATGTCATAAGCAGCAAATCGAGTTTCAGAGCTTCAGAAAGTCATGCAAGTCTGAGGCAACAAAACCACAGAGTTGAACACCTTGTGGATTTCCAGACTGGATCTGGAATGAGAACTTCAATATTCTCTTTTTAAATGGAAGCTGGTTGCCACTGTACAAGTGGATCTGAGCAGCAGGAAATGTACAGTTTGCTATAACTTCTTGTAAAATCCTGAGGATTTTTCAAGAATTTTTGTGTTTTGTTTTATGGTCAGAAATGCAAAATGAAAACTTTTCCAGGTACATCTGGGCTACTGAGCTGGAGTCCTGTGGGATAAGTTGATTTTCTTCAGAATGAGTTCTGGTAATACAAAAGAAAAGAATATTCAGGTTTTAACTCTATCCTTGTAAGCCCATATTTAGGCTCAACCTGGTAAATGTCACTTCAGAAGTGAAGTATTAGTAAACATAGAAAGCCATGTTCCAAGAGATACTCTATTAATTAATAATTATTTATAACAGCCTTGCTAATTGTAATTGACTCTTGCTTAGGTTCTGTGACATTGCATATCAATTAAATTAGAGTTATAAATATATCCTGGAAGGGGGCAGTGTTTCTTGACAGGAATATTTTACTGCAACATGGCTTCATGCATCATTTTATATCCTGGGCAAGCTGCCAATATTGCATTACCTAAATATCCATTTTATATAGGAACTCTGCATCCTCCCAGCAACTTATGAAATCAGGCTAATTGTTTAATTTTAGGTTCCAAATCAACATTCCTTCCAAAGCATTAATCTAGTGGTGAATCTCTGCAATTACCAATTTTGCAAAACTTCTTATGTCTGGTAATTTAAACTCCAGTTAAGTAAGTGCCTTTTTGTATTTTTTTTGCTATGTATTTATGTAAGTGCTTAGAAAATTAGGCAATGGCTAAGTGATGCTCAATTCCTCCTTCCATCAAGCCATACTTGTTTGATTACAAAGCATTATCACCTTCCCTTCATTAAAGATGATGAAATTCCTATTTATCATCTCCATTTCCCAAAGCATTTCTCTGGGCTGAAATTTTGATCTCTATCCAGAAGTTGCACTGGGCATGTGTTAAGAGGAGAGGATTTCATGGAAATGTGATTCCAACAGTTCTGCACTTTTGCCTTCCATTGAAAAACACGGAGCAAAAGTAACATGAGAAACTAAACCAGTTTTGTCAAATTTTCTAATACAAATGCAGCAAAAGCTGGTTTAAGGTGATTTAATTAGGTAAGGTTTAGAGGCATCTTGTTTTGATTAACCTTAGCCTTGGAGAATGGATTCTTGAGAGGATAAAATCTCATCATTCAAAAGAAGTTTATATATCAAAATGCTTGTGAAAATCCTGGTACCACCTTTAGATATTAAGGAAATGAGCTGACCTACTTAAAACTTAAATTTATATCTAAGAACACAACAACTCCGTTATTTTTCTCTTCCCTTTTGCTATCAAGCTGCCATGAAATCTTCTTTGATATTTAACATTTTTGTTCTGGGTAGCTCTCTTTCAAGATAAATATGCCCATTTTTTTTTTGCTTGGCTTTTCAGAATTCTTTCAGTATTCCAAGTGGAAAGACGTTAATGTGAATGATTCTGTGCTGGCAAGAACCCACAAAATCTGTGTCAGCAACTCTGTGTATTTGTCGACTCAGTTCCTCTTGTATATTTATAAGGCAGTTGACAAAGCGCCTCAGATATTCGGATTCCTGTGATTATCTCCTGAAGGACTGCAAAGGCCTCTTTTAATGCTGCTCAAAAAATTGATGGTGATAAAAGAATTAATACCACTCTGTCAGTGTGTGAATAATCATTTCACCTGTGCCCTCCTCCATAATCACTGCACATTAAACAGTTTGTGAACAGGGACTGCACTGACTTTTAGGGTGGACCCACCACTCCAGGTACAGTTGTCTCTTCCTAGGATAACTCCTGTTTTCTCATTTCCTGCTTTTCCTTCAGGCCCTTTAGAGTTGACATATTGTGTCATTTGGATATTTTAAAGTATTTATTATCATACGTTACCATACTGCTAATTTCTCACATCAATTAATTGCATGATGGTATGGAAATCATGCAAGAAAATGTAACTTCAGTCCTGAAATCAAGGGTGGAATTTACATCTTACCCTAAATGACCCATTTCCCTCCCTTCAGAACTCAGGTGAGCCAACAGATCATCAACAGACTTCCAAAAACTGTCTGAAAGCAGCTGATTCATCTACCAAGCTATGAAATATTGTTGGGGTTTGTTGCAGAGTTGTATAATAATTTTCTCATTCATTCCAATAAATTGCCTGCTGCTTTTCTCTCTGGGTTTGAAATGCTTTGTTTTGACTTTGTGATACTGATAATCTCTGTCAGACAGATTTAAATCCACAATTTAAATAAATAAATTTAAATAAACAGTAACTCCATTAAACCCATCTGTTTTTACAAGACACAGTAATCAAAGTGGAAATACAAAAGCTTATAAATGAATGTTTAATAAATCATTATTGGAGGCTGAGTGCAGGATCCTTATGAACCTTCAAAGATAATACAGTCAAATTAAACTAAACTCAGTGAGACTGAGTAATTAAGAGCTCTATTTTATTAAAGCATCTGACAGCAAATGACTCTTGCCTTGTATTTTCCTGTTCTGTCCTGACTTTATGAGAAAGTTGTCATGACACTGACACTGAAAAATGGACTCTTATGACAAAGTTGTCGTGACACCACCACTGAGCAACCTTTCTTGGGCTGAAAAGCACAGCATTAACTCATGGAGTAGAAGATGTGCCTGCATGCCTGCATCAATGCCAAGAGGAGAACATCTCAGGGTTTTCCACGTGGTTCAGGCAGGGAGGTGTTTGGGAGGCACTCACATGGTAAAGAGGAACTGTGTTGTTCTCTGCCAGGGAGAAGCTGAGCACGTCCTGCTGCCCGGGCTCCAGCCTGATGTTCATGGTGGAGGCCAGCACAGAGGGGCTGATGGGGTAGCTGGGGTTCCCTGGGGGTTTGCCCTTTTTCCTGGACCTCCTGCCCGTGTCCCGTTTGTTGTCCTTCTGGGTCAGAGGCTCCTCCTGGATCACCAGGATCTTGTCATCGCTCAGGTACCGCAGGAGTGAATTCTCAGAGTCAGTGGTTGGAGAGGAAAAGAGGCAAAAAGAAACATTAGGAAGAGGAAACAAGCAGAGAACCATTTGGGCTGACCAGAGACCATCACTTGGTCCTGATAAACTGGAGAGAGTTATGTGAATATCCAGGGAATTGTGAGGGCTCTCCCTGGTTTACTGACACCACCCCCTGCCACAGGAGGTGAAAGCGAGAGGACACAGAAAATATGACTGGATTGTATCATGCAGGGAGCATCTCTGGGACCATTCCAGAGGCCAGGATTGTAATTTCAAGGAATTTGACAAGCTGGAATAATGGTTTTAAGGAGATGTGAAGTGTATTTGGGCACAGTTTCAAAATGGGAGCTGGCCAAGCAACAAGTCTGTTACCGTGTAACAGTGAAATATGAGCTAAGCATACATCAACAAATTTGGGATAAATCAGAAAAGGCTTGTGTCTTAAATGAAATTTATTTTCTTTTGGAATGGAAGTTTACTGAAAAAGATAGTTGAAAATCCTGTGTTGATTTTCAAGAACATAACTCATTTTTGGTCACATTTTTAGGAGTCAAGTTGAACTCCTCTCAGCTTCCAGACCATGCTAAAAAGATTCTAAAAACAGCATTCAAGAATCTCTAACAATTGGTGTCACAATAAATACAGTTGTATATTTGAAGAATATTCTTTTGAATGATATGATTTCTTTTTACCAGAGGAAATAAAGGAAGAAAGGAAAAAAATCACTTTTCTTTCTTGCAAAGATCATAATTCCCACTGGGTTTGATGGAAGTTTAGAACTGCTGGTCTGAACACTGACAGTGCAATTGCTGATTCCTGTTCCAAATTTAAATTCATACTGATCAAAATGTTTTCAAAGGATTTTACCTTCCATCTGTAACATCACTTATTGTTTTCTAGAGCTGTGAAGATTTAGAACTGGTTGCTTTTAACATATGTCTGAGTCTTCTAAGTATTTTTTCCCTTGATGTTTATCTTTCTTTGTACTAGAATTACATTCCTCCTACTAATACAAACTTTTTAATTTTCAGAAATAGAAACACAAAAGCACAGTCACACAACAGGCTCTTTCATAACCTCTGTGACACTCACAAAAAAAAAAAGTGAGATTTTTTCCTGTGATGCTCCTTAAACAAAAAAGCAAAAACATCTTGGAGAACAGCAGAGAAAAAGAAATACTCACCTCTGCTTCCCCTCTTGTACACGTTCTGTTCTTTGGACTCCCCTATCCAGCTGTACTCTGTAGGCATTGAAACCGGCCTCAAATCTCCTGGAAACAAGGCAAGGAAAACCAATATAATTTTTGAAGACTATGATTGGAAGGCTGTAGAGTCAGAAATGCCTGTAAATTCCAGGTGTGACATGAGTCCTCAGAGCAGTTCATTAGTAGGGCTGTGGCATTCAGGATCAGTGAAACCTCCCAGAGCCTCCTCTTCATCACCCCGATCTCAAGGGAAGCACCACTAACTTTGGTGACATTCCTTGTAAATGTAAAGCAGATTACAAATTTCTTTTTAAACTCTGCTCTGTAAAAACTTTCTCACTCGTTAAACAGATGTTGGGAATAAAGAGAGAAGCAGTTTTTAAGTAGAGAAAATTCTGTAGGAAAAGTAGAGAGAGCTTTCCTACAGACACAACACCACAGATCTGTGGGGGAAATGTAAAACCCCTCTGAGCTGGGAAAGCACACGGTGAGTAACGAGGGGATCTCATTTCAAGGAACATTAATTTCCACAGGCTCAGAAAGAAAACCTGGAGCACAGTTTGGTGACAACAACCACAGCAAAGAAGATTCAGCCATTAGGGTTTTAATCAATGGGATTTCATGGCACTGTGGCTGTGAGGTCCTGATGTGCCCAAGTCATTGCTGACTCAAGCATCAGGAGGGCAGGGATTGCAGAGCACCAAACCAAGAACACCCCCAGATCTTCTGAAAATTGGAGGGCTATTTGGAGGGCTGACATTTTCCCATATTACACTTTTGTGTATGCCATGAAATTTAGTGTATAAATAATCCTATGGAAAAATGTCATTTCATTGTCTGCCTCACAGCTGAAACTACCTTTAACCACAAATGTATGCTTCAACTCCTCATCCTTAGATGAACAATATCAATTATGAAAAAAACCTCAATAAATTAAAAAAAACATAGTCAGTAATGCAAAAAAGAGAAACAAGATTTTAAATTTGCAAAAAAGAAAATAGGAAGGCACATAAAAAGTGAAGATCAACATAAACAGACTTAGCAGATTTTTTGTAAAGAAAGGAAGGTCTGAAGCTCTGAAATGATCTATACACAAGGACAGATACCACAGCACAACAGACATCAGGAATCACACAAGGCAAATGAACAAGTGATTTTGTAAACTGCTTATTTCACTCCCAAATGCTTTCCCAATGTAAAGTAACCTATAAATTGTTTTGACATTTCAGCTTGGATATTTTTCTGAGGAGCAAAAAATTGTTGTGTACAAGGATATCAGAATAAAGGGAAAGAAAAAACACAATTATTTATGATGTTTTTGCCTCTAACACATAAATAGAGGAGCTTTGATATTCATTGCCACGAGAGCTCTTTAGACCAGAGCATTTTAGAGTCAGACAAATAATAATGTTAAGTAAAACAAAAAATGCACTGCAGTGTTGTTAAATACAAGATTAATTTTCACAAACAGTTTGAAAAAATGGATATTTTATTTACCTTCTTAGATTTTGCATGTACTGTCAATACCCATCACCTGCCTGAGTATCCATCCACCTACCAGCTGCACAGAATTATTTCTAATAATGCTTGGAATTCTGGTAAGTCCAAGCCTGGAATTTGGGAGCAGATATTTGTGTCAGCCCAAGCAATAACCAAAGTGGCTGCTCGGCCATCAAAGGCTTCAGAAATTTCATTTTCCTTTCTTTGCCCATGGCTCTGTGGTTCCAGCATCAGTTCATTTGAGCTGCCATAAATCCTGTCTTTTTACTGAAATACACGTTGTCACTTGGGTGATTTATGTCACCTCTCCATCACAAAGCACAAAACATTCCATTACAGCAGAACATAATTTGCATGTCTGTTAATCAACAGGTTAATTAAATCTGTAGTTTAAAAAATTCTGGTTTAGCAGTCATTTTTGAGAGAAAGGTATATTTCAGAGATTTCAAAATCAAATTCCTTCTGGATTTCAATCACAATTGTCCATCACAGACAAAAAAAAAATCTTGTGTACTCCTGGGATCAGGCAGAGAGCTCAATATTTTAAGTCATCGTGCAGCAAGAATTTATAAAAGCAAGCCAAAGGCACCCATCTGGCTCCAATTTTAATCACAGTTGAGACTTCTCTTTATCTTTCATTCTAATTTTGTTTTAAAATGATGTCAGTTCACAAGGAGATAAAGAGTGAACATTGCTGCTCTTAAGATGGGATCCTATTCTTCAGCGTCACAGCCCTTTCAAGCACCAAGCACATGACTGAGGCAGCTCCTAAAAATACCCTCTCTATAACAAAGATTTATTAAGATTTCCTACTCTGAACAGGTTCTGCGTGCATACACCCACCATCAAGTCCATCTTACTTGCCATTATTACCAGAAATCCAGCTGCAGTCAGCAAATTAAAACAGCAGGAGGGAAGTTCTGTGTAACTGATAAACACAAGATAAATACTAAGAACAGGAGGCAGAGAAACTGCATTTAAGAACATTCCTGGTAGCAAACCCCACACCAGACTAAGCAGCAGCAGAATCAGTGACTGCAGGGCTTTAACAGGTTTCTTTTTTCCCCTCACTGTGCTCCCTTTCAGCTGTTGTTGGATCTTCCACTAGGACCACCCTTGGGATTCTCTCCACTGAACTGCAGCAGGATTTTAGTACCTGTGTTCTTCACAGACACATTTTCCTTTACTACTCTGAGCTTCTGGGAGGTTTTCTCTTTCCTAAATTTCAAAGACAAAAACTTAGGAAGTCATGGGGGTTTTTTTAACAAAATGAGAGAAAAGAAGGTCTCAGAGTAGGTGAATAAAGTACTTACTGATGGCTTGCCACATATAAATAAATATGTATATGTATCTCCAAAGATAGCAGTTACCCATAGAGAACACGATGGTCATTTCTTTCTCTGAGGCTCAGAAATAATGCCAGCTTCAAAATCAGGTATAATTATAGTTTTCAAAAGAAATCTCCTATCTGAAATCTGTAGGCTTTACAAAAGTATCCTACTGCCTTGAAAACAGAGCCACTGAAAATACATGGACAACACACTGCTGTATCTCAGCAGTATTTTTCTCAAATTCTTTAAACACCAAGAAATTCAGTTTAAACAGACAAGCAAAAAAAAAAATCACTTAATTTTCAACAATACCTTTTATATATATCCATATACTCATATAAAAGCACATGTGATTGTACATCTGTGCACACAATAGGGATTTATACACACACAAAATTTCTGTACAAAATCAGAGTTAATTACTGTTTTAATAGCATTTTATATATTTAAGCAGTCCTCATCCTAAGATTTTGAAATACAATTCCAGCACTGAGTGCATTGTAGGATACTTCTCATGCATTTAATGCAGTGCTGAATTCTGGAGGCCCTTCCATCTTACAGACACTTTCATACCACGAGTCAGGCCCTTCACTGAAGTTTAACAGCCCAGAACATTGCAAGTGGAATAATCTCCCAGAGCTTGGGAGGGGAAATTCACTAAATCAAGATACTGGCTATCCAAATAACACAAATGTAATTATCAATTCAACATTTCAGTTTGTACTGCTAAATAACTGTACAAATTACATACTCCTGACCAGGAATGTTAGTGTGTAATTTTTCTAATTATTCCTTCATGTCAACTTCTGTTTAATATTGAGAGCCAACAGGTCACGGTCTGACAAAGAATGACAGATTTTTGGGGTGGGTTGCAGAGTTAACAGCACAGTTTGTAAGTGTGGCCAAGTAGAAGAAGGTTGAAGAAATCCAGCCTACCGTGAGTGGGGGTTTTCTCCCTTCTCCTCACGCCCGTGGCTCTGCTCCTCTCATACTCAGAGCCCCCGGGGTGGCCTTCCCCCTCGATCAGGGTGTAGTATTTCCCACCCTCGTGCTCCAGGAAATAGTTTGGAGACTCGGAGCCCTTCATCCCAGACTTTCCAAATTTGCTGATGTCATCACAAGACATTATTCCAATTTCATCCCTAAAAAACAGAAGATGATGGAGAAATGAACCATTTAAGGTAAACTTCAAGCGTGCAACTGCTTCTCCCAAACACAACAAATAAAATGTCTTGCAATTGAAATGCTGTGTGGGAGAACTTTATAAGAAGTGAGGCAATTCAACAAATGCAAATTAACAAAACCATCATTAGGTGCCAATGGAATGCTAAGATAAACAGATAATCAGAAATTTTCTAGGATCTGAAGGAGAACACAAAGAATTGTTGTAATGTGAGCAGAAAAGTGTTTGCCTTGGAGAAATGCTCAAGAATAAGATAGAAGTGGACACACAAAAGTAAATAAAATTAATTGATTAAAGACTTCTTTAAATACTTCCTTGATTTAGGACTAAACCCAGGTTTTGCTCAGCTAAGTGAAAGTTAAGTCACTCAAAACAACGATATAATGCTTAATGTATTTTTAGCTCTCAGTTTTATCAATTATTTAGCTTCATGGAGGGGCTGTTTGTTTTACTAAGCTAATGAAATTAAAGTGCAAATTCTATTTTTAAAAACCTCAAATTCCTTGAGACATAAATACCTGGGGCCATAAAGTCCTGACATAGGAGAGAGAATGAAAACATCCTGGAGTGCAGAGTTGTCAGTTTTTGAGGACATGCCCATTGTACTCGTAGGGGTTGTAGAGCTGCTCGTGGGGCTGGTTGGAATCACAGGCTGTAAAAACCAAAAAGGCACATGAAGAATAAATTAATGCTTTCTGGGCTACACAAAACTACAAAACTGATTGGCATAATTTTAGGAATGTTGACCTCTTTTTTGCATTAGCCACCTATTTGAATTTCTGCATTTTCTTCCAAAAAGGTGTCTAGTGAAACTCTAGACTTCAAGACTAGTTAGGAAAGAAACTGATAGAAGACCATTAAATTAATTCAAAAGCCACCTTATGGGAAAATCTGGACTCAATCAAAATATGATCCTTAATCAATGCAGAAAATCAATTATATGAGGAGAAAGAATGCACTGTATTAAATGTCACTAATACAGAAGTTAATTACAGAGCTCTGGAATACTTGTACTGAATGAAATGATCATGTTGGTTTCAGTGGAAGATTTATTGTTAGCAGGGACAGAACAGATTTTTTAAGAAAGTACAATTCATTGTCCTTTGGCTTCATAGCCAGGGTGATATAAATACATATTCCATGGTAAGTAGAAAAGAAATAGAAATTAACCTAAACAGTAAATAAACATCCTTTAATATTTTTACTTTTTAAGCTTTTACAAGATGTTAAACACAATTTTTTGGTTCAGTTCAAGTCAGTGGTCTGCAAGGACTAGAAGGATGATAACCAAATATGCTGTGCAGGATACAGACATATAAACAAAGAATATTCTTCAACCAAGGTCTGGTCTGTGTTGATACTCAAGAAATAAAAAATATTTTTATTTATAAAAATTATGCTTAAATAGATACAACCAGTTTTCTACAGGTGGAGGGAGAACCCAGCAACTTGAAATTTGGATGAAAGCTATAAACACCAATAGAAAAAGAAAACTTCCTATCCTCTAGAGGCAAACATTGATATTATTTTTATGCAGTTCAGAAAGTAAAAGCATTTCTAAATACCAAAATTGGATGTTTTTTCATAAGAATGTCTCCTGTAAAGAAGTACAAATTATATTAGTTCTCTATGTTTATTGTTAAACTAAATAATAAGTGGTGCAATGTTCTGGATCAATTAGTTAGGACAGGAATGATTATTCCAATTTGAAAAATTCTCCAAATAAAAACAAAAAAATACAATAAATGTGGTATTTTATTTGAATGAAGTTGTAGTGTGCTCACTTAAACAAAAAACAGAGCGTTATTTGTCATTGCAAATGAAAAAAAAAAACATTTTGTCCTGAGTGGGAAAATAATCAGACAGTTTAAAAATTCAAATTATCTTCTACATTATCATGTTATGTCAGCCAGAGACAAAAGGAGAAAATGGTGTCACAAATCTCACTGAAAGATAATGGAGCACAGACTTGGCAAATGAAAACTCTGCTGTTGTTAATTGAGCATCAAGGGAAACTCTCTACAGCAAAGGAATACTACAGCAAGGCCAAGTAATAAATTTTATAAGGCCTTACAGATTCTGCATCATCAATAATTCATAAATTACCTATGTGGTAAAATTTTAAATTTAATTATGGTAGAAAAATATTAATAACATCTATAAGTGCCTTAAGCAACAATAGAAGACACGACAAGTTTTATTTAAAACTTCCTGCTGTGCACCAACCTGAGGTAACAAACATGATTTCAAGTTCTTAAATCCTATTTCCTTTGTGCCTAGTTATTTACTGCTTTTGTTTTGGTTTGTTTTGGTTTTTGGGGTTTTTTTTACAAGCACTAAATCAGAATTAAAGAATTCCTCCACATGTGGATCCATACCTAGATATTCAGAGTGCACCATGAAAATAACCCCATGCAGAGTAATGTGTATGGATCTGTACCTGGAACACACCATGAAATACAACACCCCCATATGTGTTATCCTTTTTTTGTGACAGTCTGACTTTTGATGAACTGTCTTCTCTCTTAATCTGCTTTCACTGAGCTATTTTTCTGCAGCTTGTCTCTGTTTGGTCATTCCATACCCTGCTTTTGTCTCGGTGTAAACCCTCCTGCCTGTGCTGTACTCTCTGCTTATCCCCAAAGCCTGTTCTGTGAGAGCCAATTTAATCCATCAGTGGCAGAAAACTCCAGAACAACAAACAAATAAACCCAGAAATTCTCCTACCAACCTGACACGAGTCTGAACACTGCCAAAGTCAATGAAAGGCAAGGACACTGCGGCCAACAGGAGAGGGAAGTGAGCTCACTGCTTCCAGCAGCAACAAGCTGTTGTATCAGCTGTCCAGGAAGCACAGGCTTTAGTGGCATCTTGAAATTTAATCAGGCTGCTTCCAAGTCATTACTGACAATAATAAATAATACCAGATCCAGGTGAGAGCTGCAGGAAACAGGCAAATCCAAAACCTGCGTCCTGAAATGGATCCAGGTCCTAACACTTGAGCTTGTCTTTGTGGCAGCAAGAATAAAAGACCTAAAATTGGTTTTCCATATTTTGTAACAGAATCTACTGTTAAGAAGTAACACTGTAAGTGCTGGTTTAGTTTTCCAAAGTGGTTCATATTTTTATTTAAATATCTCACCCCACTATTCTCTGATATAGAAGAAATACATCCCAGGAAGGATGACACTTAAAGTGCCCTTTGCTCCTCATGGGCTCATTAGAAGAGGACACATCACAAAACCAGAACTTGGTTGACAATTCCACAAAACCAGCTTGGTGCACTTTCACTTTTCTGGCTACCATGGCAAAGGTTGGCATTTTTAAAGGAAAATGCTGTGCCATGCATTTGGTGCACACAGCACACACTGCTCACACTGACACAGCTGCCACATCCAGTGCTGCTCCTCAGCTGGGATTCTTTAACATCCAAACACAGAGAGAGGATCTCTCTGGGAGCCCTGGGCAAGTGCAATTTCCATTTTGCTGTCCCTGAAGGCTCCATCTGAAGGTCACAAGTGGATGCATGAACGTCTTGCCAGAGCAAAGGATGTTATTCCTATTCAGCATTATGACAGAAAAATCCCCTCTGGGTGTCACAGGGCCCCGTTTGTCTGCCCCAGGGGCAATCACAGAGAAAGAAAGGTGGCCCTAAATCCCACTGTCAGCATTCCTGGGCTGCGAGGATTACACAAACTCCTTGAGTGAAGCCACTGTGTAGGATTCAGTCACTCTGAGAAATGAAAGATTTAGAAAATGCCAGGCAGGTAAGAAATCTGCCTGGATAAGTTTGAAGGGCTTGTTTTTTTTCATTAATTTAAAAATGATTCAGAAACACATTCATGTATCATTTGACCCAAACAAAACAGCTCTGAGAAGCTTCCACAGTATGGAAGTGCATCAGCTTCTTACAGGATGTTAAATGGCATTAAAGACAACCATCAATTGCTACTGACATACTGGAAATCCTTTCCTCTAACAGTGACATTTTGAGCTCAGTGTTTCAGACAGTTTCTCCTGCATATTGCTGATGCTGTAGGAAGAACCATTTATGATGCTCACAATTGTCTTTCTTTTTTTTTATCAACAGGTTTTCGAGGAATGAGTACACAGAAAACATCAGAGGTTCTTTTAGCCCTGCTACCAAAAACTCCAGCTGCATGAGAGGTGTGGAACAGAGGCAGAGTTCTGGAATGTTATGGATCTGACACACTTGATTTCAAACAAGTGGTTGACAGACTGTGAAGGAATGGAATCAGGGAGGCACTGCTGCCTCTGCCAGTCAGAGCAGCCACTGAACCTTGCTCTTCGTGAAACTATCTGTAAATGTTCTTTCCTTTTCTGGGTTCCTGCAGCTCCCAAAGTCACAAAAACATGGAGAAAACAATCTGATCAACCCATACAGTGTTGCCACACTGATTTATCTCAGCACTCTGCTTCAAAGGCGTTTTGGACAAGCTCCAATTCCTTTCTCTGGAAGGAAAAATTCCAATATTTTCTCTTGAATTAAGGATTTACCATGACACCTTTCTCTGGAAGGAAAAATTTCAATATTTTCTCTTGAATTAAGGATTTACCATGACACCAGCATTGCAGCAGCCACCTTACCTGCAGTGCAAGAGGCTTCCACCTCACATTCTTCAGAAGGGCAGGAGCAGAAACCAGGGTATTCTGAGGACGTTTTTTCAAGGTTAAAATCACCCCATTTGGGTCTTCCCACAGTGCATTTACTAGGTTCTTTAACTGCCAGCCAACCTAAGGAAAAAGTCCATAATTGAATTTTGAAAGCTTTCCGTTTGACTTGAAATGTGAAGGAAATGTTCTATTAACCAACAAGGTCTATTACAACCTGCTCCTTGCAAACACAGTTTCTATAAACTCTGCTGGACTGCAATCGTGCTGCTGCAGATAGATTTCAATTTTTTTTCTTTAGCTATGTTCCTGAACAAAATAAGGCAGAAGTGAACACTGTCACCCTTTCAATAATTTGCAAGATCACTGAATATTTTAAATCAAAAGATGAGGTCCTAGAAGTCAGGAAATCATTTCAATCTTGGTTCTGAGTTGCAACAGTGAGTGCTGAGGAGGAAGCCAGACTGTGCTGGAACATCACACGTAGTGTGTATGGAACAGCTGTAAGATCCTGACTGGACATAAATAAATCATTTATTGGGGTATCTCCACAGCTCCTGGACACAGCTGAGCCTCCAAGTCACTGTAAATTGCAAACAGACCCCTAAAAAAAGGACATCACTGGTATTGAAAGGAAGTGCCACTCAGAAAAAAAAGTACTTAGAGACATTTCTTAATCATCTTGATTATTTAAATAAGAATTTACCATGAACTATTTATACACAATAGCAGAAAAATTATTTTTAGGGCATTTCTTTTTCCCCTGCCTTTTCTGTCCCAATCAGAGGAGATTTTCAGAGCAGTAATAAATTGCCATAATAGAGATCTACCATAAGGCTGACACAAACTGAGCCCTGGTGTTGAGCAGAAGCAGGAGCTGGAATTTCCAGACACAACCTTCCCAAAGTAACTGCATCAGCCATAAAATGACCTTCTAAGAATGAAATCCCAGAACAGGAACAGCAGCAATATATGCAAGCAGTAAATATTTTTATATTTGCCATGTTTGACCTGTCAGAGTTCACTAACAACATTTTAATCAAAATTTCTCTTCTGACCAAAGTATTCCCACTGCTATTAAAAACCAGGAAAATAAAACATTTAGGTGCTTAGACATGGAGCAGTCTACATTCACCTCCTTTGCTGCATCAGGTGTAGTTTTTAATGACTTCCTTTCAGAGGAAGACAATATCTGATTACACAAAAAGGTGAAGGGAAAATAATACCTCCAAGAGATTTGAACTGAAACCCTCTCCTAAGGGCTGAAGAGAATGGAGATACAGTCTGGGATACAAATTGTAAGGTTCCAGGCTGTCTCCACAGTGGGCCAAAGCCAGGATCCCACTGGGAACATCCACCTGGGACAGAACTGCAATATGTGTCGGAATCCCAGAAAGGATTTTAATAGCTTTTAAAAGTCCTATTCTATTTTTAATGCTGCTGTTCTATTGAAAACTTTCTAAAAATGCTCTGGCCACAGGAAACCAGAAGACAGGAGTAATTGTCAATGGGTCACAGCCAAACCAATGCAAGGATGGCAGCTTCCATCTCAAAACACTCCTCTGGTTTGAGCTGTGTTTATAAACAGGACAGGGGCCACACGTTTATTTTCTTTCCTTCAGTTATAGAAATCAAATGGAACTCTCTTTGATTTTTATAGATTGATGTAATTTTCAGATTGCTGAAATCCTTCGAGTTCCGTGAGCTCCTTTTAGAAAAGAATGATAAATAATTAAGTTAATGATAAATTATTCCAATGAGATCCTTAATGACAAAACCATTAAATACCAAGATCTATCAGAGAATAGTCTGCAGTCATTACTACTGGGCCATGATAAAATGCTCTCAGGAATTTGGACAAGTTATTATAAATTGTATTACTAAAAATATCTTTGAAAAAAGAGAAGTCATTACAGTGGATTAAAAATCTTAGTTGAAAACCAGTCCTTGAGACAGATTTTGACATTTACTCCTAAAGAATCAGTCTTTAAAGCAATTACTAACTTCTAGCTCTAGTAAGATACATTCACCAGAAAGGTATTTTGCTCCTTTAAGATTTTTAACACATACAGTCAATCAAATTCTACAAAATTCTGAGCTATTTCAGGAAGGAAATTTCAATTAAAATCAGAACAATGAAGAAATAAAAGACTAATGGGATACTTTTTATTTTCCTCCATAAATGAAAATGGATGCTAATTTAGATGCTAAAGAAGGAAGAATCCCAGAAGAATGCAAAAGAACTTACTCAAAATTGTCAGAGACAGGCAGATATTTAAATTTTTGGTGGCTTACACTTAGGACTGCCACAATCATTCATTTTATTTGTTTATACATCCTCAGTTTGGAAAGATCTCCAGGTAAAAAACCCTGTGGACTATTGCCTATATCGAAGACTTTGTTCATTTTCTCATAGAAACTATGTGGTGGAAAATTAGGAGTATAGTAACTTTAAAAATAATAGTTCCAAAAATATTAATTCCTAAAATAATAAATTCATTTACCAGAAAATTTCACAATGCTGAGGTAATTTTGTAGACCCTAACTTGATATTTTTACAGCTGGGACTGCTTATCTAATACGTTCAGAAAAACATGAAAAACATAACCCACTGTCAATAACAGCAAATCAGTGCTCTTAGTTCTCCAGTATCTTCTTTAGACTCTCCCCATAATGACTTTGTTCCTTCTCATTCAGAAGGTCTGGATTTGCATGAATGGGATTTGGAATGCATCCTACCAGCAGCAGGGATCTCAGCATTGTTATAAATCCAAACTCCCTTCATGCTGGAAAAGCACCTTTTCTCCCTTTTTAAAATAAAGACTACCTGCCTGGGGATGACTCACTGCAGATCTGTAGGAAAAATTCATACCAAAAAATTCCTAATGCTACAGATGCACAAAAACCCCCCAACAAACCAGTGCATTTTTGGGTGTCTGCAGAGGCATTAAGTGCAGGATATATTTGTCCATCAAAAGGAACAGAGAGAACAGCAGAACTGTTGAACATGGTGGTGTTTATCAGAGGATTCCAGTGGTCTGAACCCTCACAGCACTTATTCACCTCCCTGCCAATTTCCTGCAAACACATGATACGTGTTTGTTATGGGAGGAATTTAGAAGTAAAATTTAGCTCAGAGAGTGGGGAGTGCACAGGGGAGAGAGACATCTGTTCCTTTCTCTGCTTTCCCTGAAAACTCAGAGGACAAGGCAGGAATGGGGTTCCTCACTTCCTTCACTGCCTTATCAAACCCTATCAGGACTCTGAAAAACAGGAAAGTTTTAAGAAATACAGAACCACTGAATGCACCTCACAGAAGGAAGGCAGGTTACACCTTAATTTGCTTGGGGGACTTGTGCCTGTTCTGTTTCACTGTATCACCTGCCAGCTTTGCTGTTACCTGGGGTGGAGAGACACAGAGCAATAACTAACAGGAATTTAAAAGCTCCCTTGTCAGGCATTTGGTCTGGAAATCAGTTGTGCCAAATATTTTCTAAATATTTATATCCTACTCTATTGCACACCACCTGAAAACAAGTCATTCTGCTCTGACTGCAGTAACCCCTCACAGGAACCAGGACAGATGTTTCCCCTCATGACTCTTCAAATACATAAGCAAAGCCATCTGGATATTTACTTGAACCTGCAAAATTTGACCTCTCTTCGTATCTGCGTTAAAAAAACCCAGCTTGTGTAAACCCAACTTTTTTTAAGGAAGCAAGCTATCATCTTTTCATATTTTAAGTCTGTAATTCACTTTGCCTCATTAGGGAATTAATCAAGGGAGCTGGTTTGATTAACATGGAAATCAGAAATTATTATTAGACAAAAATGTGCTGGAAGATCATAAGACTGTCTTCTGTCACTGAATGGGAAGCTCATCATTAACACCTGTAGCTGATTCACTCATTAATATTTGAGCTGCTCCTAACAATAATGGATGATGGAAAACCAAATGTTTCCCCATTATCTTACACAGTTATTTTCATTAACTAATGAAGAAACACAGCAAGAACCCAAGAAGCAGCAAGGTCTACAACAGGAAGAGAGGCTTTACTGAGCCTTTCTGAAAGGCAGAATCTGGAGAATAAGTAACATGTGGCACTTTGTTTGGAAACAGAAGGATGTCTTTTGGGGAAAGAAGTTGGAATTCTCATGACATCTTTTGTCCTTTTTTCCCCCCTGCTTGCATTTCCCAACACAGAGTGTGCTGAAACACAGATGGTGTGACCTGGCACTACATTCACAGATTTACCTCCACCTAAAATGAGCTCTCATTAGGACTCATATTTACAATTCAGCAAACAGACACCCAGGGTATTAATTCAATGACTGTCTTCACACAAATAAATTAGTGCTGAAATTATTTCATTGTGCCAGGCTCTTGACACATTTAATTTCAAGCATGTAATTTGACAAAGGTATGAAAAGGCATTAGGCTGCTGATCATATATTTAGAATCAAAGTTTATTTGGGGGTTTGAAAGGACATTTAAAGGTCATTTAGTCCAACCCCCTCTGCCAGCAGCAGGAACATTGTCAAGTGGAGCAAGTTCCTCCAAGCCCTGTCCAGCCTGGCCTTGGACACTTCCAGGGATGGGGCAGCCACAGCTTCTCTGAACACCCTGAGCCTGTGTTTCACTGGAAAAAAAAAATCTTCCATATATCTGATCCAAATCTCCCCTCTTTCGGTATAAATTCAGTGCCCCTTTACAACAAGCCCTACTAAAAGGTCTGTCCCCATCTTTCTTCCATGCCCTTGAAGGCACAGGATTCATCATTCCAAAGAACAACCTCACCGAGTGTGAAAATGCAACTACTTCGGTTAAAACCAGCAGCTGTTTAAAGAGAATATAAGAAACACGTAACAGAACAGATTAATAACAGATATTTCTGTGGCCTCTTGCTCTGGCACAGCTCTGTTTTATGCCTTAAGGAGTTGTTTCTCTTTCTGGTCTTTATTGCCTCTGTCTGTGAAGAAAGAGGAATTCTGTCTCAGACCCAGCTGGCTGAGTTAACCAAACTGAAATCCTTAAATAATTTCTCTTCCTCTGAGACAGATGACACATTTTCCTTTTTACCCATTACATTTTTTTAATGCTCATATCTAACTTAACACCCTTGATGGCTGCAAATGACCCCAAGATCGTGCAGTATTTCAGACAAGATATTACTAGTGTCAAGACAATGGTATCCAAACTCAGTTTCTCCTGGAAACCTGTTCCTGATTAATTCCAAGTTCATCTTTGCCATTTTCAGTCCCATCAGCTCTATGGTGCTCAGTTGGTCTGGGATTAATTACTACATTCTGACTCCTGGAGTCTTGCCAAGTGCTCCTGAGTAACATCGAGCTTTTGACAGGAATTACTAAAAGCCTTATTATTGCTCTCTGTCCTATGAAATAACCTTCAAATCCTAACCCTCACCAAAAAAAAAAAAAAAAAAAAGAAGAAGACAGAGAAATTCAGTTTTCCCTTGTTTACAAATCACTTCTCTATCCAGAAGTAGACAAAGTATTTTACAGATGGTCAGGTGGTCAGGTAGATGAATCAATATTTGTTTGATCATTTGATCTTCAATATTTTCACTGTCTGAAAAACTATCTAAAAAGAAACATTAACACAATTTAATTTTCATAAATTTATGCTAAAAAAGAATTACAATATGAAATTTACCATTTCATCTAAGCAACAGAAAATCCACCACCTAAGGTGTAATTGTTAATTTTGCAAACAAAGAAGTGCTACAGTGGCATCTTTAGTACTTCTGTATAATTTTATGTGAGAGAAAGTAAAAATCTACAAGGCACTGGCAGAATTGCTGCCTGTTGCTATTGTAGGGGAAAAATAAAGAGTTACGGTGGCAGTAATTTAGAATGTATAACTTATTCTTCAAGTTTCTTGTGCTGTTTTATTAAAATCTTATAAGCAAGAAGAACAAGCAGAAAAGCAAATAAGGAAATTGGATAATGATTAACTGATCTTAACAGCCAGTGGTGAATCGCCTGATTTAATGAATTTCTGGCTTAAAGTACTATTATTTTTCATTTGATCTTTGTAATTGTATTACAGAGTGTTCCTTGGTTAGATCAAATTCCACGTGGAAAGACTTTTATTTCTCACTCCTTTAGTTGTTGCATCACATAATTTGGAAGCAGCTCTCCTTTAATGCTTCCCAAACATTTTTTGGCTCTCAACTCCATTGAAAAGCTATTGGAAAAGTAAAGTAAAACTTTTATAAATCATGACCATTCCTTGGGGAGTCTGTTCAGCACCCAAACACCCTCTGGGGGGAGAACGTTTTGCTGAAATCCAACCTAACCCTCCCCTGGAACATCCCCAGGCCTTGTAGTCTCATTTTTACTCTTTGAGCACCAAAGTTCTGCCCTACCCATGAGTGAATCCTTGCCCTGGAGAGCTCCATAACTGCCTGTGAAAAATGCAGAGTGCTACAGCTGGGAATTTAAGGAGGATGCTGAGGAGGGTCATGCGTTAGGATGACAAACTGGAAGTGCTCAAATTATCCACCTTACTAAAAAAAAGTGATGAGCTAATTTGATTGCATCCTGAAAATACCTAAAAGAGAAACCTGCTCTCCAATTTAATGGATAAAAATACATCAAGATCAAAGGACTGGAAGCTTGTGCTAGACAAATATAGACTACAAATAAAATTACTTTTTTCCCCCCAGCAATGAGAATAATTAACTACCGGAGCAATTTATTACAGGTTGTGGGAACAGCAATGAAAGTTTTAAAACTCAAATGATCATATTAAATGAATATGAATTTATCTAGAAAATACCCTGGCCTAGTTCAGTCAAAATCAGATTAAATGGTGCTGGAAGTCAGCTATAGGATTGGAATCTGTTAAAAAAGATCCATACTTTCTCTGCTCAGGGAAGTATTTCCACCAGTGGCAGTAAAAAATGGCATTTTCCAATCATCTTCAGAACAGGTTCTTCCAAACACATTGTGTTGAAGGGGATTTAGATTTGATATAATATAAAATATTGGTACCAAAATGCTACAGAAATGTAATCTTAAACAAATATCTTGGTTAGGATAACCCAGATAAAATCTTCTCTGGAAAACCTGTCGGAACACCAGAGATATGCAAGTTCTCTGACCCCCCCAATCATTAATTTCAGATGGGTTACACCCCTTTTTATGAGCTGGTTGTGCTAATATTAGAATATTGATTAAGTGGAAATTTAATGAGCTGTTGCCTTTGAATTATTCCAGTTCACTAATGGAAATAATGCTAATTATAATCAAAATATGGATCATCATAAGGTGATAAGTCAGGTGAAGAAGGAGTACAGCTAAGGGTAGTTTGCAGCAAGGAGTGGCAGAAGTGAATTAAAGGACACACTTGAAGATCTAAGGAGCATTTAAAATATTGAAATTTCTTATCCATGAGCAGGCAGAGTTGGACACACACCTCTGAAACATGCAAACACACACTATTACTGCCTGATTTTCCAAACTGAAGACATTGTAATACAACTTTCCCAGCCATTCAAAAGGAAGAATAAATTTCCAAAAGAACCAGTGCCACTTATCTCTTTCTTTAGCTTGTTAGAAACTTCAGAATGAATTATTAATATATTATGGGGGGATTTTTTAGAAAAAAAAAGCCTTTTATGGCACTTGACTCAGCTGTTGGTCCTGTGCCCTGAGGTGGAAAGGGATTACAAGTATCAACCACATTGAGCTTGCTGCAATAACAGACATGGAAAGAGTTGCTAAAAAAGCCAGTTCTTGAGAAGCTGAATGGGGGATTTCACCTATGGGAGTAAAGATTAAATCAGTTCTGTCACTTGAAGAGTGTGTTTGATGGAGAAAGCCAGTCTAATACATATTTCAACTTGTAACTATGACAACTCTCTAATACAGATAAGAGCTGTGTGTTGCATTAACATTTAAATTGTAAATGAATAAGTTATACTTCTTTTCAAGAGAAAATATTTGCTCTCTAATCATAAGATTTTAAAAGCCAGACTTTCATATTTCCACTTCACACCAGTGACAGACAGAAAGAAATTTCTTAATTTTGCAGTTGCTGTGTCTGGAGATGGGTTTCACCAGAACAAAGTGAAATAGCTAAATTAGAAGTTTCTTTGGAAGTTTTCATTGTCCTTGTCACTACTCATGCCTAAGAAATAATAAATACCAGTGTTCCTTTCACCTGTAGCTCCAGCAACACTGGAACTATTTAAATTTAAAGTTACAGGTCTTTGAAGCTGGTTTATCTGCACATGTGATTACACTTCTAGCAAAATCAGATACTGCAATACTGAGGTTCAGCATCCACTTCTGCGTGTACATGCTTGTGGGCATCTTAAAAATAAATCTCCATCCAAGAATGCCCAAACCCCAAACCCAGCAGATTTCTATGAACACTTTAATCATTTTTGTATCTTCCACCCAACAGATCCAGAATACGTGGCTGTTACAGCACTTTTGCATTATTAATCTGGATCCTGCATTAAACACAATGCAAAATCCTGTTCAAGAGAAGTTAAACCAGCTGGCAAGTGCATAATGTGAAGTCTAAGAGCTTCAAGGAAATATTCTTGGATCTTCTTATAAAAGAAGAGTATGATGTTAAACAGCAGCTGTGCAAAATGTAAATTTGGCTTAATCCTTCTGGGCTGGTTACAGACTCAATTTGGGCCTTTTCTTATTAAGAACAAGCAGTGAATATGATGTTTGAAAAGACAAATAAAAATAACAACAATAATAATAACAGTAATAATGCTGAGTAAAGAAGAATTAGAACCTTTTTACCACTGGAAAGAGGCAAAGCCTGCAGCACAGAATTTCCAAAGGACTTACCACAGTTTGGTGGTTGACCTGGATCACCTCATCACCAGCATGGATTTTCTTACACTGGTCAGCAGGAGACTGAGGACAAGAGAGAAAAATTTACTTCACAGAGAGGCTGTGGAGGTGGATGGAAAGAGCAGGAATTGAATAATGAATGCTGAAGGAGGTGAGAAAGCTGTGCCCAAAGAAGTCTTATTGCTGTCAAATAATGATAATTGGTCATTTTCATAAGGAACAAATATTTTTATATAACATTTGGTGAAGTAACCTAGAATTTCACTTCCGTTTTTGGCTGGTTGAGCTATTCCAGTGTGTTTAGCTGGGCAGACACAACCTTGTTGGGAATACTCTGGGTGAATTCACATCACATGGAATTAAACCTGTTACAACACACTCTGGGACAGGCTTGGACCAGCCATGTGTGGGACAAATCAGGGCTCATTCCTCTACAGAGCAGGGTTACTGCTGAAGTGCACTGAAGACACTCTGCACACACAGGGTACTTATACCTTCAACTCCAGCTCCAGTTCTTCCAAGGCAGTGCTAAATGAACCATTTGAATACAGAATGTGGTAATTTACAAATGGATGTAAGGGAATTGCTCTTCAGGAGATTTTATCTACATACACTGTTCACAGAATTTTGTGATCCTGGAGATGAAAAACTCCTTTATCCTAAATATAGCTTGGTCTGAGCACATGAAAACGGATTAAAACCCATTGAAGTGTCACTCAAACATGGCCCAACTACTATTTTACAAATAATTTTTAGATGCTTTGATGAAATCTTAAATCTGTGAGAGAAATCCATGGGACATCGAGGAGATGAGCAGGCTCAGGGGTAGAGAGCTGAGAATTCAAGGCAACTCGTTTGCACTGTGCACTGGCTTACAAGAGTGTTCTACTGACACAGAGCACACCAGCCTGGCATCCAGGAGAAAATAACCACTAAGAATTAAAGACCTGAGACATCACCTTGGAAAATAAATCCCAGTGGAAATTGGCTGTTCAGACAGGAGATTTTCACAAGGTGGGATGTTTACTATTCTCGTTAGATACAGGGTCAGACAGAGGAGAAGACTCCTTGTCCCTTGTGAAACGGTGCAGAAATTTTAAAGCAAAATAATCCTCGAGAAACAGTTTAAGTTCCCTGCTAAGCAAACAGACTCCTAAAAAAGGCAGAAAAGGAGCCTCTTGCAGCTACAGGGAGTGGCCTGGCTCTAATCCTGCTGAAGAGGTGCACAGAGAAACAGAGGTTACCAAACTGTAGCTGAGTTCCTGGATATCTCTTGAAAACATAAATTGTTAAACACAATAAACACAGGAGCCAGGTGTCAAATGCAAAGGGGGAAAGGATTTTTCTGAACTGAAAGTGATGTGTAGAAGTTCATGGTCATGATCTCAGTGCAGGCAAGAGCTCCTCAGCTGCCCTGTCTTCAACCAGAAGTTCCACTCACTCCTTTTGTGGGTGGAGATTAAAAACATAAGGTAAACAAATAAAAGACACAAAGAGAAGAGGAGGCAATACAAGAGAAACCCAAATTGCCGCTGACAAGGAAATGACTGCAATTATTTCTGAATATAATGTCAGAGAGACTCATCTCTGAGGGGCCNTCCTGCCCCTGGCTCTGAGCCGAACCCTGGGCACTCAGACCTCCTGCCCCTGGCTCCTGCACTGCAACAAACAGGATTTTACCCCCACACTTCGCGGGATGAGGTGAAGAACCACCTGGCTCCAGAGTCACTTTCGCCTTTTCACAGAAACTGCTGGAATTTTGGCAGGCTGCTCCTTTGCCCAGTAGCAAACATGTAACAGAAATATTCCTGAAATTCAACGTGTATACAAACCCTCAGGCTTTAAACGGGCCGTGAGAGGGAAGCCGGAAACTGCAGTAACCACCACCATTCATAATGTTTAACTTCAGCTGACGTTACTCCAGAAACCAAGGCCTGGTTCTTTCTCTTTATAGCTGCTTTTCTGACTTGGATGAGGCTGAGCTAATTAAAGACTGGCTCTGAGGTCAATTATCCCTTCGAATGGAATGAAAAATCAATTTGCTGAAACACCAGAAATTACAGGTCTTTGAAGCTGGTTTATCTGCACATGTGATTACACTTCTAGCAAAACCAGAAAAGCAACTTCTTGTGGGGGTGTAATGGCAAAACGTTTTGATAGTCAAAATAAAAATTGTAGTGTCTGGCAATTTAATAACTCCTCCTGTGAATTTCAATTGTAAATATATCAATATTTCCCCGACAAACTGCATTATATTTCTGAAATGAATTAGAATTACAGTAAAAAAGTGGATTAATTACAGCATGAGCAATTCAATGACTATGAACATAATCTGTCCAACATAATCAAGATGGATCAGTCATAATTTTCAGGACCCAAGATACACATATAGTTATTTTTAGACTTCAAAATGCTGCCAATGGTGACAATATAAACAAACAAATCTCAAGTTTAATTTGCATTAGAATTGTCTTCCCAAATTGTGACATACAAATCATCTGGCGTTCCATGGGTTTGCGCTGACAAAACCCATATAAATACTACTCAATATATATAAATCAATTAAAATATCCCACATGGAGCTCACCCATATGGGCCAGCAGAGCACTGGCACTTGCCAGCCAGGATTTACATCTCACAGAGCTCATTTGATGTTCCTTGGGTGTCAGCAATCCACAATTTCAATATCAGCTTTATAAAATCTAAACTTGTCACTTGCCCAGCTCTGAGCAGTCAAACAGACCCAAGCCTGAATGGGAACAGCGTGACTAAAAGACAAGACGAAAACCAGAAGGGTCTTATTATGAAGTCTGTCACAGTAATTAGATGGCAGCAGTTGAAGCCAATTTAATTTTTTCAAATTTATAATTATGAACTGCATGTTAAGTAACAAGAAGGATGTTCAGAAGCTGTGCTGTTGTTCCTTAGTGTCCCCAGGATTTCTCACACAGATCTTTGAGCTGCAAAACTCTGTGTGATTTTGGTTCAGTTGTTTTAATACCTCTGGCACTACAATGAAAATGATCATTGATCTCTTCTGTATTTTTACTACAAATGATGGAAAACATAAAATACAATTAGTTACTATAAAGGAAACCACTTTTGGTCAGAGAGAAAGTGTGTGAATGTTGTTAGAAAGGATTATTTGAGGAATCACTGAGGGAACAAGTTTGAGAATTTATTATATTGTTTGTTATTAATAATTTCACCACAGCTGCTTTTCTATGTCTATTTTCAAGGGTTCTTAGTCTCTAAAAAGATAATATGAGACATACACTTAAAAAAAGGAAAAAAAAAGGTATTAATAAAAAGTGGCTTGGCTTAAGGCAAACTTACAGATTACAAAATGCACTGCAGATACACAGAAAATAATTGTAGGCATGATAAAATTTTACAATAAAGAATCTTACATTTTCAGTTGTTCCTGTGATTACATGTAGTCCATCATATGTTGATTTAATATACATTCCCTAGGAAAAAAAGAGCAAAAAGCATAATTAATATTTGTAGGAAACAAATACATGACATTTGCATGATAATTCAAATAATGTTTGCTCCAGTCTAAGGACCATAACATTTGAGCAGACTGGAAGGAACTGTGGTCAATTAACATTTGCA
The DNA here is from genome assembly GCA_020086605.1 of Lanius collurio. NCBI lineage: Eukaryota > Metazoa > Chordata > Aves > Passeriformes > Laniidae > Lanius > Lanius collurio. The sequence goes on along the minus strand of JACBWW010000045.1, from coordinate 3,513,104 downwards.
AATCTAAGTTTAACAAATCTATATCAAAACCACTACAAATAGCAGAGTTTCCTCACTTAATGCTTTTTTTATTCTAAAGTTTGTGAACAGAGTTCAACATTGAGCATCAGAATAAAAACTTGTGCCTATCCAGTATTTGAAATATTTAACATGACTTCTTTTTATTTCAAGAGGCAAAAAAGAAGTATTGAAATCAAAAGCATGAGCAGGAATAGTTTTTAAACTTAAATGCCCCATTTTCAAAGAGCTCCTGATTCAGTAAAAACAAAGCCATGGCCTAACTCAGCAGGCAGTAGCCAGTGCTCATATTGCCAATTTATGGGGAAAAATGAGCTTAGTGGACTAACAGGAGCTTTGTAATTAGTCCATCATGAACTCTGCTTAAGGAGGCAGCTGACAAGATGGAGAGACACAACCAGAGCAGGGATCTGTGGAGCTGAGCACTCTCAGAGCCCCAAATGTCAGGGAGGCTCAGTGGCTCATGTGCTTCCCTCTCAGGAGCGAGGTCAGAGCTTCCCATCCCTTCACACAGCATGGTTATCCATCACATTTTGAAATCTAATTAATCTAATTGGTACACTGTGCTGCTGATTTATTATTCTTTCAATAGCTCTGCATCACCTTGTGCTGTCAACCCCAAAGTTTAGAGCCCTCAGCAATAACCACGAATATTTTCTTCAGAGAAAGCAATTTCCAGATTCCTGAATGCTAATGGAGACCTTCAGGCAAGGTGGGTCACACAAACACCACCTCCCAAGCCCTCAAGAAAAACCCAAAGGTCAAAAATCCTACAAAGTTGAGGTGATAATTGCTCTCCACAACTGCCTGAACTGGAAGGTTCAGAAAGGATGGAGCCAAACTCTTCCTGACAGTGGGAGGATGAGAAGTAAGAGATACAAGTTGGAACTCTGGTAAGGATTTTTTTTCAATTTCACCATGAGGAAGAAAAAAACCCTGGAACAGGCAGTTAAAGCTTTGGAATGTCTGAATTGGAGATGACCAAATCATGACTGGATGAGACCCTGAGTAACCTACTCTAGTTGGAGCTGTTTGGATTTTTCATGAGAAAATGGGACTTCTACCCATGTCAGCAAGTTCTAAAATTTACTGAAATCTTAAAAATGAAGACTGGCTAAACCTGATTGCTCGCTGGCTGCTTAACTCTGTTGCACAGGAAACTCTGCTTTCAATTTTACTCCTTATGCCTAGCTGTTTCTTAAATAAGGCTTCTTCATAAACATCTTCATTTGTAAAAAACAAACATGTCCAAATTGAATCTCACCAGTCTGGAAATCAGCTTCATAAAATGGGATTATTTGGAAGAAAAGCTGCTGGTGGGCCTTTCAGTATTTCCCTCTTTAGAGCTGTTTGTCAGTGTTTGCTGCTCTGTCAGCTCTGTGGTCCCCTCAACAGCTGCTGACAAAGTTCTATTTGCCAGCTCAAAGACACAACCAGGAGCCCTGAATCCCGAAAAGTTGGAGGTTCCCATGGACAGGGGGATGCAGAGTGTCCATTAAAAATCCAGAGCAGAAATTTTGTCCATCTAGAGTGAGTCATGCTGGATTTCCACGGTGAACTTTTCACCAGGATGTTACACAACATTCCTGCCCCACAGGAGGCTGCTCTTTTAGCACTTGGTGAACTTCAGGAACACATTTCCCGCCACACTTTTAATATGAAATTTAATATCACAGTCCTAACATCCCACTTGCTTTGATGAGATTCATTCCCCACTCAAAAAAACCCCAACAGATCAAAATCTTTAAGGCCAAAAGAGGGCAGAGTCCTAAACTTTTCACTAAATTTTACCACTTTTTTATTCCTAAAGTCCTTAGACTCTTGTTAATCTCTGTATTTTTAGAAAAAAATCAACTTATAATTTTATCTCCTAACAGATGCCATCGGAGAGACATAAAGCTTGACTAATCACATAGAATTACCCTACATTTTGCTATTTGCTCTTTCATCCTAGTTATTAAAATTTAAGAATATATAAAAAAATAAACAATTTTAGAGAATGACTCATAGCCTTCAAATTATCCTACGTAGAGCTTTCATCCTTGTTTTCCCAGAAGAAAAATAATGAGCTTGTTTCTTGTTGACTATTACAGGAGCAGAGTATCCCCTTGACATACCTCTTACCTGAAAAGCTTGAAAGATTATTTTAGGTTAAAAAAATACAAAAGTTCTTATATTAATTTTTCATTTAAAATAGTTCAGAATTCAATTTTTTTTCTATAAAATAGATATATTTTAAACATACATATTTTATATTTCAAACATTTAATTTGCTCATATAAAAAACATGTACATAAAATAGCTTATAGATACAAATTAAAAGCTTTAAGGGGCTCAATTTCATCAAACTTCCAGTGAAAAATTAAAATTATCTACTTTGGTTTATAAGAAATAGCCAAAACTGCAAAACTTTTTTTTTTATTATTATTTTCAATTTTAAGAGCTGTTAACTCTGTGACCTCTGAAAAAGCACACAAGTATTCACAGTCTAAATTAAGCAAAAGAGCTGGACCTTTCTGTCAATGTAATGGGCTGTTGGCTGTCTTTATGCTCAGCATGGTTTCATTCCACTCATTTTTTTGGTTAATAAGCCTAAAAAAATTGAAAATACATTTGAAAATATTTGTTAGATAATATAAGTTCAGGACAAATAGTGATTTAATGCTGCAGCTGTAGAACTGAAGCAGCAACCCTTTTTCTTCCAAGCCCAGATCCTGTTGTGACAACTGCTGACACTGGAACTCTTGGAAATATTTTGTTTAAAATTATTTTCTATTTCACCTGTGGTTTAAAGCAGTCACATTAATTCAGAATATTCGAGGAGTCAGAGTCTTCTCTGATATTCTTCTGCCCTTTGAGAGATGTTTGAGGTCAGGCTGGATGAGGCTCTGGGTAACCTGGTCTGGTGGGAGGTTGGAATGAGATGAGCTCTAAGGTCCCTTCCAACTCAAACCACTCTGTGATTTTTACATAAGAAGAATCTTTAATTAACTTGTAAAGTAACTTATAAAAGGAGTGTGCACTTATCTGCTATTTTGACCCTATTCCTTTCTGTAATGAGGTCTGATGGAAATGCAGATACTCTCCTCTCAGCTGATTATTCTCATACAGCTTTACACAAACTGATTGCAAACTGTTCACAGGTTTTGGCTGTAAAATAGGAAGACAAATTATGTGTTCTTGCCTGTTCAGTGCCCTGGCAGCACCTTTCTCCCCCTGTGCCCAGCAGCTCACCTGCCCCTCTGGGTTCAGTGCCCCAAACCCAGCCTCCCCACATCCAGTCCCAGGATTAGGATCCAGACAGAAGTGGGGGAACTCATCTGCTGAGGCAGTGATACCCAGAGAATTGTTTGGTCACCTTGGAGTAACCAGGAGCATGCACAGGTTTGGCAGAGACCCTTCAGGAGTGGCAGCTACATCTGAGTTCTGCTCTGGAGGGTTCTCCTACTTCCTTCCTTCCAGTGTCCATTGCTGCTCTCTCCATCCAGCTGTCTGCCTTCTTCCTGCCCTGCAAACTCAGGAATGCCCATTCCTGTCTAACCAGGCCTTTCCTACCATACCCTTCCCTGTCCAGACCTACTCTGCTCTTCCCATCCCAGTGGCTCAGTTCCCAATCTCCCTTCTGTCCCCTTACTGGTCTCTTTCCTGCCCTTGGATGCAAAATATCCCTGGAGTCGTTTATTCTTGAATGTCAACAATGATCTCAGAGAAGACAATAACATGCTGTACCCCTTATCTGGAGATAAGGCAAGAGTCAAAGGCTCTCACTCTGTGAAGATGGCACAGACTGGTCAACACTTAGAAATAAAGAGTTGCTCTTTAATAACTGATGTGTCAGACATGAAACTCTGAAGAATGACACTGACCTATGTTAGAGAAGAAGGAAATGTTTCTCAGGCATCAAATCAAGAACCTGACTGTTTCTGAGTAACTGTCCCTGTCCCCTGGTGACAAAGTGAATTAAAGGTTTTTAATTAAAATCTGACCTTTGAAAACATATGGGAAGGCACCAGCCATTTAAAATCCCATTTTGGAGAGACTTTTCCTCAGAAAAGAGCATATCCAGTTGTCAGGGGAATTTCCTTGAAAATTTTCTTGCAGACTCGTCTGGTTAATTAACCAGGATCTAATGACAGCAGTGTGTTTTTAAGTGTCAACAATTATTCCAGCACAGGGAAGCAGTGACAGCAAAGATGCAGATTTGTAATGCCACAAACGACCAGGGAACTCTTACACTCCTTGATCTTTTGCCCCAAACATAAAAAATGGTCCTTTAATCTTTTTTCAACTATCAAAGTTACACAGATGCATTTAAACAAACGCCATGACAGTGCTTTGAGAAGGTGACTGAGATTTTTGTTTAAATTTCACACCATTAAAAACTCCTCAAAAATGTTTTTTTTTTCTGCCTTATATGTTGCAGTCCTTTGCCCAAATTTAAGCACCTCTGTTTTCCTTCCTGAAAGACAACTTCCACTTCTCAAAACAACTTAAGACAGTACTACTTTGATTCTGCTGTAGAGAAGAATTTGGTTTGTTTTGGCTTTTAGGCTTTGAGAGCTGTTATATGTCAAGCATGATGGAAATTCATCGAGTTTCTGTAAGCCTTTAAAAATAATTCTAAATAATTACATGAACATCCTGACAGTTTTAGGCCAGGCATATTCCTACAAAAAGAAGTTGTCTTCATATTCTACTTTTTGCCTTCATTGCAATTTTTTTTAATTGTGATAATTGGAAAGATTGGCTTCCATCACCTTAAATTACAAATGCCACAGAAAGAGGAGCACTATTTTAAAGGGTAGCTGGACACTGGATAGATAAATAATCCTTAATAAAAGAGGGTCTGTTCATCTGACAGCTTGGCTGTTTTTTCAGCTTTTTTGTTTTTCCATCATTGCACAGCTGGTTTCATAAAAATTTTTATTCCCACAATCTTTGCTTTCCTTAAATTCTTAGAATGAAAGAGGAAAAGTTCCCTCTGCAGAAAAATTAAGAAAGCTGTGGCTATTAGCAGTGTACATCTTAATTAAAGTGTGCCAGATTACACTGTTCCTATCAGTAGTGGGAAGATCAGACACAAGAGAGAAAAAGAATGAAAAAGTGAAAAGAAGAGGGATAAAAGTGCTCCTTTTTTTCCAGAAGGAAAGAAGAAAACATTCTACAGACATCAGAAGATACAAACCCAAACAATATAACCCCAACTGCGCCCCCCCGTTCAGAATCTCCTGTTTAAGAGGAATCATTAATCTCATCAAATAAGATTGAAACTGCAGTTACACAGAAGTATCTCTAAATATATGGGCTGGACATCAAGTCCAGAAGATTAAAAAAAGGAAAAAGTTTAGTCTGCAATAATATTGGCTGTAATAATCTCCCACTATGGGCAATCCCCAATCACCCAAGAGCAGGAGGTGGAGGGTAGAAAAGCCCCAAACCTCAAAAACCCTCCTATGATCCCATTCTGCATCTCTACATCCACCATTTCCAATAAAATGCTGCCTGTTTATGTGACAGCAAACCTGCTCCAAAGCTGGCTCTGGGCACAGAATGAGCTAAATCATAGCAAGGTTCTCCCAGCCTTTCATCAACCTTCATCCCCAAGGATTTCACAGCAAACTCAGAAGCTGCCAACAGTAACCCAAGTTCCTGGCTCAAGGGCTTATTGTGGATCCATCAAGCCAAAAAAGTTAAAGTGGGGAGGCAATTTTCTTAAATCACAAAGTTGTTTTATTCTACTGGATTTCATACAGATTTATGTGCGTGTGTTCTGCCAGAGCTAACGGTGATTCTCACAATTTAATACTTTTTTAGTACAGGAATTTATTTGAAGTTTGTCAGATTGATTGTTTGAAACAAAGCTTTGCCTTCCAGACATCTTGTTCGTGCTGATTATGCTGTGCACTTCAGACATAAATGGTATTACCATACCCAGTACTACAGTTCAGGAGAAAAAGTGCTTTACAATCCTTAAAGTTACTTCAAAATGAAATAGAGAAACCATGGAGGGTGTTTCAGTATTTGCTACTGAAAAATCAGTGGCAAAACTGGGAAAAGGAGGAACCAGCTTGACCAGTCAAGCTGGGGAAGGAATGGAAAAGGAGAGGAACAAAAACCCAATAGATTTCTGGAGGCCAACAAATGCCTGCAGAGATCAGGATGCAAATAGAGTCCCCAGGACTTGGACCAGAACCCAAACTGTGTTCCCAATGCAAATTCCTTTGTCCAGCAAACTGCCAGGAAACCACAGCACAGAGCATGTCCTGGGAAGGCTTGAGATAAGGGCACTTTTTAATAAAGCTGACTGCAAAAGAAGGTATTTTAGTGAGGGAAAAACAAAGGGTGGCTCCAAAGCTCATAAAAGCACAGCCAGAAAGTTAGAAAATGCTAGAAGTGAAGATGCACATTCCAAAGACTTAGAGTCCCTTTGTGAAAATGCTTTATGATCCAGAATTTATTTACACAATTAAACACACAGACACTGCCCTGCAGGAGTTCTGACTCCGTGCAGCAACTGCATGGACTTGGACCTGGAAATTAATTCTGTTTATGTGTGAGCTTATGCAATGTCAATAGGATTCCTGACTCATTTGGGGAAGAAATTGGAAGGCACGTAATAAAAATTTTGCAGATGGAGTTTTGAAAATAGGGGAAGGCTCATAATTTAGCCAGCTGAATGTCATTCCAGATAACTGAATTCTTTCATAAATCTGAGTGATTTACAACACCCTTTTCACCAATGGCAAATAATTGTGTTTGCTTTCTAGGTGCCAACCTTGGATGAACCCTGTTCTCAGTAGCTCTGAAAATCAGAGCTACACTTAAACCTAAGAGAAATTGTGTTTTAAATCTATGCTATAAAGGTAACAAATGTTCTGAAAAATTGTGCAGTAATCCGCTCCCGAAAAACACATTTTTGGTGATTTTGACACCACCTGCTGTGCATTAGGTTCCTACCAATAAAAGTAACATTGCAGTATCCTTTTCACAAGTGTGTTGTGAGGATGAATTAATTAGTGCCTGTGAAACACCCAGTTAGGTCATATAAAAATAAATAAAACAACTCACGATGAGATTAGTAACTCCAGGGACTGCAGAGCTTAGCTGAAGTGTGGTAAATCAGGCCTCAACCCCTACACTGAATGATAAGGATAAAAATGGATCTCTGAATACTTTCCATTCACTGAATAGCTCTCATTTTTCTCTTGAATGGAGCAGATATCCTGTGGAAAAAATCTGCTATACAGTCATGAGAAAGCCATTTGTAATTCATTACTCTGTTCTATATTTGATTCTGATTAATGTTTTCTTTTCCTTTTCACATGATTTTTCTTTTATTCCCATTTATAGTCCTTTTTCATATTTTCTTCTAAACAGAACACAGTGTCAGCAAAATTGATTACAAGGAACTTTCCAACCTAACTCGTTACAGCGCCTTCACAATTAGGCACAGAAAACTCACTCATTCACTGTGATTTCACTTCATCTAAGGAAAAAAAGGAAAAAAAAATAGGAAAAATTGTCAGGCAATTTTGATTGCAGTATTTGTCTCATGTCCTCTGTCAGCAGTGCCCACTCACTGCTCTCTGTTGGGTCTTATCTCATGGGCACGTTGTGGATGGAGAACCACACAGGGGTTCCTCCAGCCCGAGAGTCCACCCAGCCAGGATCATCCCAGCAGGTCCTGGCTGCCAGAAAAAAGGAGAATGTTAAAGGCCCCAACATCTCAGCCAACAAATCCCATCCTGGTCACTCCAGAGTTTAAATCACACTCCAACACTTGATGGGCAGTTCCTGCCAAGAGCTCCTGACAGACCCCTGCCTCGGACTGCACACCAGCAAATCCCAGTTCCTCACAGGACAGGCTATTTTAGGAGTAGATTCCACTCCTCCTGTCCTCCACCAGTCTACACCCCTGTCCTAAATCCAGAGGCATCACTGCATGGGAAGCATAAGCAGCCCCAAGCCCTGCTTATTGTGCTCAATCATCTCCAAGGAAAATGCATTTCTGTGTTCACCTCTTCTCCAGCACTGATAATGAACTTTCCCCTAATTAGATCAGCAGAAATACATCACATTTCTTCATGGAAAGGAAAGCCATGCAGAGTGCTGGCCTGCAGGGTACAGTAATCTTAATGCCAGTCAAAAGCCCTGGGACATTCACAGCGTATCTCCTGCAAATGGACTGACCTGTATTTCCTGGGTACCCTGCACTAACCCAGAAATCAGACCTAGAGGGGAAACTGGGCCATAAAGGGAACACGTTTGGCCATAAGGATGAAGCAGCACAGCAAGGAAATTGTATCTGTGCTCAGGATTACACACTGGGCTGAGCATCTGCGCTGCCACAGGATGAAAATTAAATGTGGTTTATGCTGTGGTTATGTTCTTTGTTGACTAAATCAGCCTAAGAATAAAGTAAACTTGTGCAGTCACACAACACCCCCTCATGTTATTAAAATATGTCATTCTCAGATGAATATGCATACCTCAGAGTAATTATGCCCTTGTACCTCTGACAGTATTTGCATATGACGGTCGTCACAATTCAATGTCAGAACAAAGAGGAAGATGTCGAAATAATACAAAGTGTCTCAACTAACAGAAATTTAAAATCTGAAAATCATACTGAATTACAAATAGGAAATATGCCATGAGGTGAAGAGTGACACTCAAATGGATTTTGATTTGTCTGTTATGGGATTTTCTGTGGATAAGCTTCATGGCTGGCAATTTCCCTCCCCACTTCCTCCTTTTTTTCCTCCTCCAACTGCTTCCTTCAACCCAGAAGCAAAATTCCTGAATTACTCTGAATTACTCTTCTTGTAGGGAGAAAATTAAAATAATTCTAAGAAGGCAGCTAAGGGCAGTCTAGGAGCTGGGAAAAGCAGCCTGGCTCTTGAGGAGAGTGTGATGAACATCCCAGTGCCTGCAGTGCCACCTTCCACTCCAGCCTTTATTGGGATGTAAGGTTCCCAAGCACAACCCTTATGTTCCTACAGCCCACCACCATCAAATGATTGTAACATAAGGGACTGCAGAGGGGAGAGAGAAATCTTTACCCACCGACCACTGAACTGTCACAAAAAACCATTGCCCAAAAAAATGCATCAGTACATTAATATTTGAAAGCTGTAGCCAAATAACTATGAAACTATGCCTGCAAAACATTTCACTGCTGTGACCCATCAGTAATGCAGAGCAGCTGGGATGTCCAGAGCCATCCAACCAGGCTGCTCAGTGAGCAACAGTTTACAAATAAAAGGGATTTATTTTGCTCCTGGGATGATACTTCAGGAAGTTTTATTTGATCTGATAGTTAGGGAGGCAGATAATTACATTTATGCAAGTCCAAGACACAAACCTTCCACTAATCATTTTGAAAGCTCATTAATGACATTAGTTCATTTTATTTGTATGTGTTTGCATTTGGGGATTATTTCAGTATATTCCAAAAACTGCAATCTAGCTATCAAAGGATCACAGGTTTAACTGCTCATACAGTTGGACATGAAGCCCTAGGTAAAACAGGTTTTAATTTAAGAACTCCTAAACCAATCCCTTTATTTAGATAAACTTCAATTAAACCACCTTTAGAAATCTGATTCAGCTTACCAAAAAATAACGACATTGCATAAAAATACATTTTGGTTTCTTGATAAATTCAAAACCCAAATCACCCTAAAGAGCTGAGGCTCGTGCTCTGCGTTCCAAGAGTTTAAAGTTTAAAGTGCTTTGCTACTTACCAACCCCTCACTGGGCATAATGCTGGTGAGATGAACGACCTCGAGATGTGCTGACTGGGACACCAGGGAGTCAGATGAGAGCGAAATGATGTGGTCACAAATCCCAGACAGGGTTTTACACTACAACAAAAAGCAAGTCAATAGAATTCCTCATATCAAACTGGAACTACAAGTGAAGAAGTTCTTATTCTAAGAACTAACCAAGAATAAAAAGGTAATTTTAATTAGCACTGTAAAAACTACAGGTGTGTGAAAGTCAAGAGCAAGTGGTTAAGGGAACGGAAAATATCCATAAATGTAAAAAAATGGACATGCATGTGCTGTTCTGCTGTAGAAGGATGTCTGCATTAGTAAACTCTCATCTCCACTCCAACTATGGGCACTTTAAAAACAAAAGAACAAACCCAATGAATTTTGTCCTTATGATCATAAATACAATGGGAGTTGAGTGAAATATGTAAAAATAAATGTCTTATGCAACTGAATAAACTATTTTGGCTACTGAATGATGACATCATCCCTAAAAACTGTGATAATTAGGTGAATTCTGCTCTACATCCTGGAAAATTTCCTTTGTTAAAAATTACCCTGGCAGAGAATTGCCTTAGTTAACCCATTTCCTGAAGTAAAATTCTTATGCATCTTTGAACACATCCTTTAATTGAAATTCTACATCACTATGATTATGCAATGATTTTGTTATCCTGCCTTCCAGCTGAAGAACTCAAAATCTTAAAGCAAATCCACACAACCCCCTTCAAAGCAGGAGCCCCACTGCATGGACAGTAGCTGTGGGTCTGACAGGTTAAACCCCTCTGTCAAAGCAAAGTTTGTGGGTCAGAGAGGAGCTGAGCTGAACTCTCACACAACATCCATGTGGAGAGATTGATTACCAAATTTCGGTGTGTTGCTTGAAGCACTCCTTCAAAAAGACTACACCAAAAACTGTTTGAACCCAATGTGAAAGGGTTCATTTAGCTGAATTTCAGGATGGGTTTCTGGTCAAGGCTGTGCTGCATGCATCTATTTTGCTTTGGGGACTATACTCTCATTTTTCCTAATTATAGCAAATTCCAGTGAAATCCCTTGAGGGAAGTTTTGTTTCAGGCATTCTCAAAAGCATGAGGCTTTCTAATATCTCATTTGACACTATCCACAGAAGTTAAACAAATAAAGTTGTCACAATGAATAAGTTAACTGCCTGAATTTATAGGTTGTATTTCCATTCACTGTGCAGTTACTCATCTGGAAATCCAAGGACAGCTCTGGAGCTCTGGCTCTGGCATCTGGATTTTGTATCAGCTGCAAAATGCAAAGCATCCCACTGAGGTGTGTGTGACTGCAGCTAAAGGTCACCATCACCACAATTATTTCAAGCAGTTTCAGCTCGGGGCTGGAACCCCTGAGCAGAATTTTGGGTCTCATCTTCTCCCAGAAGAGATGGAGAAACTCAAAAAATCTCCAGTGTGGTGGGTGTGCCATGTGTGAGCACATTCTTGATCCAGCTTTTGAATCAGTGACATATCAAACGAAATTTCATATTCAAATGTCCAAATTTCCAATGGAAAACCTCTCTTACATCTGAAAATTTGAGAGCATTGGTACAGATTAGATTCAGACTAAATCCCAGAGAGTACACTTTCTACTGTAATGCTTTAACCTTAGAGTAGTGTCATGAAAATGCTTTTTTTTTAGCAAAATAAACAACAAAGAAGTTTTCAATCAAATCCTGGTCTATGGAAGGTGTCTCTGCCACAGTTAGAATTGTGGGCTAAAAGTTGTGTATGTATATATAAATATATATATGTGTGTGTGTGTGTGTTTATACACTCCAAATCCCAGAAGGTATCAGGTGATTTTAAAGCTCTATCCATACCCAGGTTTGTAATAGTAAGCATTTTTTTTTCCTAAAAGTCACTGCATGCTTTCTAAATTTAACAGCACATCAATGTTTTATGATAGATTTTAATCCCCACTGGAAGCAGAGTATGTGCAAAAGGCTTTGAAAAAAAGAGGAAAGAAAGAGTCAGGCATTTGGGCAGCACTTGTCAAAAGCTTATCTGAACTTGTAAATCCTTTGAGAATTCCCTTTCACCACAGGCTTTAACTCTATCTCAGTGTCAATACAGGTTTTCAGTGCTGGTACCAGGAAAATATAAAGTATTTGAACTTCAAGGCTGATATCTAATCAATAATCTTGAATAAGGTTTTTCCATTCCCCTTTGTCATCAGAATTTTTTGAGTGCTGAAGGCACAAAATGCTCAGTCTGACAACCAGTGATGCATCAGGTCCATGGATGTGATGGCTGGAATTCCACCAGCAATCCTGGCAGGAATATTAACCATACAGAATACTGTGCAGCTTCTAAACTGAAACAATAATCTTGTATTTGTAATTAACTGTAGCTATAACAGAGAGTATTATTGTGGGCAACTTTAATTTTTTGCAACTGATATAATTCATCAGGAATTATGCCAAAGAGTAAGGAAATTTATTTTCCTCTAGCAGCCTTATTTTTTCAAAGAATCATTTAAGTGTGTGGGGTAAGATTATAGAGCAGAATTACTTACCACATGAAGAATTTTATTTTCTGTTTCATACACCGTACAATCCTGCGGTAAAACAAAACAAAAAAAACCAATTAAATGCTGTCACATTAAAGTTCCTATTAAGAAATGAAAAAAGGGTTTATGCTGTTAACGGTCTCTTACAGGTTCCTGATGAACCTCAGTACTTGCTACTTTTAGAGTAGTCATCTTTCTATTTTAGCTATCATTTAAAGTATAATCAATCTTGCACTCTGTAATTTCAGCATCACCCTCACCTTGCTTTTTGATTTAGGCTATTACAGGGGCTAAAATACTGCTTTTCTTTCATGAAACAAATTGCTAAAAGGGATCTATTGCTTATTAATACTGAGGGAAGTTCCCTCAGTACCACCCTCTGAAAATTATGGCAAAGTTTTAACCATGCCCTACAGCTCTGCCCCACTTCCTCCTGCCAGGTGCACTCCAAATCTCTGTCTGTATTCTGTAAAACATAAAATAAAAAGGAAAATACAGAAAAGAACTCTTCCAGGCAGAGTCAGGTTAGAACAGGGTCCCCTCAAGTCTTGGTCCCCTCAGAGGGCAGCCCTGGCCTGGCCTCAGCCCCTGGCCAGGCTCCCTCTTCCTTTATTGTGTTGGAAATTGAATCCTTCTCCAAGTGCTATTCCATGTTGGAAAAGGCTTTCTACAGAGCAAGATGTGGGATAGGTTAAAAAACCTGTCTTCTTTATTTAGTTTTTTTCCTTGAAGAAGCTTTCAAGTAAAATTTAACTTGCTGATAATACCTGAAATATCCCTTCAAGTAACTTCAGATTCCTTCAGTTGGTCAGAGTCTGGTGATGGCAACACCAATGTTGTGGGTTTGATCCCTAGATAGGCTTAAGAGCTGGACTTGATAAACCTTGTGGGTTGCTTCCAACTAAGAATATTCTGTGATATCCCTTCAAACAGCTGAAGATACCTGATAGTTCTCAAGATTTTCTCTTTTTACTGGATCTTAATATATTAGGGACAGGAGTAAAGTGCTTCAGAACTCCCACAAAACAATTCCAAGCCCCTCATTCCCTGTACTCTGGACACCCAGTTTGGGCTGGGACACCCTCTGGAGGTCTCTGCTCCCTTTTTCCAGCAGCCCAAACCCTTGGCTGTTCCCATCCAGCTCCCAAACCTCCTCCCTTGGGTGTCCCTTCAAGGATTTTGCCCCTGATCCCATCTGAGGCAGCTGCTCTGAGCCCTCAGCCCAGGGAACTGCCTCTCCCTCAGCTCTGAGGGTCAATATTTATTTTGGAGGACTGCTGCTTCTGTGGAGAAATTAATTTCTAAGTGACTACAGTTTAAAGAATATTGCTACAGAATAAGGAAGTCAAAATCAGAAGATTGGGAGCACCAAGGAACACAGAAGAATTTATATTAGCATTTCATGGTCAAGTATCCCTTTGATGTTTCCTCTGTATTCATACTGTTATTTTCTAAAGCACAAAAAAGAATTCAATTAGTCAGTTTGGCTGGCAATGCCCAAGGCAGTTTTTCCTGCAAATTTTGCACACTTCAAACAGCTCCTCCACCATCTCCTTTTAACCCTCCACGTACCAGGAGAACAAAATGATCACAGCAGGGCTTCCAGCCTGACTTCAGAGCTAATGTTCCTGTCTAAATGATTCCTTTAATTTCTGTGCTAGAAATACAATATGAGCCTTCCTCTGAACAAACTTAATTACTTCAGGTCAAAGAATAGAAGACTTATGTATAGTAAAACTGAAATTTTACTGTTTTGTAGAGCAGAATTAATGTTAGCTGCACTTATGTTGCACATTCAAGATTACATTAGCATGAAAAATGTTAATGGCTTTGGGATTCCTTCCAAAATAGATGCATATTGACTTTTTCTTTAAATACATCAGACTAGTTCAACTGAGAGGTTAAAAGCACTTGCAATATTATACTAAAATATTGAGATATGTAGGTCACAATATTCTTCTGATTTATTTTTCCCTGATACATAGAAATGCACTAGGGATCTCATTAAAAAAATAGTCTTCCAGGAGTACCATTTATAGAATGTTGATCTATTTTTCTTAGAAAATAAATAATAGTTATATCCACATTCTTCCTACATTCTCCAGTAGCAAGATGACATGAAGAAGATATTTCTTCTTAGAGTTTAAAATAACCTTAAAATTAATAGCTGTGTTCTATTTCCCCTCTGTAAAAGGATAAAACACAGGAATTACAAATCCAGTCACAGCAGCAGTGTTGCAAACCAGGCAGGGACTGCACTGTCCTGAACATCCTAAATTGAAAGGTACAGCACACCTTGGTCTCTGATAAAGTGAAACTGTTCTCTGCATATTCATAAAGAGAAAAGGTCAGTGGGACTCGTGCTCACCCACGCTATCTTCAAAATTTTAATTTCTAATTCTGAAAGAAGGAAAAAATGCAAGTACCACAGAAATTTGCAGACACCATAAGGAATGTTTTATGGCAAGTTCTTGAGGACAGTTAACTAACACATAAAAAAATGTAAAATACTTAGTTCATTAACTTAGTTCAATAAAACAGCCTGAGTTAAGTCAACAACTGAAAAGAAACTGAGACCCTATAAAGGAGCATTTCCCACCACAACACTGCAGGAGAGTTCTACAGCAGTCTTTGAGTGGTGGATATTACAAAGGGATATTTTAAAATGCATTGCTTGCATGCATAAAATCAAATACTTCTGAAATTCACACCTTGGAAAGAAAGAGATTGCTCTGGAATTAGGCAAATCTACAAAGGTAGATACACTGAACTGACTCATTTTACTTGGTTCAAAGGTAGAGACTTGATCATAATCTATTTTTAGAAAAGAGTGAACAGATGTTTGATGAAATATTCTTTAGCAAATGCAAGCAAAATAAGATGGAGGGGTTGAAAGCTGAAGTCTGCAAAGTTCAAACTGAAAATAACACCCAGGTTTTGCATGGCAGCTGCTGAATCACTGGATAATTCAGGTGGAAGGGGCCTCTGGGGGTTATCTGGTCCAACCACCTTCTCAGGAGGGGCTAATTTAAAATTTACACCAGGTACAGAAGTTACCAAGAAACAACAATTCCTATCAATTGCAGTGCAAACCACACGGCTGTAAAAAACCAGAAAAGCCAAGCTTCATCTAAAACACACAGTATTTGGCTAAAAATAGGGCAAAAATCCATTATGAGGTGCCTGAATTTACCTCAGTGAGGTTAATTAGACAGTAATAAAGGGGAGAATGAGCAAAATTTTGTTTGGCTTTTGTTGGAAAAAGGCTGAGTTGTGCTGACATCCTTTGGTAAGACACACTTCTTGTTGAGAGAAAGTTTGTTCATGCAGGTTAATGAGTGTATCAAAAGCATCTACCTCAGATTTAAGCATCTTTGACATAATGAGGAAAAATTAGAAACCCAGCTGCCACTAGGACTGGGGAACTCTTCCTACTCCATGAAAAATTAACCAATGGCTGCATTTTATGAACAAAAATCCAATCCTGTTCTCCCCCAGTTATCTTTCCCTCCAGGCAGCCCTGGTGCCCTGACCAACCCCAAATTTAGTGCAGTTATTCTGGTAGATTCCTTTTCAGAGCAGAAAGGAGAGTGAATGCACCTTGAAACTGAGCTGCGAAGTGAAGTCAGCAGAGAGCTCAAACATCTCAACACTCTGTTCTAATGTGCTTCTTTGCATATTATAATCACATTTTGATGGCACATTGCACCTCAAAATCAGGATGTTTCTGCAGCTCTCTGCATGACATAATTCTTTTATAGCAGCCTAGTGAAGGTGATCAAAAGGGTTAAGAAAACTGGGCAGAATAAAGTACATTTCCAAATATAAAGGGACAGCTGTGAAACTCCTCTAAAATTAGAGAATGAGGTTTTCTTTGAGCCAGCATGAGAAGATGCTGTTTAAACAAGTGACTATTCATCATAGCATTTGCATGGTATGTAAATAATAATAATAAACTAAAATAAATTTGATCTGAGTTATGTCACCCAGATCACACAGGACATCTGAGCATGAAGATTCATGAGCACTTTTTTTATTAAACTAAGGTTAGGGGGTAATGTCCCCTGTTAAGAAAATTCACCTGGAGTGGCAGCTGCAAGTTATGCACACAAAACACGTTCATTTTGCACAAAATGTCGAAGACATTCCTTACTTAATGTGCCAAATCCGTACCCTTGACTGTTACTTTCACACTGGCTGAATGAGGCATTTAAAATGTATATAAATTCATAAAAAAAAGCAGTATCTGAAAGGATCTGAGACCCAGGTTTCTATTAGCTATGCCTTTCAATTCATAATCCAGCCAACAGCTGAGCCTGCAGTTCTGGTTTAGGTGAGACATTTCTGCTTTCACACATTAAGGTCAATTTTCCTCAGATTTAGTGACAGCAAAGCTGTCTCTCTATGACTGATTTGGTTTTATCTGCTCTTTCTGGTGCTAAGTTTAATATAACATCAAAAGATCTTAATAGACAACTATCAAACAAGCCACAACTGAAAATAAGATGAAGAAAAGACAAAACTTGATTTGTAACCAGAAGAACCAACCAAGCATTTTTCATCTTGGAATGACTTGGAATTTATGCTAAAAGATTGTTTTTAAGTTGTCAAAAGGAGGACAGCTTTGGGACTGGAGCTGAAGAACTGGAAAAATAAAGAACCAAACTATTGCTGGCAGAGGAGAACAGAATTTCATCTGCCAAAAGCTGAGACATGCACGACAGAAGTGGAGACAGCAATTCAAAATTACTCTATTTTCACCTGGACCACAGGGAAAAATCAAACTCACACAAACAAAGTGCAATATCAGCTGAAGGACAGAATCAGAATCCAAAGTTTTTATACTGTAGAGAAGTTCTTATTGCTTAGTCTGTAAATCAAAAATAGCCTAGTGCTATAAGCACCTTGTAAGGAAAAGCTCAATAAAGATACATAAATAATTAAATATCGACATAGGAATTTCTCAACTAAGAAGAGAGAAAAAGGATCTTAGTTTTGTGCTGCAAAAATGTATAAATAACAAGATTTCTAGGAAGAATAAAGCTGAACATTATAAATTAAGGATAACAGTGTAAAATACAATGACATATTTATTAGCCTTAGTTCTTTAGCTCTAAGAACTGAAATAAAATTGAAGCAGAGGGGAAAAACAGTTTTTAGAACTACTATTCCATTGCAACTCCAAAAAGCATCTGAAATTAAGTGAGTTCTGTGATTGGTCTGCTGGGAGGGTGCATGGAAAGCTGTGGCAGCACAGGACAGAGGCAGGCAAGGAAATCCTCTGTACTGGAGGCAGGCCCAGCCTAAAGTCCCTACAAAACTGGAGCTTAAGATAAGCTTTCTTCTTGCTTTCCCTCCTACAACCCTTTCACCTTTGTCCTTTTTTATTCATTCCCAGACAGCCCTGCCTTTTCTCTGACCTCTCCACATATTCCAGTAACACTCTTTTGTCTCATCAATATTTTATTCCCTCACAAGGGGAGTGGCTCACTGTAAATATTTGTAAAATTAATTTACCCTGTGTCTTTCAGTACCTGTGTGTCACCTCCTGTCTTACTTTGGGGCAGACACTGTCAGAGACTGTTATTTTATTATTATATTAGATTATTTTAGGGGTCATAGCCCCAAGCCTGACTTCAAGGAGTGTTTGGACAACGGTCTCAGGCACAGGGTGGGATTGTCAGGGTGTCCTTTGCAGGGACAGGAATTGGAGTTGATGATTCTGGTGGGTCCCTTCCAACTCAGAATGTTCTGTGATTCTATATATTATATAGAACTAAAGACCAGATAACTGATTTTTATGTACTGGTGGACTGTACCATGTCACAATTACCTAATGAGTGTCAGTGATGATCACACTGCTGTCATGATCACTCCTGTAGTTAGCTGGGTTAATCTTAGGGATATTTTCTGTTCATCCCCAAACAACTTCCATGCTACTGGCTCTCCTCTCAGTGAGGAAGCCACAGTGCAGGTTCTGGATATATTTGTAAGTATTTTAAGAATTTGTCCCCAAAACATTTTGGATCACTCATATTTTAATCTGGAATAACCTGTTAGTAGTAGTTAAGCTGCTTCCCACTGTGGCTTTATTCTTTTGTTCAACACTTGCATGGTGGTAAACCACCTGACATGAAACTGCCTGCTCAAGAGCAAAGTGGATTATTTTTAACTTCACACTGTCCTTCAATCTATCCAGGAGCATCACCAAAGTCCAAAAACCTTCCTGTCCCTCCCAGAGAATGAGAGTATGGAAAGAACTGAGAGATAATGCTGTAGCAACCTTTCTGGTGATATAAAAGCTGTAGCTACTTTTGCTATCACAGTTTTAAAGCAGTGATGTGAAGAGCACTCGCAGCAGAAGAGAGCCACTCTTACCTGTTGCACAATGGTTGTTAGTTCCAGGCACAGTTGAACAATGTTGTTCTTCAGCAGTGAATACTCTGTCACACTGACAAAGGGAGACCTGGGACAGGGGAAGGACTGGTTTATACAGCATTACAGACCACAGCTTACTCTATAAGCAGATATATGTCATATAAGGATCAGTTCCACACCACAGAAATACCAAATCATTTTAATGTCCAGCAGCAAGTTGCACAACTTTTATAATCTACACCTTTGGAACAAGAAAAAGTGCAGGCAGGATGGAAACTGGATTTTGGTCTGAACATCAGAAAATATCGTTCTTATGGACAATAGAAATAGGAGCTTTCAAATAACTCTTGGCAGCCCAGATTTCCTTTGTACTGCTCATTAAAAAGACAGCATTTCTGGTATGAGATCATTCCTCAACAGCAATCAGCACCTTAATTCAGAGAGCACAGTAATGCTTACTTAGTCACAGCTTCCTGCACGCTCAGATTTTCTTCAGGCTTTCCAAATTCTGGCTGAATCTGACCCCGTTTGAATTTATAAGAACTGACAAGGTCATAGCCTGAGAGAATATGACTGCTGGCATTAGGTTAGGAAGATGTCACCAGGATTATACAAATCCTGTAAAGGAGGGTGATTCACTCTCACTGTGATTTCTAAGGTGCCATTTATACATTCCAGAGCATTCAGATTCCAGATAAAGCTATTTACTGCTATAACTCCAAAGAAAAACAAGCCATAAATGCTCTGATGCTATTTATGTTTTGGTTTCTGTCTTGCCATGGTCACAGAGATACTTTTAATCAAATTCTCAGTTCAGAAATATAAAACACCAGTGGCTGGCTGTTGAGTGTTCACCAGCACACCTGTACCTAACACATCCAGCCTACTGCTGATAAATAAGAACACTTAATTTTCACACTAAGCAAATACTCTCATTTATTTTGAACATTCTTAATTTATTTACTCAACTCCAGATTTTCTGTGTCTTTTTGATGGCTGATAGCTCAAACTCCACAAGCTTTTCTTCTTTGCCCTTCATTCTGAAATTTCTGATGACGTTACCAGTTGTGGCAGTGAGAATAGCACAGAAATATTCATTTCACATGAAATCCAGCTGAAAGAATCTCAAAAGGTAACTAGAGCAAATTTTAATACTCTCTTGACAGAGAAAGGTACTAAATTTTGCTTCCAATATTTGACAGATTTGTAAAAATTTAGAGCTAGAATTCCAGACTTGCCATTTTAATATTAGAATACAACAGTACAAGAGGCAAAGAAAAAACTCACCAAGGAATTATTCTCATGCATAAGGGATCGAGGAACAGTTAATTACCTGTCCAGCCAGGCGAGTAAGTTCTTGGCAGCACCAATCAGGTCAACTACAGAGGTAAGGAAATCATTTGGCAGTCGTCTGGAGGCCCTGCCATCGTAATGGCCACTCCTCCTCCTACCCGTTATAAAGTTCTGAAGGTTTTTGGCCGAGGCGTTCAGCTTGTGAGACAGAGTTCTCAGGTTTTCAGTCTCCAAACCATAATTCTGAGGGAAAGAAGAGGATTGACAGAGTGGATGGTCAGCTACATGAACCAAACTGTGAGGTGAACCATCCTGGTTGGCCTTAGCTGAGAGGGTGGCTGTGGATACCTGGGTGGAGATTAAATGAGGATATTTGGGGTAGGACATGTGGGATGCACCCAGTCTGTGACACAACCTCTGCTGCCACCAGCCCTCACGGTCCAACGAGACTCACGTGGGTCCAGCCATGTCCCTGAGGGCAAGCCAGAAAGGATCCCACGTGCTGAGCCTCGAGCTCTGTCCCAGTCACGGGAAGTGCAGGTGAGGAGTGCACTGTCCCCTCCCTGCGGTGGCCCACGGGTGTCTGTCACCTTGGCGTGGAGCAGTCCCACTGCACTGCATCCCAGCACTTGGAATACCTTCAGCTGAGCAGAACATCCCTCTCCCCTGCCCTGTGGACCAGGAATGGAGTGGTACACTGCCCTGCTGAGGGGCTTTTACAGGAACAGCCTGTCCTGAGCCCTGCTGCTGTTGGAGAGCAGCTGGCCCATGTGGAATGGAACACAGAGCCATCAAACCAGGTCAGAGCAAACCTGTGCTGCTCCTGCTCTTCATGGGAAGAGTCTGAGCAGAGAACATGCAGGAACAGCTGCTTGTGGCTCAGAGACTCCAACCAGTGACAGGGTTTCATATTTAGCAGTTGTTAGTGGATTTTTGTCCATTGTTGTAGTTCTGATGGAGGGAGAAGGGTTGAATCTAATTGAAGGTTCCCAAACACAAGCCCTTTTTCCCTTTATCCACATTCCTTCATCCGTGTCTCAGTCCTTTAATCACCAGGCCTATTCCCCACTTAGACCCAGATAACAAGCACAGAGATATCTCAGCTCAAATACATTAAATAATTCAAAGTCACTCAGAAAGTCTCAAACATGCTGAATTGAACCCAGATTTCCCACAGCCCCTACAGGATGTAGGACATGAAAGAATTTAATAAGCATTTAAACAAAATCAACTCTCAGAGTCTGAATTGATTGCCCACTATAAATTTCAACTATGCTTGTGTTACAGAGGATGACTGATCATGAATACTACACATTAATATTTTTGCCTAAACTTCTTCAAAACAGAGAATAAAGAATTGCAAAGAATACACTTCTTGACGGATTCTAATACGGATATTTGGACTAGAAATAATAACTTTTGACTCCAGAAAATGGAATTATACCAAATAATAACAAATTTATAAACTGGGGTGGTATGGAAAGCAAACAAAGCACAAACAAACACTTGGTGAAGTGGTTTGGACCTGTGACAGCTGGCACTTGGGACAGTGCCTTCCTGCCAGCCATGCTCCCTGTCAAAGTTCACTCAGAGAAATAAATCAAGGCCTTGCCTCCAGCTTGGAGGGAAATCTATGAGGAATGAAACACTTTGCTATCTCAGCTGACTGCAAAGAATTAGATTTAAAATTCAGGGAGAGAATTAATTTCACTCTTAGGCCCATGTAACATCTAAAGCACTGTGGTCAGTCAGTGAGGGCTGGACCATCCAGTTCAAAACTAAATTGCTACAGATGACAAAAAACTCTTCAACTTTTTTTTCCCCAAGCAAATACTGCACAGTGAGCAACAGTGTCACCAAAGAAAGCCATTCTCTTCTGGAAAAGTTTAAAGAGCAAGCTCTATTTGATATTAATGTGTCATCTGTTTAATATCACATCTAATCTTTCTTTTATTAGAGCTCTGAAGGAATTCCCTCCCCTGCTCTGTTTTTCTCTCCACTCATGCCAAGATGATGACTAAGTGGATGCACTGGGATGCCTTTTCCAGCTATCAACCAGCTGGGCAGGCCTGGTTTCCCCTCAGAACAAGTTTCATTCTGCACACTCAGCAACACATTATAAGGATGATAAACTAGATCCCCCTGGTTGCTTATTCCTGTGGAAACAAGCAGAAAAAAAACCTCTCCCAATAAATTGTTATTGCATAAAAGCTCTGGAAACCTGTCACTTTGCTTTTAAGAGAGTTTAAGCAGGGAAGGACACGATTTGACCACTGAATCTATAAATACTAAAGGGTATTTTAGATCCCAGCAAGTGTAATCAGCCAGAGAGATCTTCTCTAGTCACTGGAAAACACGGAGGACTGAGCAGGAAATGTGTGTGAGGAAATCCATCTAGTGAACAAGTTATCTGCTTTATCTTGAAGTTTATTGCTTACATGCCAATGACAACCTCCATTAGTGTCAATGTAAAATTTAAAATACAGCAAAGCGTAGATAAAATTTATCCATGAAGATATTCAGAAGATGAAATTTTTCAGCACAGTAGAAGTGCTGATGCAAGTTAGTGGTTTACCTGAGACTAAGTGGGACACAGGAAAGGGGAAAAGATAAAAACATTATGAAAGTGACAGTAAATCAATACCTTTGTAGAAGACAGACATTGGGTTGTTCTGGATTTAAGTGTGTCTACATCCAAGATTTTAATTTTTAAATCAAACAACTGTAATCAACTTCCAAATGGGGAAAATGTGGTTACAAATAAAACTTGAAAGTATCCCTTCATTCTGATGCCACCAAACCCTACTTTGGCAGGATATTAGGAGAGGGTTGAAGGAAGCTGTGGCCTCTTTTGGGCTTCCAGAGTCAGCAACCAAAGTGATGGGGAATAGAGGAGATTGTTCCTGAGAAGAGAGTCAGGAAGTGGGTAAACCCCCCAAATTTAAACTGCATCAACTGGACATGTTTGAAAACAAAGAACTGTAGTTTATGGCAATGATTAGGCAGTGAGGAGCCTTGTGGTGCATAGATGGCAGTGCCAGTACTCAGATCTCCTCTAATTCCTGTAGGCACCTCATCTACATGGTGTAACTGAGAGAGTCTCAGAGCTGCCAGACTAAATCATTATCACAGCTGCCAGGCCAGACTTCAGCTTTCACAGCCATACATTCTGCTCCCCCTGTGTTAAATATGTGCAGCTATTGTGAGCCACACCATGGAAATGATGCTCCTGAGCCTGGAAAGTTCTGTCTCCTGGCAGGAGATTCAGGTGATTTCTTTCTTGCACTGTAAATCCTAGAAATCATTTCTGGTTAAAAAAGAAAGACAGAAAAAGAAAAGAGAAAGCCTCTAAAAGGGACAAGAGGTTGCCATTAGCATAGGCAAGATTATTTTCCATCCCAAGAGCGGGGAAAAATAGAGAAGGAAGTTTTGCTCTACTCCCTGGTTTGTTTTTATGATGATTCAGGTTGTTCCATCATCAAATGACTCAGTTAGTGGAAATGGATACACAAGTTTAGGGAATGAATCCTGACTACCAAAACGTCCCCAGATGCTGCCTAGTTAGAATCCCACAGCCACATCATCTGTAAAATTATCCTGAAATCTGGATCAGGCAACTCTGTAATGAGAGCAGAAAATTGCCTAAAGTCACCAACACCCTGTTTCAGATAAAGGGGCCTGGACAGGAAGATTGCAGAAAGGGCCAAAGTGACAGCACACCTTGAACACAGAAAGACATGACTGGAAAATCTGTTAAGTATTTATTTCATATAAAAGCATGGATCAAACAGTAAGAACTTCTGTATCTCCACTGACAGCATTATTACCTGCACATGCTCAGAAGAGCTGCACAGATTATCTGATTCCTTCAGTGACTGATCCCATGGTTTAGGCTGGAGCTCAGCAAGTCCTGACACCCCATTCTATGCCAGAAGTTGGAAAGGAGGATTTCAGGAGGCAGAAATTAAACACAAGTGTGAGATCAGAGACAGACAAGCTCATTATGGAGGAATATCATTAGCAAAATGCCAAGATGAAGCTGTGCTTGCAGTGACACTTCTTAGTGAGGTGTGCAGCTGATTTAGGATAACTCTGCTGGCTGCCTGCAGAGCACAGATTTATACTCAGCTATTTCCCCTCTAATTCTCCCATTTCCAGGCTCTCTGCTGCCCTGGTTCCTCTCCTGTTAGGGCTGAGCTGCTGTGCTGGTGGCTGGGGTTATTGGAGGTGGCGAGGGAACAGGCAGGACAGATCCCCCCCAGGGCTTTCACACTTGATTGGGTTTTTTGAAGTACAGAAAACAGGTGGCTGTTGTCAGAAACGGTAGAATTCAGGTGACAGGAGAAAATGTCATTTTTTTTTCTGAGCAACTTGAAGCAGATTCCTGTTTTTCCTAGGGCAGAGCAGAAGATAGGATGTAAGAGGGAAGTGGATGAATANCCTGAAGATCCAATGCCAAGCAAGAAATACCTACAATAGATGAAGAGTTTATTTCTTCTGTGGAAAACTCCCCAGCATTTTTTTTACAGGTACTGCCATAATGATATTGTTTTGCTTTAATGTGACATACAGAGATAAAAATAATGCATGCATGTGGAAATTTAATAGGCACAGGATGTAATTTTAGCTAAACAGTTTATATTGCATAAGTAATGACTTTAGTTTACCTTCAAAACAGATTTCTTTTTAATTATGGTAATTTTTCTTGTTGTTGTCATTCATGTAAGTAGTCAGTGTAATATATATATAAATATGTGTAGAAATATATAAACACATGGATACATACACAGCTTTTTCTGTAGGTTGCACTTTGTTACAATTTTCACTGAATATAAAGTAGAAATAAAAGGGCAGAGCAGGAAATCTGGCTGAGGAGATGAAAGGAAACAACCCTGACTGAAACTCAAGCACCTTACATGGAATTCACCACATCCAAGGCATTTAAAACACCACAACCTAAATATTGTGCTGCACTTCCATCTCTACATTTCATACAAAAGCTTTAAGAATCCTCTAAATTATTGGGAATTTAAAAGCTCCATCTCCAGGTGCTTCTTCCCCAATTCAGCCTGGTTTTCAACCCACTCTCAGGTCACCCAAAAATTGCTTTATGCTGGACCTGCAGCAGCTGAAGCAGCTCCATGGGATGCTCTGCTGCCCTCCCTGGTCCCTTGCAGGCTCCTCCTGGTCCCCAGAGCTGCCACAGCCACCCCCTGGCTCACCTGCCTCCCTGGGGTCCCTCACGCCTCTGAGACCCCCTGGGAACAACCCCCAGAGGAGCTCTGGGGTTTGGGATTCTCCTCTGGGAATACAGGGAGTGCCAGATGGGATCCTGCCCCTCCCTGCTGTGTCGGGCTCTGTCTGCTGCTCCAGCCTTGCCACAGCAATGACAGCTTTTGGGGCAGCACAGAGCCACTTAGCTCTTCCCCAAACCAGGCAAACACAGCCTGTTTGTCAATAAAAGCAAAAATCCCAATTAATCATACTCTGATTTTACCATCAATGCTTCTGACACATACATAGAACAAAAACTATCAAAAAACACACTTTTTTCTTTTAAATTTCCTCTCTGGAGGGATGTTTTTAAAGGTTAAGTTTGTTTAAAACAGTGGAAACCTGATTCTGAATCACTTGTCTCCATAATAATTTCTTTGATTTCACAAAAATTTTATGGTGATGCTTTTATAAAACTGCTTCAAACTGAAGGTATTGAAATAGCATTAAGTCAAAGTGGACAAGGCAGTGCATTTCCACCAGGTCTGTCTGGCTTTCCTCTTGAAAAAGAATTTACAGGCTGGTCATCCTTTATCTGAACAGCAGTTTGGAAAAGGCAGAATAAATTTTTTCATCAGTGATCCTATGAATCAGTGCACAAGTTCTGGTCTAGAGACTGGACCCTAAAACTTAAAATTTCCTTAATGATGTAGAAAGGGACAGGTATTATAATCAGATGCAAGTTATGGCACTACTTGATAAACAGTTAAAATAAATCAAAGAAACTATGAGTTTTATTAAGGAGACTTTGTAAGATGTAGTTCACACAGTTTATACACAGACACATTCAATAATTTTTGCATTTTATATATATTTCTATATATACAATCCTAGCACTGCTGTTTTGAAAACTATATATTTATTAGGAAAATAATTTCCATGTTATGGCTGGGGAATACAGCTCCAGTAAAATATGGTCCAAATTTGGTTCAGTTTTTTCTTTAAAAGCTTTTCTCCTTCTAAATCAGTAAATTAGCATAATAACATATAATAAATACACCATAAATATATTATAAACCCAATCCTTCTGCCTCTCTTTGACAATATTTGCCTATTATTTCAGTTAAACTGCAGTATCACAGCACAGTTTATGTGCACAGAACATGACATTTCGTCAAAATAAAAGTATGGAATTCGTTAATAAATATGGTAATACTATGCAAATATGCAACATCATAATACAAATTAGAGTCTATTATTTGAAACACCTCAATGCTTTTTTATGTGCAGCTTTCCTCCCCCTTGTTCTCCCTTCCATTATAATTATCCCACCTTGCTGGAGCAAATTGTGTCACAATTCTTTGTCTCCTGAGTCTATAATTTGGAACCTGTCACTGTGCCTCTAAGCACTCCATACACCTTCCTATTATCTTGTAAATAGATAAATTAAGGAGATATGGAAGGAAGATTAAATATTTTAACCTATTTTTAAAAATTAACATTTACATTACATTGTTTTATCTTCAGAAGAAGCTTCAGCATTTACATTGCAATTGGTGTACATATATATATATGTAATCAAGAATAATTAAGGTGCCCTGGAAAGAATTTTACTAAAAAAAAAGTGATTTTTGGTCCAGATAATATTTAGAACATGATAGTCTTTCCTTTAGAAATTGGACTCATAAAGATTGGAAGGCCAACCACTGAAACAAGATTTTATCTCAGAATATGGTATTTCAATAAGTTGTTAACTTTATGTTTAAGACTTCAGAGTCAGAGGATTGGGAGCCTGGTGAGAGCAAAGCAGCAGATGAGGTCAGAGATGGAGATGCAGATTTATTTCTCAAGGTTCTCAGATTATGCAAGGCTTGCCCCACTCTAGGCCAGCCTAAAGCTGCACAGTGCACCAATTTCTGCCCTGGACTGATTAAGATGATCAGGAATTAACAGGATCCATGATCTCCTGCCTAAACATTTCAGAAGAAGCTTTTGCATTGCAGCTCTTGCTCTGAGCAAACTGCACAAACCCTCCTTAGTCTGCTTAATCCCAATGAAGCACCGTGATTTCAACTGCATAATAAACAGAAACTCCCCCTAACTGGGTAAGCTTGAATAAACTGGAATATCTCCCTCCTTTGGTTATGGAGGGCTGCACAGGGATCTCTGGAGAGAGGATCCACTGCTGTGGAACAAGTGCTGAACCCCAGAAAGGTGTGAGGAAAATGAACTCATTACACACAGAACAGACCTCAAAAATGTCCTACATCATTGAACCAATCAACCCCCTGAGCAGCCTGGCAGAGATACGTGTGGCAGGGGGGCATATTCTGAAAATGCATTTTAGAGTTCTCTCTCACTGACCTACATGGTCACACAATGAGATCCAGCACATCAGGACACATCACCAATGTCAATGTAGGATAAGATCTATAGAATGTGGGATCTATAGAATGTGGGATCTGCTATTCAGTTATACATAACTCCTGATTGCCATAATGGTGTGAAGTACAAAGAAAGTACATATATTTTTAAAGTTCATGTCACTCTGAGTCTGCTGACCATGCTTGAAGAGCACCTTAATTACATTTTTTCCCTTGTATCTTTTGTTTTTTTTCCTTTTTTTCCCTGTCCCTTGAAGAAATTATAATTCTTTTAACATCTGAAACCTCTTTATACTTCTCATAGTTTTAAATTGCTCATTCAGCAAGTCCTTGAATTTTATTCTGTGTGCAAATGATCTAAATACCTAAATATTGACACAGATATTTGGCTATTTAGTGCCCATTCTCACCAAAGCTTTAAGAAAGGAAAATTTTAAGAGAAGAGAGGAGAGTTCATATCTTGTTCCAGTTGTAAAGTGGAGAGTGATTATTCCCATATCTGACCAACCAATAGTTATTTCTGCAGAGGTGATGAACCATCAGGTTCAGAAAGAGAAGAGATTGGTCCAAACCTGGGCTTTAATTTCTCTGGGCCAATGCTTTTCCTGCACACCTCAGCAGCAGCCCTTGGAGCTCTTCCTGACTGCTCTCCCACTTTGCTTCTAATTCATATTTTCTGCTTCAGCTCTGTCTTCACCAAGAGTTTAGATCTAAACTCTCTGGAAGTGAATTAGCATTTTTAAAAATTTTCTTTGTTTCTAAATGCATTTAATGTTTTCTTATAATTCTTTTGAGCAAGACCTTAATATCACAGCAGCCCGAAATAACAAAACCTTCTCATAACCATAACAACCTTCTCCTGACCATAACAACCTTCTGAGAGCTGACAAAGTGGTGGGTGCATTGCACCATCCACTCAGCATTTGTCCTGTGCCAAGCTGACATCTGGGCACATTTAACAGCTTCAATGTCAGCTCCCAGGAACACACCAGCAGGGAAATAAAGCTGTGGCAGCATTTCCTTTCTGATGGGCACAAAAGCGAGACCCAGGAGGATGGAGGGGGTTTGGGTGTTTTGTGGCTTCTTTCCACATCCCAAGGATAATTGTTTCCAATATTTTATTTCAGTATTAAGGATGGACTGATCTGCATATGGCTTCAATTACAAAACATATGCAAGTCAGACAGCCAGGGTGGCTTGACCTCTTCCATATGTGTAGGAAAACAAGCTCTGAGCAATCTGCTGACTGGGGAGACTGTGATAAACAAGAGCAAAGGCTGACAGTAGATATTTCCTCCAAAACCATATTGGACTGTGATCTGCTCACTTTTAAAAATGATTAGCAACTCCTGCCTGCCTGAGTCATTAACAACCTGCTGTTGTTGCTCCCCAGTGTGCACCATGCCACTGTTGTCACATTCTGTCTCACAAATACCTCAACTACACCCAAATTCTTCTTTACATTCCCAGCTACCAATGCAGAGAACTCCAATGGCAAGGATAAAGCATCTCAAGCCTCTGCTGTACCTTTAAGTGCTCTTTATTCACCTTTCTCTGCAGTATCTAAAGGAGCTGTACATGTGCAATGCACTTTTTTAATAACCACAGATCTTTATTATTTATTACTCAACCCTTGTGATCAAACTTCACTATTTCATAGTTTTGGGTGAGAACCAACCATCCAATACTAGAAATCCTCATTTCCCCATTTTTTAAGTATTTCTTGAATTATGAGGGAGAAATGCAAGATTACAGAGAAAAAATGATTCAGTACATAACACAAAATTAGAATTTGACTCAATGGTGAATTATCCAAAGTTCAGGGAATAAATTATAAGATGGTCTTGGAAATAGTACATCAACACTGACCATTTCACTTGGGTCAGATATTTAGCTCAGATCCCTGCAGGAGTGATAGTTCCATGTAAAAACCACACCAGTTCAGGAGAAATATTCCACACATTCATAACAATTCAGGGCAGCATATAGAAATTAAATTAGTAACAAGATTCATCTGAATGGGCATTAATGAGAGTATGAAAAAGTTCATTTATCTATTTGGATTGTGAATTTGCTGAAGGCTGCTCAAGCAACTCAGTCAACAACAGTGACATGAATATGCATATGCATGCTGGGATATTTGCATGCAGATGAATTTATCCCTGACAATAACTGATCACAGATAATTACTCAGGAATTCAGGCAGCTCATAGACATTGATAATATAACACGGTGGTATGAAAAATGTCTTACCAGGAATTTATGAAAGAAATCACTCCTGGCAAATTAGAAAAGCGATTTTTTGGTGGGGAAAATGTCCTTTTTTTGAACTTTCACTGAGCTACTCCCTGTATTTCCATGGTGCAGAGATTCTCCATTGTGCTTGCTACCATGCATTGCATGGGACAGACCTCAAATCAGGATCCTAAAGAAAGAGGGAAGTGTTGCTTTCTGCAAGGGAAAGAAGAGTTTGCAAATGAAACACACAAAGAATAAAGGCAACATAGTCCTTTCCAGGGGAAAAAAAAAGATAAAGTCTTAGAAAAATATTAAAAGCTAATATTAAAGGTTCATAATATTGTTTATACCTAAATATTTGAAATGGCATTTAAGTAATTGCGCAATTATTTTTCATTAAAAAACTAAGAATTACCAGTGTGTTTCATGTGGATCATTAGACACAACCATTTCTTTCATGGTTAAGACTTTGAACACCTGAATAAACCAAGAAAATACCTGTATATCACCAAGTTCTCAGGTTATCCTGAAGAACTTTAAATTTTCTGTTCATGTAACAATACTTTCTCCATTTAAAGGGGAGAAGTTCATCTCTTTCGCTCTAGTGTGTATTATTCTTCCTTTTTATCCTAAAAATAGAATCCTCTATCCTCTGTAATCTAATATTCCCCCTCCTATTTAACATAATTACCTAGGAGTGAATCAATATTCCATTAGCTAGCTGCAGTCAATGGACTGCCCCTCAGTGCCTGCAGCATTCCAACTCCAAGGATTGGGGCACAGACCTCCATCCACGCTGCTTTAGCATCCTCTGAAAGGAGTAACAAACTGTCCAGGCAGCAGTGGCACCGAAAAGGATGGATTTTCCATGGTCTGCATCCTCTTCATTCCCACCCCCCTTTCTCCACATGGCTCCCAGGACACCTGCACAGGCCCTGGGGCCAGTGAGAGCCCCCTCTGACTGTCACTGGCCAAGGGCTGATGCCTCCCCAAGAGGATGAGGAGAATTTTCTCCCAGAATGTCACTCTGGGACCTTCCCAGCGCTGGCAGGAATCCTCATGGACTCCCAGTTCCATTGAGTTTGGCTGGGTTTAGACAAAACTCCCAAAACCTGGAGGTGCTGTGGGGATGAACTGGGCAGCACAGCCACAAAAACCTCACCTACCTTGAGAATTGCTCCCACCCAAATCACACAGCCTTGGAAGAGATCTTTAATAAAGCTGCCAAGACAGGATTATCAGCCTCACCTGGCTAATGGATTTAAATTACATATTCAGATGTCTAAAGCAGTAGTGTACAATTAAGGGTTGTTAGGATGCCATAGACCCAAACCTCTGCTTGTTTCTGACAGAAAGCACAAAGCCCTCAGTGCTCCAAGCCAGGGTTTTAGAAAACCAATATTTTCCTTTCATATGCCCTGCTTAAAGTCTTATTTCTGTGTTTGCAATAAAAGACCAAGGTGAAAGAGTTACCACTGGGCAGTCCAGAATTTGGAATTTAAAATTACTCAGTTTAACTCCTGCACAAAACATTGGAGTTTTAGAGACATTTTTATGAAACCGCAGCAAGCTTTGCAACATCTGGATTTTTATGCTTGACTTGGAAAATTTTTGGTAGGATTTGCATGTATTTGAGCAAAAGAAATGTAGAAATCCAGCAACACATTTATCACAAGTAAGTGATGACACAGGATGCAAATAGAACAAGCATCCTTCTTTCTAACTCCTTTAGTGTACAAAGAAAATTATGGAAAAGAGAATGTGGATGCTCTGCTGCACAATTTGTTCATGTGTCACTGCAAGGCTGTTCCATACACTTCACACTGAGATCCCAGAAAAGCAATAATTAATATAAATTAATTGGATATGTCAATTCTAATTGTTCCACAAAGGCTGGGTGAGCATCCTTAGGAGACCACAGGAGATCTCCACATTGCTGCAGATGAATCAAGTATCCAAATCTTGGCCAGTCAGAGGCTGGAGGGCACAGAAGAGCTTACACAGAGCAATTTGGGTTAAAATTAAAGTTAAAACATTAAAGTTGGCATTCCAGCTTTCTGCTCTCCACAAGTATTGGCTGACTGGATTACTGTGCAGGAAAGGATGCCTGTGAAACCCAGAGAAACCAAGGAAAAGAAGCAATAAACGGTCCCTTAGCACTGCACCACGCCATGCTGGGGCAGCTGGGGTCAATGGAAACACCATGAAATGGAGCAGGGTGTTGTTATAAAGGTTTTGCTTTAATCCCTGTGCAGGGAAATTGCCCATTCCTTTATCCCCAGCAGCTACTGGGATCCCACCAGCAGCCTTGGAGAAACCAGACACACAGAAGTGCAAAAATTAAAAACACAACCCCTGACTTCCAGCTCCAAACCTCAAGAGAAGACAAAATGATGTCAGAAATGAGTGCTCCATTAATGTCCCCTAAACCAGGGGTAGAAGAAAACACAGAAATTTAATACAATACCTTTAATTTATCTGAAGTGAATTCCAGCCCTCCTGCCCAGCCCTAAGGTGTTGTACACATGTGGCTTTTTAACTCCAGGTCATTACATACCTATTCATTTGCACAAATTTCTGCTACTGCTTTGGCCTAATGGCAATACAATTGTGCTTATTATGGGGTGCTGTTCTCTACCAGGGAGTGACAGGAACTCAGGGTATGAAAAGGAATGAAATGTTCAGTATCAGAATACCACCAGGCTTACCCAGACACAGAACCAACATGAAATATAGTAATGGATTATTATAAACGGATTCTTTTATAAATTTCTAAATGGAAAT
Organism: Lanius collurio; assembly: GCA_020086605.1. Taxonomy (NCBI): domain Eukaryota; kingdom Metazoa; phylum Chordata; class Aves; order Passeriformes; family Laniidae; genus Lanius; species Lanius collurio. The sequence continues at coordinate 3,480,484 of JACBWW010000045.1, read as the reverse complement.
AAGTACATTTATTTCTCAGAAGCATGCAGGAGCTCCTGTAGGAGCCTATTCACCAGCCAAGCCTGCAATGGATTAGGATCCTCATTCTCACTGGTACTTAAACAGATGCATTTTCAGAAGAAAATTACAAGCTTTGGAACAGGTTTAACACTTTGAATAGAACATGTTTCTCCCTATTTTGTGAAAGAGAATTACTGTGTGACAAGAGAAAATCTCTCAACTATGTCCAAAGACAGGAAAAACAGAAGTCTGTTTCCTCTCATTTGCCTGTTAACACTGACTTGCTCCAGAGGCAAATGATGTGCATAAATTCAAGGAATTAACAGGAGCTGGCACAGCAAATTTGTATTTTTTCCTGATTTTTTTTTTTAACATGAACACAACTATGAGTAGAAAGAATACAGATATAGTCTGAAGTAATTTATCTGAAGCCTGATAACCCAGTATCATTGTTTGTGGGCAAGATTTAGATGTGGTCTCCTGGATTTCAGCTGCCCTGCATTCCCCTTTGGACTGTGTGCAGCAAGCTGAAATTTGAGTAAAATGCAGCCAATTTTTTTCTCATATTTCTACTTCATGCACCTCTTATTATGGCCAGGGATTAAATTCTCATTGGAATACCTGAACAGGACCATTTCCAATCTGTGTCTGGCTACAGGATATACATACATCCCTTAACCAGAGGGTTCTGTGTCTTCATCAGAGGTTGTGTGGCCATGGCTGCTCTACAAGAATGAAAAATTCAGAGAGGATGAAGTTTTCCAAAGAGTCCAACCCTAAGTTTCTAATGAATTTAGCACACAAACACAAATCCAAAAGTAATTTTTGTTCTAAATTCCCTTTGAAACAACTCTGTGCTTGGGTACCTCTGAAAATTTTGCTTGCTAAACTTAAATACCACCACTGCTGGTGCTGCTGCAGTATCTCAAAATATTCCTGCTGTGCTAAGGAAGCTGTGTGTTACTGTGGAACAACTGGTGTGGAATCAGCGTTCCTTGAAAAGAACACTGAGAAGACATCAAGAAAAATTCCCTTTTCCTTTGTTCTTTGCTTAGGTCAACCCCCAGAGCTGCCTTTAACATGGTGATTTTGGGAAGGAAGGATTTCATTTTGGTGAAATAATAAAATACAAATACAAATAATATGTGATTACAGCCAAACTTTTCCAGCACATCAGGTTAGGAAGACCACGAAATTCTCACCTCTCCCCAGCCAGACAAAAGTCCTGCACACAGCTGTAAAACCCCTGTGAACAGAAGGGCCTCAGGCTACTCTGAACTGCTTGTACAAACTCAATTATCTTCCTTCAGTGCCCTCAACCTAAGAGAAATCTGAAAACACCAAAATTGTCAACAGACTTTTAAAAGAAAAAAAAAACCCAAGCAGACGATCCTTAGAATCAGTTATTTTTCCAAGTTGCATGATTTGAAAGGCTAAGAAAGAATGAAGCTGCTAATTAGACTAAGCAGAAGATGATACACACGTTCTAATATGTGCAATAATTAACCAGCTCAATTCAATAGTATTAATTCAATGTTTGGGCACGGCATAATAAATAGCACTGGACTGCCAAAAGCTGAACTTCTTTTCCAATTGAAATTAATAAAGCTCTCTGGATGCATACATGTTTGTGCAGACAAAAAAGATGCATGGGCCACGCTCCTCGTCACACTGAGGAGATGGAGTATCTCTGCATCTCTCACCAAGAAGGATGGCATTCCATTCCAAAGAAACAGGATTTATTTCCATCTACTCAAGCATCAATATCTAAGTAAAATGAAGATTTTAGTCTAGAATAAGTACCTTTGAATAACCCCTGAATTGTGGGTTGAAAATAAGTATTTGACACATTGAATGACTTGTTAAAAATGAAACTTGATTACAAATCAGGTAAAGTAGGAAAACATAGGTTAGGTCCTACAGTACTCACAGAATTGACAAATCAAAAAGTGTATTAAGTAAAATGAAAAATGGAAAGGATCTCAAGAGAGATCATTGTAGGTGTGGCCATTAAATAGCATTAATTTAGGAAAAACTTGACTAATTTTAATTCAGGAGGAATAACAATATCAATCATACAGAGGCAGCTATGAAAGACTTCACCTCCACCATGGTGTGCTGCAAAATAAATCACTGCAAACTGTTTCCACCTGACCAACAAATTCCTGTTGCTGCTGTAATTTTGTTAGGGAGATGCCTAATAAAGAAATATATTAGAAAAATTATAGGGAAAAAATAGGATTTGTTTGGTAGCTGTATCCCATACATTATTTTTTTTTTAAAAAAAAAGGTAATTATAAAACCAAATTAAATTTCTGCAGCTGTTACAAACTCACTGACCATGGGTGACTTTATTGTGCCTTCTGGTGGACAATCCACCCTGCCTGCATTGTGACTTTGCAGAAACTGCAGACAAAGTTTCTAATCTTTATTTCTCCTTGAAATTTCTCCACAGCACAAGGCCTTATTTCACAACTTGAATGCCTGTGAATTAACAGTACTTTTAATTACTTGAGATACAATCTCTATTGAAGCATTCTTTTCATTTCCCATCCATTTTTCTTCCTTTCATTATCAGCCTTCCTTCCCACTAGATTGTTTATATTTTAATTCATGCGGGCTTTAACAATATACTGACTCCAATACTGACCTAATTAAATTAAATTTACTTGCAGATTTGAACAGCAGCCCACATTGACCTCAAAAATTCTCCTTTTTCTTGTTTCCAGTGCATTTAACCCCCTATCAAAATGTTATTTTCCCCAGACCTTGCTACTGCTTCAACCTCTGTACAAGTCCTCCAATAGATATCAAAATTAATATTTCAACTTTAATAAAGTTACAGTCCAAATCCAAGTGGCCCATAATTTTTAGACCCTAATTGTTATTTAGGTCACTTCAAATAAATAATTGCAGCACAGTTTCTGACCACCCTAGCAAGAAAGGACTTTGATTTCCAGTTGTTTTTTTTTCTCCACAGCCATCATTCCCAATTTTCTTCATAATTAAAGCACAACTCAGAAATTTCTTTCCAAAATGGTCAAAGAACTGAAGCTGAAAGTAAAGCTCACCTGTGACTTTGCATTTCACAGCACACAAATCCATCCCTCAGCAACCCCAAGACAGTGCCTGTACTTTCCTTCCTGCACACAAAGTTCCTCTCACCTTTTGCACTCTGAATTCACCCTTTCATACATGAGGGTATTTTAGCATTTGAAATTATTCAACTTTCAGGTAAAATACATACTCTTCTATATCACCACATTGCATAGGTGTGTTGAATACTCTTATTATTCCCTATTCACATTTCTTATATATTTTTCTTTCCTACTGCAAGTCATCTTCTTTCAGTGTGGAATCTTTTCCTAGCCAGGATTCTCATATGTGGTGCCTGGCTGAAGAGAGCTTTGAATTCAGCTTGCTTTCAAAAGAAAAGTGGATGTAAAAACCATGCCAAAGTCTGATGCTTGATAGGAAGCTGTCCCTGCCTTTAATAACTTGCATTTGGAATCTGGCTAATAGGTGGTTTGGGAATGGGAATAAAAAATACAAGACTTTCCTCCTCTATTTTCAGTCTCTTCTTGCCCTTAGAACCTTCTTTACAGCTCAGCATTTGGTTCTGGTGGGGTTGTCCAGTGTTGGCACCCCTGGAACAGCAGCCAAGGCACCACTCTTGGTGTTACCCCCACCAGAACCCCACTCCCCATCCCACAAAAGCCAGAGGGTCCAATGGCCAGATCCTTGGTGTAGCAAATAATAAAGGTCCTGTGGGGACTCAGTCGGCTCAGGTGATTTCTACAGTTCAGGGCAGCTCCTGAAAGGTGCAGTTTATTTGCAAGGGCCGTGGGTGCAGGAGCTCTGCTGGAGCTGCCACAGCTTAGAGCATGGCCCAGAGAGAGAGAGAGCATAAGAGTGTAAGATTAAGAGAGAGAGAGAGTAAGAGGAAGTAAAAGTCTGGTTCCATGATATTATATCTCTTTCTATGCTGAATATGGTAATAGTACAACATCCAATCAGTAGAAGACAGAAATCCTTATAGAATTTACACACAACCTATCAAAACTACTACATTACCATACTGTGTTACATTTTAACTCCTAAAAACTACTTTCTAAAACTACTTTTTTCTTCCCTGCCACCCTGGCAGGGTTTCTCTGACCCTTGGACTTTTCTGTTTGCTGAAGCATCCCCTTCTCTGCTAAAGCCATTGTTCAATGCAGAGGGATTCTCCTTCAGCTGGCCAGCCCATTGTTTTTGGCTGTACAGTAACTCACAGCTCAGTATCTTATATCTCAAAGCCAGCTTTCATTTCTATTTCGCTTACAGGTTTCATATTTTCAGAGTCTTTTGCCAAGCAGTCATATTTATAAGGCTTCCCTATTTCATCCTCCCCAACACCTTGGGAAAGGCACATTCCAGCGTGCCCCAAGGGCCAGAGCTCACACAGTCAAATTTCCCTGGGTTTCCTGGAGCAGCAGGGCTGTTCTGCAGGTAACCCCCTGCCCAGGGTGAATTCCTGATCACCCCTGAGCCCGAGAGATTTCTACAGGCACTGGAGCTGCTCCTGCTCTCGGTGTTACACAACCCACCCTGCTGAGGTGGAGTGCAGAGCCTGCTGACACTGCCTGGGAGAAGTAGGTCATGGAACGTGGGCACTGCCAACCAGAAATCCATCCAGAGATCCAGGCATGGGAAAAAAATCAATGCTCATTGACATGGCCAGGGAGGGCTGGCAGGCAGAGCAGAGGCAGGGCTGGGGATGTGGATGTGGACAGGAGCAGAGCTACCCAGATCCATCAGGGGTGCTCAGCAAAGGGGAGCACACACCAGGATGAACAGAGGGAGGGGCAGAGGGGGAGAGCAAACTGCTGGTGGTACCTCCCCTCCACGGGTGGGATTTTAAGACCAGACTATTGGAAATGGTTCTTCCCCTCTCCTCTTTCCACGAAAAAATGTTGAAAATATTTGTATTAATGAATCTACAAACGTAGCTTGTGCTCTGCACCCTGTCCACAGTTCCCAACACACACAGAGTCCATTAAAATATTGACTCCTGCCTGCCTGGGGCTCTCTTTTACCTGCCCATAAACTGTATTAAATTTGCTTACAATATAATTCAGGGAATCAGGGACAAAATTATGTGTTCCTTAAGACATTTTAATTTCAGTAATTCCCTATACATTAACTTCTGTTTGGTGGCATTCAAAAAATATAGTTACTCTATAGGCCCCTTAAAAATTAGATTTAAAACAAGATGTTTTCTCAGGATTTTTGGCCAGCCGGTCTAAACATTCATATCACTGAGCAATTCCCAGTCACAATTTTTTGCTGGTCACTTGGCCAGCAGTCAGATGCTAGTGCAATAATCTATTAATTTTTCAAGAGTTAGCACAGAATAAGAATACAATTTTGATATTTTAGAAATGTATTTCAGCTAACAAAGGCAGCATCAGATCTCCTCTCATTCAATTATTGCCATTATTTAAAATAATTTAAGTGAGGTTCTTCATAATACCTTTTGATTACATGGATCCAAATCCTAATAAATTAGCAGAGATTAAAAATAGATATTCTACTTAATCTGGTAAAACCTTTATGTGATCCTGAGGAATTGAAGATGATGTACAGAGAGCCAAGGAGAAATGTCAGAAGCAGGAGAACACCCCCAAGAGCAGAGCTGCAGGCAGCAGACTCACTCAGCAGAAAGCACATGGAACAGGCAGGGAAAGAAACATTTAGAAGCAGGAAAAAAAAGAAAGAAAAAGGGATTTTAGAGCCAGAGTGAGAAAGGAAGGGTAAGGGCTGAAAGGCAGGAGGCAAAATAAATGATACCAGGAGCTGGAAAATCCCCATCCTGCTTCAAAAGAAAAAGTAAGGTCGTGAGACAGCACAGCGAGGGCTGCTCTATTGACCAGCAGCAAGAGGTACATTTTCTGTGCTTAGAAAAGAAAAATTCACAATGAAAGGGTCAGCAGGGCCCTCCTCAGGGCCACACTTCTCTGAAGGGAGATGTTCTCCCAGAGGAGCTCCTCGGCACCGCCGCTCCTGAGGAGTGTCCGGGCACGGCGGGCTCTGCCAGCTGGTGACACAACGTGACACGGGAGGCTCTGCTGGCTCCTTTTGTGTGGAACACGAAGTTTGCAAGGAAAAACTCGGGAGTTTGGGTTCACAGCTTTCCAAAGGGCACTGGTTGTTATAAATAAGGGACCAGATTATAGATTTAACAATTATTCATTTATTTTGTACTACATTGTAGCCTTGTTTAAATGTAATTTTGTACTTTGTTGTAGCTTTATAAGTTAAAATTTCTCTTCCAGTTTAAGAAAAAGCCCCCACTTAGTTGTGAAGAAACCAGCCTCTTATCAGGGCTTGCATTCCAATGCAGGAATTTACAACCTCCTCCTTACACCTTTCGAAGCTGGCCTGCCTGGAGAGTAGTAGATAAAGAAAAAAAGACAGAAAGAAAAAAAAAGAGAAGAAAAGGGGCTGAATATGCAAACTAGAGCTGAAAAGACCCTTGGGAGTAGAAATCCCTAGAAAATAATAATTTAAAACGAGCCAACAAACTTTTAAGAAAAATGAACCAGGGTGCTCTATCGGCAACTACTACCTGGGCAGCTTTTGGGTTTCTTCAAGTAGTCACCCTAATGGGAAGGTCTATTGGAGCCACTGCCCTGAGGACGGCGAATCAGCACCATCCCCTCCGTATCCACCTTCGTGCACAGCCCCGGCCCCTGAGGAACACTCGAGGGCCCGGCTCTATCACAGGGAGTGGCAGAGCCGAAGTTCCTCCTCCTCCAAGTCGAAGCTGGGGCAACGAAGCTGGGCAGGGCCCCCACCCGAGCTGATCACTTTTAATAAAGGCTTAAAAAGGACCATCAGTCCTGCCCTTTTTTATTTCACTGGTGGTTGGGTTCTGCAGCACACACCTGCCCCTAAAGCATTTCCCTGCCCTGACAAAGAAGTTTCTTCATTTGGAGGGGCGGATCTCAAGCCCCTCCCCAAATGAAAGCCACACTGTTTAGTCATTCGAGGTACAGGCAAGAAGTAGAAGAATAATACAAGGTACTTAATAATGGGATTTTTCCCCCAGATCAAGTGCATTATCCCTCACTTGTTTTCTAGCTTACTTCTGAGCTCCAGCTTCCCTCTTGGAAACAATTTGTCTTCATCAAAATCCCACAGAATAACCTAGTTAGGCAAAAGCAGAACTCCTGATCAAGAAGTAAAATACTGTGACTGTCATGTGTAATTTTACTGCTTCACTTTTTAGTATTTTCAATATTCTTTCACCTGTTCACCTACACAACCAAAAATAAGTTAATTTTTCTTTAGCATTAACTTAATATGTCTCATTTTATCAGCTGATAGAAATAAAATAGAAGAAAAAAGAACTTTTCAATATCAAATATCTTGTTAATAGGTTAACTGAATTAATAACCTAATGACTAATAATAGGAAAACCTGTTCCTCCAAATGCTTGCAGGTTGCTAAAAAAACCCAAACCCAACTTTTAGTCAACACACGTGTCTGTACTTTAGGTAAAGTCAATTTTACCACTCCAGTCTCATCTTAAAGCTCATTTTAAACAATCTTCCAGTCTAATTAGCATTACCTTCTGGCTGTGTAGTACCATACTTTTGAATGCTGCCATGGTTAAACCTCTCAGGTCTGCTTGGTTCAGTGCAGTGTGGCAAATGTCAGTGAAATACGAGGGCATATGGCACATAATTACAGAACCATATGGATGCCAGGAATGATAGTCAACAGCATTTGAATGCAGGACCAAGAAAGTCAGAGGAAAAGCAATCAAAGACCATCATACATAATCATTAAATGGATAAATATAGTTTCTCTGCAGCTGAGAGAAGCCAGGACATGTCTGGCCTTTACTGAAGCAGAGCCACGGTGGCTGTTTGAGCATGTGGCTGCAGAGGAAACTCTGCATTATTTTTAGTTTGGTTTGTAAATTCCTAGATGCAGCTGATGAAGATGAGTGATGTGAGGAATCACTTACCAATGCACAGAGCAGATCAACTGCTTCCAGGATCAGCTCCTGGTGGCCAATGCGAGTCACTCCCAGCTCCTCCAGCTCCTGGTGAGTGATGTGCAGCAGCTGCTCCCCATTGATCTTCTCTCTCTCAAAGTTTTTGATGTATTGTTGGAGGCAATCATCGAGGCCTGGTTGGAAAAGCCAACAGCACAGATTCAGAGAGAGAAAAGAAAACCAATCAAACACTTGTGTAGTTCACAAATGCAGGAATTTCTTGGAAATGCAAGTGTACTTCCTTGCTTGGAGCTATTATGGAACACGTGCAGTGAAAATTATAATTTAACTTACATAATACAGCACATGCTGCTAAAGAGAATAGTTTATATTACTGATGTTATTTTCAACGTTCTTAAACATTTCAGTAGTAATTCTAAACCTTCATGGAGACGAGGGAAGGACAAAGCAGCACACAGAGTGACATTATAGAAAACCTTCTTCTCGTGATGTCACAAAGACCTAAATATAAGTTTATCTTGTGATTAGGAACAAATTCTTCCTGTAAGTCTTCCAGGACTCTTCAAGGTCATAGAGTTTGGCTGTCTGTGATAGGAAGAGCTATCAGGCTCAGTAACCACCCACACTCTGAGACACCCACTGCCAATTCTCACCCCAGATTAGCCAGTTCTCTGAATCCATACAACACGAAAATGCTTTTGTTATAACACCTCCAACGAAGAGTACAATCTTACCCATGCACAAAGGATTGTTCCATTTCACCCTGAAACTTGATAGGGTGAGAATAACAGATTCTTTTGTTTCTCAGACCAGAGAGGAAACTGATTAATGATATTGAAAGATTTTTCCTTCCTCCAAATCTCTTTCTGAACCACAAATGCCTTGAATTTCCAGCCAGAACAATGAGTTGAACACAAGAATCTACTACTGAAAGCTACATGAGGTCCCTCAGAGTTCCCTCAAGGACTACCAGATTCAACAGAAACCTGACATGCACATGATTTTCTAGAGATCTACAAAATTCACCTTTAGTAACTCCATCTATCAAGTAAAATAAAACACAGATTCTCAGTCATTTGTCTGTCAGTGATGCAAGTAAATCCAAGATCCATAAAATCACAACAATCCAGAAGCCACAGAAATAACAAATTTGGTCAATTAAAAGCTTTGAAAAATAATTTCTGCACAGAGCTCTTATCAAATACACATCAGGTTTCCAGAGCCTCTGAGAAAAGGAGCTCTGACACCAGGTATTGGGTGTGCTGGGTGTCACCATTTACACCCCAATTAACACAGCTCAGCTGGGACAAAAGGGCTGGGATGACACAAGAATGGAATGGAACAAACCAATGTGTTTGTCCTGGGTCCATAAATACGAGGGGATATGTTGCTGTTTCATTTAATTAACTCCTCTTTCAACATGGTCCAATTATTTACTCTGTAAACTGATAGTCCTAAGTTATGTTACAGATAAAGTTCATTTACCCAGTAAAGTGCACAGCTTTATATTCACTTATACCTATGGCCCATACAAAGGTAGCACAGTGATAAAAACATCATATTTTGTGATGTAATTCAAAAGTATGAGGTAGTTTGGGGGATTTTTAAAGCTCAGATCAGCAGTCTGTAACTAATACTTAAACCTTTTTTCTGTTCTAGAATGGTCTAAAAATAGGAAACTATTTCTCTGCATCTGTTCATTATTTTTAATGACCTCATGAATGATTTTACACAACTGTAGTTCAGTTCAATTGGCTGAGATCTGGTCACTGCAAATTTTCTCTTTATTATTTAACAGTTTTAACCCTGAGCTGTTGCACATTTCTGTTCCTGCTTGCTCAAGAACAATTCCTAAAATGATTTTAGAGCAAAAATTCCAAACCCCACATATCCCAGATTTGCTTTTAGTGGACATTGCCTCAAAACTCAGAAGAAAGTCCCAAAACTGCCACTAGATATTAAATTATTTTCAAGCAAATTAATCTTAAAATTTAGAATCAGTGGCCACAACAAACATTTGTAGTATTAAGGGAGATTTAGGAAAACCCAACTGAACTTGCCACACTATGAGAAGAGTGCAGTCAGATGTATTAAACCTGCCTTTGTGCCAGGGAGAATGTATGACAGCAGAGCAAAATATCAAATTTCTATTATTTGTGCTGCTCTGTAATAGCTCCCCAGGGCACCTTTAGAAGGCGTTTACTTACTGGTGCAAACAGTGTGGCAGTTGACAAGAGAATACAGAAATATATCATTAAAGGGCCAGGCTGTCTCACAGAATGACAGCACTTAATAAATACACACCAAAAAAAGAGAGATTTCCCCGTTGCTCTCTGCTTTTCTGTCTCTCTGGGAGCCAGGTACTCCAATGGGAGACATTCCAAAGCAGGAATTCAGCATCAGGAGCCTCTCCTTTATCATCAGGGCTCCAACTGGTTTTATCACTAAAACATCGAAGTTGAAATTAGAAAGGGCACAGAATGAGCTCACATTGGCTCACCCAAACCAAATGAAATATTTATTTCCTCAAGCCACTCAGGCCTCATTAGTGCTCTTTATGCATTTTCCCCCAGTACCATTTCTGTTTACTGACAAGTATTAAAGTACTTCAGATTTATAACCACAAAGAAGGAAGGGGCCTTAGCTCTGCTTGGATGCAGGTAAATAAAATTAACCCACTATTCCCAAGATACACAATATCGGTGTTGGGCAAGAAACACAGAAATTTACAATTCTCTTGCTGCACATTCTTACTTTATTTGTGCACATTTTGCAACAAACCGACACCCCCTTCAGAGCACAATAAAATGATTCAAGAAAAAGTGTTCAAACCTCTATGCTTTACTTTAAAGCCAAGGCTTAACACCCATGGTGAGAAAATTATGGCTGGGAGCTGAAGAATTTTTATTTCTCCAACCCAGCAGGGCTCAAGGAGTTAACTCACTTTAACAGAAAATCAGTGAAGGTTGAGGACATTTACTAATCTTTCAGTGTTATTTGAGAAGACAATCCAAGAAAAAGGATTTATCCATCAGCCCAAGTGCTGGCTGAGTCAGCTGGGAAGCAGCTCTGGCTGAACTTTGCATTAGAAGCTGTAGAAACCCTTGTGCTCAGGAAAAAGCCTTGTAGAGGGAAATCAGGGGAAACACCCCAAAAACCACATCCACCTGAAAACTCTGACATTTTCCTGGTCTATGGTTGGACTCCGTGATCTCAAAGGTCTTTTCCTACCTAAATATTCCATGATTCCATATTATCTGTTTCCATTTCTAAGTTAAAAAAAATCATATCGAATCCACATGAACTAGGAAAACTTTATCTCCATATAAAAAGGGCAGAGGTAAAGGAAGCAGCTCTGATATGGTGACTGCAAACTGTGATTTTGCAAACAGGACATCTAAAGTCAAAGCCAAGGAAACATGAAAAAATAGGAAGTAGAAAACAGAAAATTGTTAGGGAGAGAGGGCAGGAAAATAAGAGCCAGTCAGCTTGAACATGTTTACTTTTAGAAACATATAATTAAGAAAAAAAGTATAATTGCAACAGAAAGCAAAAATCTTAAAAATGACTCTAAAGCAGATTTAGGTATTAACTCAGAGTAAACATTACAAAGGAGATGCCAAATATTGTGGGTAATAAGGTTCACTGAGATTAAAATGAATCTTCCCATCGGTGTTGACAAGTGGCAGGTTTGGATTCCATTAAAAAGCACAAACATTGTTGCCTTGTTATGTAAACATCTGTCCCTTCCTCTCTGCCATTACACAGAGGTATTGAAAATATTACTGTTATAGAAAAAATGACATTAAAATAAAAGAAGGGGCAGCCCAAGTTGTTGCCTTTTGTGCAGGAATGATGCAGACAGGGCAGCTCTCACATGAGAACTGCAGGGGCAGTGACTCTGTCAAGGAGGATCTACCCCAGAAGGAATTCCCAAGTTTAAAAGTCTATAATTTCCAATTTTTCACAAATCTCTTCATAACTTACCCATATTTATTCTCTTCTCCTTTTTTTCTCATGTTTTAATGGATTTTTGCTGCTTATTGAAAACTACACTGGTTTTGTAACCTCTCCTAAAAATCCCTGCCTAGATAATGGGCTTGTTGCTGATCCATGATAATTCCCAGGTTGGCTGGAGCAGCAAACCCTGGCTGTGAGCAGGAGGGCTCACGGGCAGGGCAGCTCTGCTGACACAGGAGGGGAGGCAAAACCTGCCCCTCTGTCAGGAAAAAGCAGCATTGCTTTTAGGGGGAAAAAGAAGGGAACCAGCTCGGTGGGAATGCACTGACCAGTCCTGGCTTCAGCACAAGGGGTGAGAGCCCTCTGGGAAAACCTCCCTGGCTGGGGGATCTGACAAAGGATTCAATGTTTTTCCTAATTAAAATCACATTTAGAAATTAAAAGCACACAGCACAATACTGAACTCCCAGTTGCACAAAGGCTTATACACAATAAAGAATCTGAGGTGGAAGTGTCTGTGGGACCTGGATCCCACAGGCAGAACCTGAAAGTCGATGGGATGACCTGTTTGTTCAGAAGTGCTACACTTTGGCCTGCCAAGACAAATTAATAACTTATCAATGTGCCTCATCTGACTAATAAAAGCTGTACAGCTGCAGAATGGTGACTTGTGAAAAATCAACATATCAAAGTGAAACAGGGACAAATATCAACTTTCAAATGTGGTTGTTCTGCTGTTTCTGGACTCGCAAGTCCAGAAAATCAGCTCTTCACTCATAGGAAATATAAAACCTCTCACAAGAAATATAAAACCTCTCACTATAGTGCTGGAAATTCTCTGATTAATTGGGGAAGGCAGCCAGAACTTCTGCTTCTGTCACAATCTTCAGTTTATATATGCAGATCTGCTTAAATATATCCGGCATTTAATAGCATCCACAGGCTCAGTCCAAGGGTAGTTTTTACAGAAAGCAAAAAAAAAGTTGGGTTTGGGTTTTTTTTTGAAAAAACAAGGGATATTTTCCATATAAAGCAATATTTAGCAGCCAGCTAGAAAGATGTGGAAGGAATTGACTGGTTGGCTGACAGGGACTGAGGGAGAGAATTCATACCTTTTCCTAAATGCAATTTTATCGAATACACACATCAATTCAGCCGTGTTCTTGATCAAAACCCCTTTGATTTATCACCCTGGGCTCAGGCACAGTGGAGCCTTTCCAATTCTTATGTAACTTGTAACAAGGAAAGTCATCAGGTGGGTATTTTTGCCAGTGACGTTAAAAAGCTTTTTAAGAATTATTCAGTCCAAATAAAGAAAAGGCATAATCCTCAGGGCCATGTTCACACTAAGCTGACTCCCAAATACCAGATATTTGTTCTTAAGCTCTTCAGGAGGAAAAATCAAAACTATTTAGAGTGCCAAGAGAAAAGGAGCTTCATACCATCACAATTCAGAAACAGAGGGAACATGCTTGAAAACACTATAAAACACCTAGCTTGGAATATTTCAAACCTAAACTTTCCTAAACTTCAGAGTCTTTTTAAAAACTAAAGATTGCAACATTTTGCATCTTTATACCTATGTGTCACACACCTGACCTACAAAAACATAACTAGATTGCCAGAATTTCACAAAAAACTACATTTAAATGGCAAGATACAGCAGAAATTCACAAACATAAAAAAGGGGAAAAACTCCAATTATTCTGAAAAAAAACCAACCCTCAAATCTGGCTTTATCTGACCTTTGAATGCTTGACTGTGCAAGTAGAATGTGTTTCAATGTTGTTTCCCAGCTGAGTTTCCTCTGCGTCACTCCGATATTCACAGGGATACAGATGGATGTTTTAGATGCAAATACAGGCAGACTTGTGCTGCTTGAATTTACAGATCCTCATCTGCATGAACAGGAACTGGGGCGGGATGAGCACTCTGAATTAATGTTTCCCAGGCACCGACTGACACCCAAAATGTTGCCTTCCATTCCGGGCTGCTGAGTGGGTGGAACTACACTGGGCATAAACTCTTCCCCTGGTGTCAGGCCACTGCTCAGGGCTATGCAGTCCAGGAGGTGCTTCCCTTGCTCCATTCTTCTCCCCTGAGAGCACCAGGAGCCACAGGAGCACCGGGATCTGCCCTGTCCAAGCCCTCTGCAGACACTCTCAGCTCCAGGATCCAGCTGGGCTCTTGACAGCTGGAGCACTTCTGCATTTCTGGCCCTTCATTCCAAGGGCTCCCTGCTCCTCATCCTCCCCATCCTCATCCTGCAGCTGCCCCTGGCTCAATGGTGCCAGCCACAAGAACTCTCTCACCCTCTTAGCACAAAATTCTGGGGATTTTTCCCCTAAAAAAACCCCTGTATATTTTTAACTCTCTTCATTCCTTGCCAGCCTCCATTTCCCCACATCCCATTTTCTCCCCTTCCATGCTGCCTCTGTTCTTTTATTTTCAATGTGTGAAAAATAAGAGCTTCTCAGCTGTCTCCTCTGTAACCAGCAGGGAAGCAGCTCTGGGAGAGCACGAGCTGCAAACTTCCAACCTTGCTCCTCTTCCCTCCCCAGAACAGCTCAAGGCTCCACTTACAGATCCCACTCACAAAGGGACAAACTCCTCAGGGAATACAGAAATCCTCAGCACATTCCTAAGCCACCTTTTTTATTCCCCTCTGAAGTGTCCTCCAAATCAGGACAAACATCATTGTCCCCTCACCACAGTGCACGTCTGAGGCACAGCCTCCCAAATTCTGTCCTGTCAGCAAAACCAGTGGCAGTTTGACTTCATCGCTGTAACTTCATTATTTTATTTGCAGTATGGATAAAGCAAGGGACTTTCCCGTAATCTCACTGTCTCCAAGATCTTTCCAGCAGCAATTTTCCAAGTTAACTGTATTATCAAGACAAAAGCTGTGCTCAAATTATCAATATTTTAAGAGTTCACAGCAGCTGAGAAGGTTCTGTAAGGGGATGTGTCAAGCAATGTTAATAGCAAATGAACAAACTGCTGAACTAATAAAATTTGATTTAATGATATGCCATCACCCTTAAATTGACATTCATATATACGAAGTAAATGGCTTAATATAGTTCTGCCTTTATTACCTATGAATGAATAATAGGAAGTGAAGCCATTCTAACTTTGTCCTCAGCGTTTGACAGCAGTCACTGAGCTGTGGGATTACCACGGAAGTAATAAACAGCACTTTCAGGAAGCTTGCTGGAACTGGACCTGACCATAAAGAGCTTTCTGGAAGAGAGCTGTCACACCGAGAGAATGGATCACATTTTCAGGCCCAAGTGCATGCTCCTCACTGCCACATTTCCCAACAATTTAACCTCAAGATATGTCACTGATGCTGTTACTGATGAACTTCCCATAAAAGTGACAAAAACCCAAAAGCGTCTTAATTAGCTCTGCGTGCTAATGAAAATTTACTTCTTTCCTCAGCCTCATTAATTTTCTCCTTGATGAAGATATAACAACAGCCCTCAGTCATTCCTGAGGCAGCATGGCTGAGGGATGACCTGGAAGTTCTCACGAGCCTCTAAAGCCTCCACGTTCAGACCTCCCATGTAATTGATGAAATGATTCCACATGACTGAGCTGAGCACACTAAGACCTTGAATTTGTTATATTTATTTTAAAAGAGAAATGCTTTGGCCCAGTGCAGGGCAAGTGCTCCTAATTCCTGCACAGGACTGTGTTAGCACTGCTTTATATTTTTGAGGCAGAGTTTGATGGGAGCCTGCCTTGACAGAAGTGCTGGTTCCAGCACAGACATCCTGGAATACAAATCAAAATTTTAAAAAAATTTAGAATCAACTCAAAAGACAATACAAAATATTTTTGACTCTGTGAATCTATCTAGAGGAATCTTCATTATTTAGTCTCAAACCAAAAGGCAGAACCAGCACAACTAAATGCCTGAATCTCTGTGTGCAATAATTCTGTGATAACTGTGGCAGAATAATTCTGGTGATAACAAACATCTCTGGCATCAGTAAGAACACTAAGAAGAAATAACACCCACCCTTTACACATGAGGGATTGTGCTGCTTAGACGTGGAGAATTGATGTGATCAGGGTTCACTTTCCTCCTTTTTGCAGTAAGTACCAAAGGTGGTGTTCTCTGCCCAGGTTGGAGGGCAGGGGCAGAGGAGACTTTTCCAGTTCTCTGCTTCCATGACTTCCATTAACTTGCTGCTAAAGATGACAGGGAAAAAACCTCTCACTGTAACAAAACCAAAGAAACCACCCCCAAAAAACCACCAGGAGAAAGGAACAATTCTTAGGTAGAAAGAAAACACTTCAGAATCATATTTCCTTCACTAGAGCCTGAGCACACTGAGGTGAGTTTATTTCAGACCTCTGCAGTTTCCATTTTAGAAAGGTTAACAAGTCTAATAAGGAGGGAGCAACATGAACCATGTCTCATCTACAAGGACTGATCTTAAAAGTACATGTACAAATAAATATAACTGAAAGCTCCTTTCTCCAGCTTCTGCAGATTTATCCACCTTGTACTCTGCACAGGAAAGTCTTAATCACAGACTGACCTTCAAGAAACTATTTTGGTATCACACAAAATCAAACAAAACCCTCACGCCAAGGAAGTTCTTGTACAAGTACTACAGGGATATGCCCCATTTGTCCCTGTCTTAAAAGTGAAGGAAAAAAATTACTGAAGAGTGAGATAACGAGCCTGTCTGAGCTAATCAATAGAGAGGAAGTAACTTGTCAGACAAAATTCATCTAACAGCAAGACAGACATTTAAAGTTCTGTAAAATGAGTCCTGCCCTAAAAGTATCTCTGATCACTTTGCAACAGGGCTGCACATTAAATTCAGCTCATCATCATATCAAACCCCATCCAGGCACAGTGTCACGGGTGCCTCAGAACAGTGACTTCCCAGCCAGAATAAGTCCAAAGGAATTGAAATTTTCTGAGCTACATCTACAGCTGCAGAATGTTCTCAATCAACCAAACTCGTGTGGGACAGGCAGAATCCTCAGATCAAGTCCTCCCCCCACAAGTGCTCACGCTTGCAAAGCTGAGGGGGATAAAGAGCTGACAGAGGAAAATCAAACAAAAAGTGCTACAGATGTTTCAGTGCCAAAATACATTAATTCTTGTTTCAACTTCACTGACATATTTTACTAAAAATCCCAGATATCAGAGGAGCAGCCAAATCCAGTGTAGGCGTTTGGAGTGAAAAGCCCCAACAAATCAGATTTCTGCTCAACCCAATTTCTTCAGCAGCTTCGACTCCATGACCTAATTCAGGAGTCAGAGTTTAGACACCTGCAAGATGCAAACTCCCAAAGTAGAAGGTGGCCTTGGCAATTCCTCACACAGTTCTTCACAGAGACGCCAAAAATTAGATTGCTGCAAGAAATCAAGAAAAGGGGAGCATTTGATGTTTTCTCAGGAGTATTCAGAAGCTCTGGTGATGGCTTCTCTTGGCAGCCACTCAGCAGAGGCTGTGGATCAGCAGATCTGGGGCTTCACCCACATCTGCCTTGTTCCTTTTCTCCAAGGAAACACAAGGATGCTGTGCACGGCACCGCCGCTCGTTTACGTCGTCCTGTTGACCCCATAAATCTGGATGATCTCAAATGAGGCTCTTTCCTTAAGCAGTTTGGGGGAATTAGCTCCAGCAATCAGTGGGGAGCCAGTTAAAAGGCAGGTCATTAGCAGGAATTAACGCAATTCTCAAACTAGGAATCCATATTTTATCAATACAAACGGTATGAAACTAGCAATGGGAAGAAACCATGAAAGAAAGACACATCAGTCTGTAAATCCTACTGAAGAAGCTTTTCCCTTTCCTTAATTTCCCTGGTTTTATTCCATGTTTCTGTTCCATGATGATACCAGACAAATTTATTATGGTTGTTATAGAACAAAATGAGAGCTAGAAATTTTTATTCCCTGCCACTTTTCATGCAGAGCCAGATTAAGATAGATTAAGTCTCTGGCTTCAACTACCTGATGAAAAATATTACTACATCTTAAATCACTATTATTTTGTGTTTTAACTCTGAATTCTAAATGTTTTTCTATTTGATCTGTACATAGGTTATCCAAGATTAAATGGTTCTGCGAAGTAACATGAAACAAGCAAGAATCTTATCACATCTAAAGAACTGTATTGCCTAAAGTCCATAAATGAAATATGATTACAATTCAATGTATAAGAGAAATCCATCCAGCAAAGCAATAATTCAGTACAAAAAAAAGTAAAAATCAAGTGATTACAAAACATTTCAAAGCCATAGGATACCACTCATACACATGTTTGAAATAAGACTTCTTAAAATGCCAAAGATGATTAAATGTTTGACATGGCAGGTTGCAAAAAAAGGAACATAGGGCAGGCCTAGTGCTTGAATTTCAATCTCTCTGGCAAGGAAGCACCAGGCTGGAAGAACCACAGAGCTCCCAACTACCATTCCTAGTTATTTTTATGCTCTGTACAGGAAAAGATTAAAGCTTTTCTTTCAAGCCATCAGACAAGGAGTAAGAGATACACAGTAGTAACAGTCTAAGTGGTGTCCATGAACTCTCTAAACAGAGCTGATGGTGAAAAGCTAAATGTAATAAATCTAAAAATACTCTATTGAGCAGGATAAATTAATTCTTTTTCAGCAAAAGTAGAACAGTATGAAATAATGTTTCTGGGGGCACTCCCCGTGGCTTCTTTTGCATTTCCCTCACAGCCACTGCCAGTAAAGCCTCCAAAAAGGATATTGTCCTCTGGTTTATTTTTCATGTAAGCCAGAGAACAGAACATGAAGGACAGGAGAGGTGAGTTGGTTCCTTAATCTCTCTGAGCAAGGGTTTGCTCCAAGAGCAAAGTGTAACACAGAAACAATGAGTTACTGGGGAAAGTGACTATGCAAAGAAAGAACCACGTAAAAGTTCTGTATAAAAGAGCTGTGATGAGAAAAAATCAGGAAAAATCAGACTGAGATGGTCCAGGAATGTCAGAAGAGTGAAGTAAATGTGACTTTCATATTCATGAAACATTTTTTTCTCTAAATAGTTGTGTGATTAGCTTTTTCTAAGTTGCCATTTTCCTGAACTTTAGAAATATCACACAAAACAAAGACAACCTCATCCTAAGAAATTGAGATATTATTAATTTCCCCATTAAAATGCATTGTTGCTGCCTGTTGCTGCAATTTTTTCTTCCTGGAACACTACTTGGTAAATTAAAATGTAAATCTGGCCACTTCAATCACTCTCAGCACATAGAGCAAAAGCTCATTGCATACGGGATCCAAGAGGTTTTCAATCCAACAGTTAAATATTAGGAAAAGCAAAAATAAAACTCGGGCAAAAAACCCCCAAACTTGATAAATTCTTCTACGAGGGTGATAACAGCTGTGATTTATAAAGTGCTGCCCTTTATAACCGAGGGGTCCCAGGAGATGCACCCGGAGCAGCTCTGGATGAGCCGGGCTCCTCCGGGGGGTGCCTGCACTGACCCGGGGT
>JACBWW010000045.1:3389435-3461013 GCA_020086605.1 Lanius collurio | reverse complement strand
TCCAGCCCCGGGCAGGGATGGTCTCATGGCACAGGAGGAGTTCACAGGGTGGTGGGCAGGGGAAGGGGCACGTCCAGCCAAGGACAGGGATGGTTTCATGGCACAGGAATTCACAGGGGAAAGGGGCACTTCCAGCCCTGGGCAGGGATGGTCTCATGGCACAGGAGGAGTTCACTCCTGGCCCCAGCTTCTGCTGGAACCGCGTGGTTTTCCAGGTGGCAGCACCGTGGCTTGGGGCAAATCTGGGAGCCAAACTCTCCACCCCACACACAACCCCAAACCCAACCCTAACCCAGCTCCAGATATTCCCAACTTCAGTCAAAAATGCAAAACCAGCACAGGGAAAGAATTATGGAAATGGATTCACTCGTGTGAAATCATTTCAGGTTGCATTTATCCCATTGCGCAGCCTTAATTGGTAGCTTATAAAAATTAAAGGTTAAGTGCATTATTTCCCTGAAGTGAGCACATTGATTACTTTCCCTGAAGTGAAGCTATTGATTACCTTCAATCTGAAAATTAATTCAGTTGTTTTATATATTTTACATATATTAAGATTCTTCCTTTTAAAACCTTTAAGGAGTTCTACTTTAGATAAGACATCTCTACCATCATATCCCTCCCTAGCTCACAGCCTCTGTAATTAAGAATTTAAAGGACTTCAGAAACAAAAGGGTGTCAATTTGATCTTAAACCCAGCAGCTGTTTAAGACTGAATTTGGATTCTTCCTTTACTATCCTTTTGTCAATACCAAGTCACATTCTCAAATGTAGTTTAAATAATGTGATAATGTAGATGAACTGACAATATTATTCACAGTGTTTCTTTTCCCTAAAATCGTATCAGTGGCCCTGCAAAAATTCAAATTATGACCTTTAACAAGCATCTAACCATGTTGTTTGCTCCCTGTGAGCAACTTTCAATTTCTAACTTAAAAGAAAAAAAAAAAAAAAAAAAAAACCATGCGCCTGCAAAAATGCTAAAAGTCATTTACAAAACTTGAATGTCCTTGACTTACTTTAGTCTTTTTCAGGGACAGAATGAAAAATTAGTAATTCCTCTAGAGGGCTTCAGGATCTGTATTATTTCCCAAGTCAGAGTTATATTGCACTGAGTGGCTGCACCACTGAGGGTCAGAGAGGCTCCTTGCTGTTCTGATTGCTCCTGCTTTGGGGGAAAATCCTCACAATTAGTGAAGTGCACAGGTCAGACCCTGATGGTCCTACCATGATTTGTGTCCTCTCTTCCCAGTGCCACTGTGAGAACCCAGAACTGATGCTTCTGTGATTATTTTTACTGGAAATGATGAAGTTAATCAATTTGCACTATTTTCTTGCAATTTTGGTCTTTATGAGAACTAGTACTTTCTTTAAAGATTATCTTAGTTTCATACAAAAATGAATTTAAAACTTAACAAAACTATCTAAAGCAATGCATATATGGAAACTCAATCATCAAATAAACTACTTTATTATTACTATCTTATTATTATTAATTTTTCTCTAAGATTACAATGAGAATCCTGCTACCCAAGTTTCTGATGCAGAATTTATATACTAATATAAAATTTAACTGCAGTTCAGGACTTCAAACCTAATCACTTTACTATGTCTGTGTTTCCCTGTCGGCCACAAGAAATTCTAGGCTTGATCAGCCAAGATATTCTGCTCTACATTCTGTCATTTTCCTCTGGTTTTGTGCAAAACTTGTACTTTCTATGTGTACCTCACTCTTGAGCTGCTGTTGTTCACTGCCTCTCAGAAGTTCCTACTTTTCAGGTTAAATCCTTGACAGTTACAGGAAATCTTTTTGAGATGCATCTCAAGGACTGCTTGGAAAATGCTCTCAGGCCCAGGACAGGATTTTTGGGGATGGTCCTGTGCAGGGCCAGGAGTTGGACTTGCTGATCCTGGTGGGTCCCTTCTACCTCAGGATAGTCTGTGATTGTTTTATTTCATAACTGAAACAGCTGCCAGCCTGCTCAACTCCCCAAATCAAGCATGTTTTCTTTTAAAATAGAAGTTTAATTAGATGTATCTCCCAAATGATGTCTGTCAGATAATTACAATCAGTGGAATTCATAACTGGAACTAAAGTTCCCACCCAAAGATCTCTCCTTTCCATGGAAAAGACTACTGGTCACAAAGATATCTGAAAAATAGCTTTTTATGAATTCTGGGGAGATTGTGGAGGGTCCAATCCTTGGTACCAGGGGTTATTTGATACAGGAAGCACTGCAGTGATGATTTGTGGCAGTGTGGCCTTGATTCAACCAAGAACTTAAGTGCCTGCCTCACTTCCCTGTAAAATGCTAATGCTCCAATTGATTTCATGGGAGTATTCATGATTCAAATCAAACTTGAGTGCTTTGCTGGAGCTCAGCCAGAGCAGTGCAGGGCTGAGCCCACACTGGCCAAAGCTTTGGAGATGGTCCCATCCAATTTCACAGATTGAAATTCACGTCTCTGGAAGGACATCCCACCGAAAATTTATACCTCTCCTTCTCCATTTTGAAAAATCCCCTGCAGGAATTAATGCCTGCCCTGATACTTCCTGGTACAGGAGTGCCAATTTCCTCAGCAAAGGTGCTTTTTGGTAGCACGTTTACATCTTCCAGAACTGACCACTGCACCACTCCCAATGTTTTTCCACTCTAAGAACTCGATGGGATGTAACTTAACACCTGATTGTAAAGAGACCACATTCCTTGCAATACTGGTGGGCTGCTGGTTGAAGAAAGAGATAAACACTAAAGCAAATTTCTCATTTTGTCTCATAATCTATTCATTGTCTTCTGTCATAACCTTCAGATAGTACTTTGAGACATTTGATACAAAACCCTTTAAAAATGTCCATAAATATTAGTTTACTCACAAAAATACTGCATAACCTTCTGGGGACTCACAGTCATGGCTTTTCAGAGGAATGAGGGAAAAAAAAAAAGCAAACACCAGGGGATGGAAATATGAGAACAGCAGTCACATTTCAAAGTGAAGTTACTGACCACAAAGAGATGATGAGAAAAAATTCCTCCAGACCTTGACTGATGGTGGGGTCAGTTCTGGAGACCTGGAGCCAGTGAGGAGCCAAGAGAGGTGGAAGTGTCCTGCTGGGTGCTTTTCAGCCCAGGGACAGGAGAGTGAGACAGAGACATGAAAGAAACTCCTATTTCCATTTTTCCTGGACGAGTCTGCCTCAGCAAGGTCAGGCTGGTAAATACAGCAAGGCTGAACTGAAATCAAAGAGATTTGGCTCTACATATGGAAAGACAAAAGGTCAAAACAAGGGTTTTTTCCAGGATTGAAGAAAGAGTCCTTGGAGACCTGACTGATAAGAGATGGTACCTAAATGGATGTTTTCATCAGTTTTATGGTTAAACACTCCCAAAGGTTCTCGGCTACCTCCACCCTGCCTTTTAGAGCCAGGAGGAGACCATTTTATCAGTTCCAGTGGCTCCAAATGAAGTAGTAACTCATATTTGAGCAAGCATTCCAGTGGTGGAACTCATCAGGGGACAAGTTGAGGTATTTTTCCCTTCCTTTTTGCAGCTATAAATACCCAATCAAACTGTAAATTTTGTTGAAATGGTCTTGTAAGAGCTCTTTCCAGTTCTATTTAAAAAGATATCTTTTAAAAAGGGTGCTAACTAAGCTGAAAACAACCTGTAACGAGTTTATTTTGCATGTTGGGAAAATTTCACGTTTCTTTGTCAAACAGGTTGTTACATCTTGCTACTACAAAGTTGGCAATTGTGCTGTATTTTGGATATACTGTGAACACATTTTGATTGGGTTCTGGCAGGCTCCCAGTTAAGCTGAATTACAATGAATGCCAACAACACATTACAATTTCTTTCAGTAAACACGAGGCACAGTTCTCAGGCAAGCAGCCATATGCCATGTTCTCACACACTTCTTTTTCAACCCAGAGAGCTGAATTTAGCTGTTGCTTAGGAAGGGGGGAAAAAAGAAGACAGTCAGTGGATCTCCTCTTATACGTAAAAAAAGCTGAATTTGTCTCATTGTCAGACAGAGATTTGTATGAAATGGAACCAGGAGAAAGGTAATTCCATTTCCAGGGCCTGGAGACAGGGATGGGATGATCTGTGTGGACTGGAGCAGGGCAGGGATTGACTTCCATGGTCAGGCACATATTTCAAAACTGCTGCAAACACCACCAAATCCCACTGGAGACATCAAGCCTGCCAGTCTGAGAAGGGCTTTCAGACTGAGGCAAGGCCTCTTTGAGAATATAGAAATTCATTTCAGAGAGACTTTTAGAATTTTAGTTAAAAATGCACGAAGAAGAGCCGGGCTAGGAAGAGGCACAGTCAGAATTCAGAGTTCATCCCTTGGTAAGGATTTCATTTCTCACAATGAATATGGATATTGCTAATCTTTTTAAACCTCACAGAAATGACAGCTCTCTTCTTTGAAGCCTGTCCAACAGAGAAAACACAATGGGAGAGATAAAATTCACCTAAGAAAAAAAAAAAGAGGGAATATTTTCCAGACTGGAGCACATTTCCACAGCTGCAATCACCCTCCTGCTGGATAGGGTGGTGCTGCTGCTCTCCAGCTCTTGCCTGCACATTCTGATGCACTTCCTTTGTTAGCAAAGCTCAGATCTCATTATAATTCCCCATTTCACAGGTAGGAAAACTGAACCAAAGAGATGTAAAGCAATTTTCATCAAATCACACCAAAGAGCAGCAGGAGAACGAGAAACGGGCCCTGTGTCTGTTCAAAGCTTTCATGTATGGGCTTAATTAACTGGGAAAAATTAGAATCCTCTCTAACCAGAAGTGAAAGGGAACTCACACACTACCTGATCCCCCACCAAAATATTCGTGGGCTCTGAGAAAACAAAGGAAAATTTATGACATACCCTTCACCCCTTGGTTTTGGAAAAGAATCTTTCAATATTTGCAATAAGCACTGTTCAAGCCACATTTTCCTCTAATGCATTTTAGTTTGCAAGTGTTCATAATCAAAATAAATTCTAAGTACTGCAAATGAGACATGGAAAATTACATCCACTTGGTCTACCACATCTTTATCACATTCTTCATGCCAAAAAATTCAAATTACTCTGTATTATGTATTCACACATTCTGTTGCTTGCTCTTTAACTCCCCTTGTTTTCCCACACATCTCTTGTTCATTTTGCAAATGTTATCTTGTCTTTTTCAGTTTAATCCTCTGTACTCCCATTTCTTTATCTCAGTACCTCAGTTTTGAGAACAACCCTTCTGTTTCTGCCATTTGCATCTTGCAGCCTCAGCTCCAGCTCCTCTTTTCTAACCTGCAATCTGTGGTGCCATTTCTGCTGAGGCTGGACCAAGGAGCTGCTGAGAGCTCAGTAATGATCAGACATGGGACAATTTGCAGACCATCCCTCTGTGCAATCCACTCCATCCTATTCAATTCCAAACAATTTTAATTCCACTCCAAGTATGTGCCATTGCTATTTTCTCTCCTCCCAAACAGCTACATCAAAATTCATCCCCTTCAAAGGCTTTATTACCAAGTTGATAAACCAAAAATACACTGTGCTCTATATTTCTCCAAAATTTAGATGTGCACTGGCATAAAAATTTCCCCACTCCTTTCAATTACTTCAGCCTGAAGTGTTCTCAGAACTCTCCTACAACCATTTCTCCCACTGCAGTGCATCCCCAGGCTCTGGCTGTGGAAGAGCCAACTTCCAACTGCAGTAAAAATCAAAAATTCTCAGAAACACTTCAGGAAGATGTACAGCTACAGTACCTCATAAATCCATGAAGCATCTCAGCATTGTTTCCAAAACTGCAGTCCTCAGACTGTGAGGAGTTCCAGGTTCTGTCTCATCCCACAGGCAAGGTGGGGATAGTGCAGGAGCTCTGAACCAGCCACCTGCACCAACCCCAGCTCAAATTTTCACACCCAGCTCCAGTGCAAATCCTGCCTTTTCAGAAACACAAAAAAAAGGACCTGGCTGCTGATGTGAAATGTCAATCTGCTGTGGTTTAGAGCACCAGACTTGAGCTGAAAGGCTCCTCATTCCAGGGGCATCCTCCAGGAATACTCGTGTGATTTCCCTCTTCTCACCTCAAGGACACCAACTACTAAAGATGTGAGCAAGGGCTGCTCAGAACTTTAAATTATTTAATTTATCTGCTGCTGGATTTGATGCTATACGTTGAACTTAAGGGTAGAAACAGATGAAAAGTTTCTTCAAATTTACTCTTATCTCCCAAGATCATTTTGTGAAGCCACACACACACACAAATTCCTCTTTTAGTCTCACTCTCCTTGTTCTTTAATTACTCAGTCCTTTTTCATCTTAAGCAGCCTTTGCTTCCCTCTCTCTTGAAAAACATCGAGTCTCTCTGGGAATCCACCTCCAAACTCTTTATAGCTCCTCCACCACTTCACTTTCCAAGTCTCATGATGTAATTTTCTCTTTTTCCTGCCTTTTAAAAATTGGCTTCTTTCACATTCCACCCAAAAGGTTCCCTTTCATTTCCATAGCTATAGTGAGCAGGGTGTGCTCATGAAACACATTAACAAGAAACTTAAAAGGCTTCATCAACAAAAAGGCTGAAATGTTGTCTGATGAGATCTGTATGACTGAGAACTAGACCAGTAGGAAATGAATGAAATACAGAAATACAACAGGTTGTGCCATCTGGGGACTATTAACAGATTACTGCTACTGTGAGGAGAGTCATCAGTTCAGGGAAAAAGGATAAAGAAAAAAGGAGGAGTGGAAAAGGGAAGAATTTCAGTACTCCAAGAGGAATCCTGACAATGCTAAGAGGGGCTGGGAGGAAGGGAAATGCAAAGCTCAAGTGAATTGGGAGATAAATTTTTCATATTTTAATTTACTCGTACTAAAATTAATTAAAAATGTGTGGTGATTTCCTCCTTTTCTATTATAAATCTGTCAAAGTTTCCTTAATAATCAGTTATATTGCTGCTAAGCAAAACCATTCTGCTCAGTTTTTGCCACATATAAATGACTTGAGGCACATCCTAAAAGATGATTGTATTAATTAATTTATATTTGTTCTTTTTATTTTAAAAGTCTGGAAAGTCATACTGGATCGTCTTTTAACCCAGACCTACAAGGAGTGTCACCTGTCCACATGTTTTATCCCTGTTCTAGCTCTTCCTTCCCCCCCAAAAAACACTACACCTAAAGTGGCCAAAACAGAGGGAGGGAGAGATTCATCTTCCTCTCCCACCCACTGACACAAGAATTAGCTGCAGACTCATCTTGCTTAATTAATTTTTGTAAAAGGATGCAAAATTTCAAATAAGATCTGAAAGGTCACAATCAAATCAGCAGAGCAGCTTTCTCTCAGCACCACTCAGAAAAATTAGTTCCCACTTCCAGGTGTTTTATGCAATGCATCCTGCTCCATCAGCATTTTTCAGCCCCTCATTTCCCAGACAAAAAAAAGTAAATCCTGATTGTACTGAGGGTGCTCTGATTTTCTGCTCAGCTCACTGCCATTCTGATTTCCAGATTTATCACAATTCAGTGTGTTTACATCAAGGGAAGCTCCTTGGGAAAGAAACCCAGGAGGAGGAATAGCAGCACTGATGGCAGGACCTCGAGTGTGACTGATCAACAGAGTTTTCTTTATGACAGACCTATACACAAGGAAAATAATAAAGTGCAGTTGTATATAACAAGTGAGGGATCCCATAGGGACAGTTCTCTTTCCCTGCTACATCTGCTTGTACAAGCTTTCAGAAGAATTATCCTCTGCCTTGTCAGGTTTCGAGTGCCTTAGGAGATATTTAATTCACTGCCACCGAATTTAGCAGATATGCAGCTACCAGTGTAAGTTGCCAGCATAATTTCTGGGTTAGCCAGGCACTTTTTCACATCACATTATATTAATAGAGTGTAAAATTGGGTATTGCCACGTTCATCAATTTATCAGATTACCAAAGTTATCACATTTTTCTAACACACTTGCAGGGCTTCTTATATAACCCAGAATGGTTTGCTATTACCTCAGACTTTGTTTAACTTCCACATAAGTTTTTTCAGGCCTCTGAAACTTTATGCACAACTACTAAGACTATAAATATCACAAATGCATCAACAGAAGTAGATCTGAAAGCAAAAGGATTTGCACAAATGTGCAGATTTGCCATGGAAGGATAAACACAGCAAGGTCTGAGTGTAAAGAACTGGAATTGGAGGAAGTAACCAATAATTAGAAAGGGTTGTGTTTTATTGTTGTCTCTTAGAGAAAGGTAAAAGTTATTTCAAAATCTGGTTTAAATATTTTTTTTTTTTCCAAAAACTCGTTGATCCTCAGGTCTTACACACTGAAAAAATAAGCAATACACAAACTCTTCCCTCAAATGCACACAATTCTCAGCTATGAGGTTACACGATGAGATTCCAAACACACAAATACTTCAAGTAGTGAAGT
The DNA here is from genome assembly GCA_020086605.1 of Lanius collurio. Lineage (NCBI taxonomy): Eukaryota > Metazoa > Chordata > Aves > Passeriformes > Laniidae > Lanius > Lanius collurio. The sequence goes on along the minus strand of JACBWW010000045.1, from coordinate 3,452,575 downwards.
TTGAACACAAGTTTTAGTGTAACACTCAGAACCCCTCTAGCTGGAGGCAGTAAAAGATAGGAAATACAAAATTAAAATTTCAGATTCCTTTTTCAAGGGAAAGAGTTCCCTTTTGCTGTTCTCATGAATGAGGCAGAGGAAAAAAACCCTTATTTAGTGAATTCTAGCAGCACTCAGCTGCAACTAAGCTTGGTCTATAAAAATTAAGGGAATGCTACTGAGCTAGGACAAGAATTACCTCCTACATCCTACTTAGATGTGAAATACCATCAGCTGGATCAAGGATGCCTCTCTCTGCACACTCAACTCGCACAAAGAACTCCAATTTAGAAGGCAATGAACCCATTTATAAAAACCTCATTGATTCTTCCCAAAGCATCATATTTTTCCATGTAAACCTTAATTGCTAACAGCAATTTCTTCCAAACTTGCCTAGCAGGGAAATCAGATTTATTTGTCCACTATGCCTCAGTCACATGATAATCCCTTTTAAAGATTTAGATCTCACTTATAATCTTCTGTCCTTGTGGTACTGGGACTGGGTTGAATAAAAGATTTTGTTTCTGTTATTTCATATTTGAGGCTTTGTTGCATTTTGTTTGGTTTAGCACTAGAACTTTTAGAATTACTTTAGTAGAACAGCTTGTACCAAGTTCTTATTGTCCCCCAATTTATTACCTCAACTGACTGCTGGCACTTCCATTGGAGACAATGATCCAGACACATTTCCTGTAAAAAGTATCCTCCTACTCTCCTCTAGCAAGGAGTTATTTATTTTACATTGCATTTTCAACTCAGCAGACAAAAGACAAATGGTGTTTTGTGTAATATGGTTTGACAGAAGAACATATAATGCTCAAATTGGGCAGTAACTTGTAAAACAGTCCTGATGAATTTTGTGCTTACACTCAATCAGGTTCTTTTTCCCAGTATTTTTCCTCCACTGTGTACAGGCCTCAGCTTCCTAATAGATGTAGATATCCAAGTACAGAAATGAATCCTTAGCAGACAAATTAAACTTCTTATCAAAACAGAACTCTATTGTTAACAGGTGAAAAATGAGTGGCTCAAATGGCTGCACAGAGAAAATCCAATAAGGGTTCCTCTGCACCCCCTCAGCTCCTGCCACAGCACTGAATTCAGAGTAACTGGCTCTCACCAATTATTTCATACCTGCATGGGTTTTCCTCCCTCTAAAGCAATTCCAGGGTACAGCTATGCAACTTAATTTCCAAATTAGTGGTTTCCAGGGAATGAGTTAGCAGGGTAATAGGCTGAGGGAAATGAGGGGGAGGGAAAGGGAAGCTGGGATTCTTCTTGGAAAACAGTAAGAAAAATACTTGGAAAACAATAAGAACATGAATTAGTAGGGAATGAAGAAGAGTCTAAAATTCATTGAAGGTGCTCACACCTGGATGCTGAGCTTGTTTTGTAATTGTTTGTTCCAGAGGGAGGAGGGAGAGGGAGGGACTGGAGCAAGAACTCACAAGGTCCCCGTGTGACCAATCTCAGCTGTTGAAAGGTTTCTAAGCTTTTCCTTAAATACCAAGAGACCTGTGCAGGTCACAGCAAGCCCTGGGAAGGAGCAAGTCAATCTGCAAGGAACACAGTCAGTAATGACTCTGCTAACAGGGTCCTGCTCCCCAGCAACCTCTTGAAATTTAAGTTTTCCAGCAAGCAAGGAGAGAATCTGATATTGAAACAGAAATTTTGCAAACCAAAGCACTGAGCTCTTTCTGCCCTCAGAGGTTTTACAGGAAATATTTTATCATTTGGAAAGTTACAGGACTTGGAACCTGTGAGTTGAAGGGTGAAGGTGGGACACAACAGAGGCTTCAGGGGTTTGGGAAGTGGCTTCTCTGCAGGCTCAGTTAACCCCAGAGAAGGGAAGGTGTGTGCAGCTGGGAAAAGCCTCAAAACCCTGCAGGAGCTGGAAGTCGCCCTCACTGCAGGATTATGATTATTGAACCCCCACAGAACTCTTATTTACGTGCTCTGATGTCCCACACAGGCTGCTCAGCTTTCTGAGGCAGGTTCTGTGTGCACATGGCAGGCAGCAGGACAGGCAGGGCAGGCACAGGCAGAAGGTTGGAGGGTGACAACACAGCCCAGCTCCAGATGACAGGGTGGGACAACCACAGCAGGTGCTCAGAAAGAAAGTAAAAGAAATCCTGATCTCCCCCAACAAGATCCTTTCTTCCTTAAAGTAAACAGGGAGGTTAAACAGGGCAGGAGGCACCAGAGCAAAGGCAAACTCCTGAGGGAACAGCCTGCTGCTGTGAACCTGGGATAAGCCTTCAAGTGTGGGTTTAAAATGAAAATGCTCTTCTAAAGGGGAGAAAGCACCTCTTACTTCTTGACTGGCACTAAAATAAATCACAGCACTGAGAAGAAAACATGGATTTGTCAGTTGTAGTCATCACTTTCCTGCTACGTTGTGATGACTTTAAAAGGCTCATTTGAAATATCAGTCATTCTGTAATTCCCAGCCTTTCCCCTGGAGCTGCAGGAATGCTACAGCACCACAGCTTCTTCCTGACTCAGACCTGGACTTCAGGGGGACCTTTCCTTCTCCTGGCATCAAAAGTACAAAACCAAATTAGTAAAGAGCAAATTCATGCTGCCATCATTTCCTTCTTTGAAAAGAAATATATAAACACAAAAGGAATATTTGATAACATACTAATAAACATCACATTGTTGAACCACAGCTGATCTCTAAAAGGAAAAACTGAAAAGTAATCACCACACAGGGGAAAGTAAAATATACAGGCACCAGTAGGGATAATAAATCCTCTGATAGCATCAGGGAAAGCCCTATAGCCATCACACCATTATTCAAAGTATTATTAATGTGGGTGAAATCTTCATAGGAAGATTATCCTTATCTGCCTGTAAAATCCATGGCATTCTGTGAGAAAAGCACCAAAGGCTCCCATGCTCAGCTTTCCATCATAATCTCCTATTGAGAACTCCTGCAAGTCATCCACCCAGGAATCTAAAAAGGCTTTTGCTTGGGCTTGCTCAGATGGAAAGAAAGGGAATAGCAAAAAAAAAGAATCTGTTTTTTCACGCCTGGTTCACTTCAACCCTGAATTTGCTCATTTTCATGGAAGGCAAAATACATGAATCAAAAGGCAATGCATGGCTCAGTAGGAGAGGGAATGAACACCTGCATGTTCAGACCTTTAAAAGGCATGTCCTTCACTTTTACAAATATTTCAAACCGATTTCTGCCATCTGTAATATTATAAAGCATTCATGGCTCCACAGCATTTCCAATATATTGAATTTATTTTCACATTTTCCCAAAAAGCCTCTCCCCAATACAGGTCCTGGAGTCACTGTCTCCAAAATATGCTCAGCTGCAAACATGGCAGAGCATGAAGGCCACCACTTCTTTGTGTATATTATTTTCATAATGTTATTTTAAGCAAAGTATTTCTTAAAATTACATTTCACAGCTTAAAAATTTACCAGGCAGTAATTGCTTTTAGCAACAGACAGAGAAGCCATTAGGATGATTTCAGTGCTGTAATCAACACACACTCTCAGCCACACAATTCTGTCTGACTCATTCCCTGCACAGACTCTAATTAACTTCCAAAGGAAAGCCAGGGGATTCCTGTTGGAATAATAATGCTGTGGAGACATCATGCAAAACTTCACCTCTAGGAAACGATCTGGTCTCACTGTGATTGCATCCCAAAACCCTCCCAGAAAGCTCTGATTGCATTCCCTCCAACACCAAACTCATTTATTAACCAGACTGAGGGGAGAATTTGTGGGGTTTTGCTTTTAAAATGAAAGCATATCTGAGAATAAAAAAAATCACTGCTGAGAAAACACCGTAGATAAAGCTGGGTCCTATAGGTTGGGAATCCATACAATATTTTACATTCAGTTATCAAAATGGGAACTCAGTGACTTCACACTCTGAGGTTCTGAGGCTCAGCACTGCTGTGGCCAACAGATCCCTCTGTGGACAGAGGGGAAAAGAGCCAGGAAATCTTACATAACTCACATCATGGAAACAGCAGGGCTGAAAAACACAGCTGAAAAATCCCCCAACTTGGATCCCTGGAGAAGTTTGGAGGTTTTTTCAATGTATTTCAAATTTATAAAGAAATATATACTGATGGGACTCTGAAATTGAACTTTAAAAGAGAGAAGCAGGCCAGAGAAGGGCTAATTTCAGCTATTTGTCTTTTGTTGTCTCTCTTAACCATATTAGAGATCCTGTAGTCCCTCGTTTCTTTTCTGTTGGAGATGGAGAGGAAACTTACAGTATTTACACCTTGTCTTCTTCTGTGACTGGGTAAAAATCCTCATTTTCACATTGCAAGCATCTTTAACCCCATTTATTTCCTTTCATGCATTATTATAATATTATCAATCTTTTTTTCCCATTGCTTCCTTTAAAACAAGTTTTTATGTCATTTCATTACTCCCATCCATGGACAGGTGATTCATTTCTGACATGCAATTACCACAATTTCTTCCTGCCCTTCATTAGAAGTTTCTGCTGGTATTAAAAACCAGACCACTGCAAATAAAACTGGCAGATTCCAGCAGGAAAGATAATGTAAATAATGATGATGTTAGGGTAATTATACAACACAATCTGGATTATTTGGTGGGTTTGAACCTCTCAAAAAGTCAATTTTCAAGTGGCCAAATCCATTTTGCAAATGCAGGACTGAGGACTGTAGGGTACACTTGGAGAATGGGGGAAATCAGACACTCAGGAAAAGACTTGAGATGGTGCAGTGAGTTCATCTGAGCCCCAGGATATCTCCAGGATGTAGTGCCATGGAGAAAGACACAACTTGAGCCTAAATAAAAATGTAAAAATGCTCTGTCAGAAACAGGGGAGGGATTTTACCTCTGGATGCCCCATGGGTGAAGTTGTGCTTAAATATTCTACCCAGTTTAGACTCCTGCAGGTTTAGGATGCTAAAGAAAATTATAAAGAATGATTAAAAGTGGTACAGGATTTAGAGGAAGATCATTAGTTCATCTCCTCACTTCATTCAACTTATAAAAATTATGACTTGAGTGATCCAGCTCCAATTTATTTGTACCTGCTCAAAGAAAGAAAATACCAGGAACTGAAACCCTTTCATTTCAGCAGTGAAGGACTGGTTGAAGATTAAAGCTTGACAACAAATGGAAATGAGCTGCTTCAGAAAACAAGCAAACAACAGAACCCTGGAAACCAATCAGCAAATGCTCTTCAACAGAAGCAGCCCCCCAGACAAGGGATGGAAATTCTGGTTCTCAGTATTTTCAAATGCACCTCCCTGCAAAATTCTGCTGCAGTGGGAGAGTTTCTGTGCCCAGTGCTTTGCAGATGGTCACACAAACTCCTGGTCCTCTGGGAACTCTCTTACTGGGGTTATGATTCCATCAGCTCTACTCTTCATAATGGATTAATGACAGAACTATTAATTTACTACCAATATCACTCTATTTAAATACTGAGTGTAGTCACCAGTTTCAGCTCTTCTCATTGCAGACCTACAAGAAGATCAACTGCTGCAAGCCTTAGAAGAAAGCTCTGGAAAACCAAAATTGGGGAAAACTAAAGGAACATGGAAAATATGTCATAAGAAGGCACATAAGAGCCAAATAACTGCTGTGCTCTCACTGGTGCTCTAAAGGCTCTGATTTTATTTTTATGAACATCACCCTGTTCAATCAAGAATCCTCTTTGGTTTTATTCCCTGAGATTAATTTTGGTTGATCCTAATCTACACTTCCAGGAATGCTGTTCCATGTAAATAAAATCTTGCCTCAGGCTGCAAGCTCTGAGCTGTGCAGAACACAGATCTGAGGGACTTGGGGATGAACCCTGCAGGAGCCTTGAATGTGAAAAAGCAGATTTCTGGCCAGGAAAGAGAAACATTACAGGGGCTGTATCACTGACCTGGATTTATCACTATCCATTCAGACAATTTCCAAATCCCAGAATAAGTATCCGGGCCCTGAGAAATGTTTCCATACAGACTCTGGGATTTTGGTGTCCATGTAGATGTGCTCCATTTAGCCTCTTCTATAATTATATGGATAAAGAAGCTGAAGAATCTGGCTGTTTTTCAATATCTCTGTGACTTATTTTTGAAGAAACAAATGGAAGAGGAGGGGAATGGAAAAATAATGACAGAACAAGATTTTTAGAAATTATCATAGTGCTGAAGCGTGTGTGTGCATGGAGTTCAGAATAATAATGCTCTCTTCATTGCTTTCCAATATACTCTGGATTTATTCTCAGTTCCTTGGAACATTTTTTTTCCTCCCACTTTTAAACAAGAGCAAAATGAAGATCAACAGTTTCAAGAATCCAGAACAACAAAACAGAGTTTTTTGGGGAAAGGAGTTGGCTTTGGGTTTTGTTTTCTTCTTTGTTTCTGGGGTTTTTTGGGCTTTTTTTTTTGTCTGTTGGTTGTTTTTTTTGTTGGTTTGGTTTTTTTTGAATGGAGATCACCATGAATCCAGTATTTGCTTAGAGTGATGCAGTTTTAGGGCACTTTCAATGATTCCCTATCAGCCTAGGACTGTAGCTTGCTTTTTAAAGACAGACTGGAACTTGAATTTTCATTTTGCTGATGCAGCAGAAAATTTTACAGAATTCTGAGTTCTTAAGAGCTTTGGTTGTTGGCTTTGCTATAATTAGGGCTGCAAGTATCCTGCAGAAATCAAGCTGACAAGTAGAACTAGGCAGGGCAAGTCACAGCTCTGGCAAAAGAGATTCTACACAACTTTTTCCCCTTCATCAGCAAAACCACTCAAAGAGGTCTCTGCCCTCCTTGCAGGATTCCTGACCCATCTGGGCCCATGAGAGCATGCCTGGAACCATGTTCTAAACAGGATTAATGACATGATCCTGCTTAAAATTGACCCTGCAGAAAGAAGAGGAGGGGAAAGAGGCATTTTTAGCAGTGATTCATTTCACAGCCAACCCTGCATATGGTTGTTACCTCCACAGTCAGGGAGATGGGGACCTCCTGAATTGGATTAAGCTGAATTTAATTAATCTCACTTAAATTAGATTTATCTAAGTGCATATTAAACTGTGTGTGTTCATCGAGTGGGAAAATGATAATCTTTGCTCTTCAGCAGAGATTTTCATGTACCTGCTGAAAATCTCTGCACTACAGTAAGTGCTAAATATGACAAAAATGGAATATTGCTGCACTCTGGTCCAACAGCTAAACTTTGAGTTTGAATTATGGAACTAATTATTCAATTGAATTCAATAATACTTACTAAGTTTACTACCCTGTGGAAGCAACTAACTTTGTGTGTGTGAGAAAACCATTTACCACCCAAGCTCCTTAATTAAAGCATCAATAACCATAATCTCCACCTGAAATCTCATCATCTGTAAAAGTCACCCCTATGTTATAACCAAGATGCAGAAAAGCATAAAGAAACAAACAGAGCTGGCTTTATTCAGGCTGTAATAAAACAAAATTAAAATCAACCCAAATCCAAACTTCATAGGCTGAGATTACTTGCAATAAATCCACATTGTCTGAATAAAAGATAAAAGGCTGGAGAGGGTGCTCATTCATTCTCTTTCAATGAATTCTCTGACCATTCCCAGTTATAATTACAGTCTCAAAGTCTCATTGCTGCAGCTTCTTTGTACCCTAATTTCAAGTGCATGGACTTGGTCCTAAAGGCATCAAATTTTCATATTTGCCAACAAGATAAAAATGAAACAATGAATAGGAAACCCCCAAACCCCAAAGTACACGTGAGCAGGCAGTTTTGTTTGGGATTTAATACAGTTTCTAACACCTTTATTTGCTGTGTTTGGCCCCACTGAGTACAGAAGGTAAATTTCCCAACCAAAACCAGCTGGGAAGCAGGTGAGGCTTTCAGAGGTTTTTCCTCAGGTTAATCATAGGTAAAGACTAAGATTTGATAAGTACCAGCAGAAGGTCATTTTGGCCAAAGATCCCAGCACAGGCTGTGGTGATGTTGGTGTTGGGATCCAGACCTTCCAAAGGGGATTCCCTAAATAATGAGGGCAGAAGGAGCTGCCCAGAGAGGCCCCACCCCAGCCAGGGACTGCAGGAGATTATGGAAGTGTTTACAGCTGGCCTTTAACAAGCACAGCAATAAATCAGGGCTTTAATCCCCTTTCCTACATGCACACAAACCCCACGATTAATCCAAAATATTAAAGCAAAGTTTTACAATAACACTTCAGTCACTGAATGAAAAATAATAATGACAAATACCTGAGAGGGGGAGCAGCCAAGGATTTCATATTTCAGCCAAAATTTACAAAGCACTTTCTTACTACTGACCCTGATATGGAGCAGCAAAGCTCCCCAATGAGAGCCCTAAAGGAAAACAAACCCAAACCCAACACAGACTTGGGGGTGACAGGGTGTTCTGGGCCAGGGATAGAGAGCCCAGGGTGAAAGGAAATCTCCATTTCTCATTAAGGCAGCAGGCAGTCTGGTTGGATACTTGGCATTAACAACAAAATTTATGTTTCTAAGTTGTTATTTAAAATATCCTCTCTGAAACCACTGAAGGTTCAGCAGTATCAGAATTATCATGTATGATCAAAAGAAGGGACCTCACAAATCCATGCTCAGCAGTGATGAGTGACAGATAATTAATTAAGGTCATACTGGCACTGAAGCACAAAGCAGCAGAAAACTTTCTTTGGACAGAGAACAACATTTAGGAGTTTTTAAAATTCCAATAATCAATGACTTTCTGTATTGTTAGGGTTCATTGCTTACTTAATACTTACTGCTTAATACTAAGTATTAGCAGTAGTAAGCTACTGCTTAATAACACATATAGTCCTAACATAAACCTGCCTAAACCACAGCAGCCAGGAGCTTTTACCCATTTCACACCCCAGAAATTATGGAACAGACTCTTCTACAGCACAAATACATACAATTATAGACATTGAAAAAAATTTATAACTGAAGGAGTACAAAATAATAGTAAAGAAGAATAAATTGTGTATTGTTTGTATACTTAAAAAGACTCATCTCCATCCAGACCCCATAGAAGAATTCAACTCTGGTGTTGTAACCAAAAATAACCTGACATTTTCATATTTTATCCCAAATATTACTGAGTTACTTAACCCTATACTTGGCTTGATAGTGGAAGTATCAAACACATCTAAAAGCAACTGAAATAGAAAAATCTAGTGAATATTGCATGTAAGACTGGACATAACATACCTGTTTTCTTCCTTAAACACCACAAGAGCCAAACTCCTCTTTGTGAGCCCAGCTGAGAGTCCACAGAAAACAAAACACATTCCCCACTGGTCTCAAACTCACAATTTTTGTGATCATGCACCTGCAGTGCTCTAATGGAATGAAACAGGGCCTTTTAAAAAGCATTACTTAACAAAAAAAATATTCTGGAACTGCTTTACAAATATCTTCACTAGAAGTAACTTTGTGCTTGAAGGTTAAAATTTCTAGAATATAAAAGTTTAGGGCATGGTACTCCAAGCCTATAAAAACTCTGGGTCAGGTGAGCAACGCCAACAACCACCAAAAAAAACCCACCACGTTTCACACCCCCCTTAAAAAGGGACTGCCTGAATTTATCCTCTCAAAAAGAGGATATGAGGCAGAGCCATTGATGGAGACAAAAGCCTGCACCTGAGAAGGGCCAAACCTTCATTTCTCTTCCAGCTGAGGTTCCTCCAGCTGATCTGGTAGGAGGATTTCATCATTAGTGCCTCATCTTTCATAATTAAGCAGGAATTCAGAAATTATAGCCAAACTTTGGATAGAAGTGGGTTCATCAACCTGAGGATCAGTTTCCTGTTCTGGCATTAGCAAGCTCATTATTGGCACTTCCTGAATACATTTCCCTTTTAACTGGGATCTAAAACTGGCTCACTGCATCAGCTGAAATCCTCATAGCCATGTCCCTAAAGCTGACTTCAAACCAGCTTTTTAAAACACACACAAACCCCCAAAATATCCAGTCAATAACTCAGCAGGAACAGGGAAGAATTTACTTTATTAAAACCCATCAAGGCTCAGCTCCATGTCTGAACAAGCACAGAAAAGAGCAATATAACATCTAATGAGGCAGTTGCTGAATTACACATCCTGCTCCTTATTTTGGAGGGAAATGTGGCATAAACATAAACATGGTATTCTCCAAAGTGTAATTTTTTTACAGCTTGTGCATTAAAAATAACGTCCAGCAGAATTCTTCAGATCTGGAACCAAATGCAGTAGAATTCTCCAAAATTGTCTGCAGATGCCTGCTGGCCAGGCAGCCCCAAAATGGTGTTGAATGCAGGAAAAATCCTTTCAAAGGACCCCTCTCCTCCTCTGGCTTTGAGGAGATGCCAGAGCTCCCTGCACGGTTGTTATTTCCACCCATAAATCCCCATTAGCCTTGTAAAAAGCTGCTTCTTCCTATATTTTTTATTACATCTGATTCCAATCCCCCATGTCTCCCTTCATGGGTGTGGATCCCCCAAAACCCCTGAAACAATCAGAATCTTCTGCTTTTGCATTCGAACAAATTTTCAAAGCCCAGATAAATTTAAGCATATTGACAGCAGGATTTTTTCCCTTTCCAAAGGAGAACCTGGAGTCAACCTCCTTGGCTTCCTATCCACAAACCCCTTCCAAAGGGCCCAGATAAATTGGCAATTATTCTATCAGTGATTACAGTTTGCTGAATTTATGAGGAATTAACTCTAAATGTATCCATCATCTTAGGAATGATATTTTTTAAGAGTATTTCCCTTTGCAGTTCTCACACTTTGACCAAAACCAAAGGAATATATGGACTGTAAATGCCCTGCAGTGCTCTGTATTAATTCCTTGTTAAATAATTGAAGTATTTTGTTATGTGAAAGTACAGCATTGTGTCACTTTCACGGTCCCAAAAAATTAAAAAAAAAAATTCTTACATTAATCTGTTTTCACAACCATTTTACTCTCCTTTTAGGTCAAGTAATTCACACAAAAAAATGTAAATATTTAATGCTCCTATTTTCACAGGGTACTCAATTAATTTCCATTAATCTGGCCAGTCATAAAAATGTACATAGATAAACTTTACATCCTAAAATTTTTATTCTAAAGTGAAGAGGTGGAGTAAATAAATCTACATGTACCTCAAAAATATTGTTTTTACAGATACAGAAGGTTTCATCTCAACTTCTATAAAACTTGTTATGGCTGATTGGTTTCTTTTCCTTTATTCTGATTCCGTATACTATTCAAGAACTCAGATAATAATGAAAATATATGAATCTCTCTAAAAAAAAAGAAAGTCTTACTCAGCCAACAATATTTTCAGCAAGACTGACTTCTGAATTTTAACACTATAAAAACTGCCTATAAACAGTATTAATTACTATTTACTTTTCCTTCAACAACTGGCCAAGAAATTTGCTTTCCTAAATAAAACAGCAGCTTTCCACAGTTTTGCCAGCAATGGCTGGAATTAAAAAAATATGGAGGAATAGAACTATTCTGTTTGATATTCTGCATATCTTAGCAAAATTTTTAATTCATATTTTATGTTCTGGATAAATCTGCCCTCAGAAAACATTAAAATGAGCAAATATCTGCTCATTCCCCTTTGCAGCCTTTCAGATTGAAGCTGATCTGCAATCATTGGAAATGTGCTTTAAAATTTACATTTTTTTTTGTCTGGTTTCAAGCTACTCTAAAGGTAAACTGAAAATTGAGTCAAATAAGTGGCTAAAGGTAAAACAAAGATAATAGGGAAAAGTAATGTTTCATTTAGAATTTCTCTGCAATGATGCCAATAAAAATACCAACAGGAACAATTGCATAACTCCTCTAAACTCAACCCTTCCCCTTGTTAGTTTAACATATTTAGAGAGAAAATACAATAATGCATTAAAAGAGAAGTGAAATTTTGAGTTCACTCTGATTAGAGCTGTTAAAAAATGAGAAAAGTAGACAAAATAATATTTATTTATTCTTGCTTAAGGTCTTGTAACAGAGCTCTGCTTCCAACACACCTCCATTTACAACAATTTTGTTGTTCCAAACCCCCTTCAGAGAATTCTCGTGCTGGCATCAACACAGAGGAAAAAACTGGAGCATGAATAACTCCTGGAATCACAAAGCCATTAAGGCATCACCACCACCTCCTAACTGGGAGCAAGTTTTAGAGATCTTTCAGGAATATATAGGTCAGCATCTGTCATTCAGAGCCCCCTTGACAAAGCTCAGTTTGATGTGTTTAATTCCTGAGCTCATGTGATGCTCCTTATTTACTAGGGGGGAATAAACTGGATGTTGCTGTTTGTGGTATAAAACTGGGAAGTTTTGCAAAGTGCTGAACACTGAATGCCAATCAATGGATGAATTAAGTTCTTTATAATAGAAAAAAAAAAAAAAAAAAAAAACCAAAAAAGTAGGTTTCCAAATCTAGATTTGATTGACTCACTCAGTGTTCACAGAACTTCTTCAATGTTTAAACTTTTTTTTTTTTGATTGTTAAATAAATCTACTAAAGAAAATAAAGAGAAATTTGTTACAATTGTGCAGTTCAAATGAATTTTTCATTCCTCATGAGATACCAAATACCTTCTTTATTCACACCAGCAACAACTGGAACAACACCACTGCCAGGGCTCTGATCTGGGAATCATTCTTTAGGGATGAGGCAAAAAGTTCCCAGGGAGGAACACAGTGACTTTCTTGTTATAAAAAGTGGAATTACTCCCCAGAGATCAATCCATAGGAAAGGTGGAAAACTGGTTAATGGACCACTGTAAGCTGACTAAACTTTCCTATACTTCAAGTGTAGAGAACTTCAGGAATAAAGAAATGAAGGGTGCACTCTTAATTCCTCATATCTGTGTGTTTGCAATGGATGTGCTTCTGGAAATGGTTGCCTTGGTGTCTGCAATGGAGCCTTGAAATGAAATAAAATGACAGAGATTAAAACCTGTCTTGAACAAGAGAACCAATCTTGTTGTCATGGGTTGGTTCACTTTGCTGGCTGTGGATTTACCCAAAAATATTTTGTATTTGAGTGCCCTATTCTGCAGTTTTCAGTAGAAACTCTTCATTTATTTACATTAGACCTATTTCTTCCTGAATGCTAAAACCAAACACAGAACATTTTAAAAAATAATGAAAAAAAAAGACAAAAGCAATCCTTAATGCCAAGACATGTCTTGGAAATATCCCATTTTCATGATCAGAAGTAGATACAGTCACCAACGCTCTTTGCAGTGTTTTAAAGTGTTGATTTATCCATGTTAGCATGACACACTGAGCAGCATCTCAGCTTGGTTTGTGGGAGCATTTCCTGAGCAGCACAGGCAGGGCTTCAGTGGGAGCTCTGCCTTAGGTTGCAGCTGGAAGATTTTCTCCTCAGCAAAACCTGGAAACCCTTCTGGAGCAAGGTTTGAATGCTGCATAACCCTCATTCTGCCCTCTCACCAGCGAGTGCTGTCAGGCAAAGCTGACCAGCCCTTTGTTATGCACTCTCTCCCATCACAAACACCCCACTATAAATTCCTGCCAGGAGTGCAGGCACCTGCTCCCACACAGGAACAGCTTCTGCACCCATGGATCAATCTCAGCACTGAGCACAATTTCACCCTGGAAACACTTCTGCTGCTGTGGACTCCTCAGAAGGTTATTTTCTTGTAAGAGCGCTCACACTTGAGTTTCATTTCCCTTTTTCTGTAGCAGAATAGCAAAGAAAATCACATCCAGATAATGTTTCCCCCATAAAAAGGAATAACCTGTATGTCTGACCAGGATGTAAACTGGGCCAGTGTGATGGCTCCCTTTGACATCCTGAGGCACACAGTAAAATAGCCCTCTTTCCCCACATGAATATGTAGTTAACAGCTCACCTCTCAGGCCTCTACCCTGCACATTTGGACCATTACTTGTTTGTTTAGAAGTATTTTTTTATTACTTGCACTAAAAAAATGGGTATAAGATTAATATTTCAAAACCACTCGATCTGCCCTGGAAGCTCCTATTTAAACACTATATAATCAGGCCTCTGTTTGATCTCATTTCCTTTTTTTTTTACCTCCCTCCCAAGATTCCTTTCAAGTGTTAGACAAATCTCCTCCAGTCTAACATCAAAACACACTGTCAGGAATAAGACTGCAAGGCTGCTGCCTCCTCTCAAGCAATGCCACCCATTGATCCATGAATAAATGTTCCAGCTTCAAGGCACATCTCTGCTGCAGAGTTATTCACTTTGGAGATTCAAAGAAGAGCTCCTTGTCTGGTGCCTGAAGATCTGAAAACCTGCTGGAGTAACTGGGGGATTGGGGAACTTGACATGGTGGTTTGCAGCGTTTGGCAGGATTTACCAGCTGGCTCTCCCAGGAAACAGCAGCAGAACTTCAGAAGAATCACATACTAGATTTAAACACTCCCTTTTTCACAAGTATTTGCAGAATTTTGCAGCCAGTTTGATGAGTGGTTAAAATAAAAACAAGCTTGTTTTCGATCACTATATTGTTATATCAGATGATAAATTATGATCATCAACCTAAATGACAAACGTCTTGCTTTTGGCTTGGCAAGTACTGTTGACAAGTACTTTTTAGTGACATTGTGCCAATAATTTACCCCAAAAATTCCTTGAACACTGTATTGCCTACAACATGCTGGGATTATTGAAGGTGTAATGAAATCTTCCAGAAATTATGCATTTAGAAAGTCTTTGAGAAATTCAACAAATATTTTCAGGCATGTGGCTTTGGTTTTACTGCCATGTAATGCATAGAACTGAAATTATGCACATTTTGCCCAAGAGCTTCTGTGGAGTAGTAGCCTGGTGTCTCAGGCCTTGGTTTAAACCCCACCCCAGGATCAGCTCCTCGAAACCAAGTCCTTCTAAGAACAGGAATTCAAATGGTTCTGAATCATCTTTTGCATCTTAAATAGAAAGTAAACTTGTTTTCAGTCTCTGTGGTTTTCACATTTTCAAGCACTCACCACCCCAGATATACAAGCTGGAAAAAGCTAAAACATGGACACTTTAAGTGGATAAGTAGAATAAAACATTTGCCTGAAATTTTGTGCCACTATTTCATTTTAGGTCAAGTGCTCCAGTTTGTAAACAAAGCTGAATGAGATGGTCTGGAAAAAAAAGCAAGGGGGAAAGGAAAATAGCAAATGTAACTGGACTCCTGACTGAGCCTTATCTGAAGAGCTGTGATGAATGCTCCTATAATATATCAAATGCCAGTTAACAATAGTCTGCTGCAAAAGAGCTGGCTTTGGGAGATATTTACTCACATCATTCTTGGCAAGAACTCAAAGTATGAGTCACTCCTGGAACATTTATACTACAGGTTACAGTTAAAAAGACATATAGGCCTGACTATTAATACCCAGCTCATTTTAAAAACTATGTTTTTCTACAAGATCCTCTCTTAAATTGTGATGCTTAAAGTATATTTAATTTCCTTTCAAGGAAAAAAAAAGTACTGCCTTGGAAGCAAGAACCTATTTGTGAAGCAAAAATGGCAACATGCACAGACTGAACCTGAATTAAATTTATCTGAGCTAAACAGTGGGATTGAAATATCAGTTCAAACTAAGCTGCCATCCCACAGATGGAATCAAAGAAAACAAGAAGCTTTTACTTTCTGCAGAGCTGTTTATCACCAAAGCCTGACTGCAGTGCACACAGATTGTAAGGGACCAGGAAAGGAGTGGAAAATAATGGACTAGTGCTTCCCTCAGCAGCTTAAAAGTATTATGGCTTAAACTTGAATACACCTCGTCATTTTTTAGAAGATTACACACACAAAAACTGACAACAAATGAGGAATTCAAAATGTGGTTTGGTGTTTTATTCCATTGCATTCTCTTAGGACAGTACATAATTATAGTTATTTGTTTGTGATATATGAACAAACAGACACACATCAAACATACTGGGGCTGAATATAGGTATATTTTTAGTGAATAATACCCAAGAGAGAAATTGCAAGTACTTCAGTGAGCTCTTCCTTTTGGCAGAAGGCACATAAAACTGTTGGGAAGAACATTATAGGGGGAAATCAAGGTGTGGATGAGGTCAGAAGTGAGTGTGAGGTTTGTTTTTTGTTTAACAACCAGTTCATACTCAATTTGGGCTCACTTTAAGAAACTGAACAGGCAAACGGGGTGAGTGATCACTCTGCTTTAGCAGCCCCTCTTCAATATTTGGAAAGCAGCAGCAGCATCTCCCTCACAGGTCTCTGCACCAACCTGTGCTCAGCGTGGCATCTGTTTGCCCTGCCCACACCCACTGTGCCAGCGAGCTCATCCTGTAGGGTCTGACAAGCCCCTGTCCTGGCAGGAAGCCCTTGTTTAGATGAAGGGAACTGCAGAATCTCCAGATGTGGGGTCTGATGGGCCCCTGCCCTGGCAGGGAGTCCTGGAGATAAGGAGGTTGCGCATTTTCCCTGCAGGCCCCTCTTGAGGAAAGAGCGAGCCTTTTAGGTTACGGCGAGAAAAGACAGACCCATGATCCTCTAGGAAACTGTATGTAAAATACCCAAATACCCATTGGTTTTTCACCCTTTCACACCCACCTCTGTACCCCATAAAAGAGACCCCTCTGCCCTGAGTCGGAGAGGATTCGTCTCTGGTCACCCCTTCGGGGGAGATGGAAGAATAAAGCTGCTTCTGCGGCACCACCAGCAGGGCCTCTCCTCTCTCTGTGCGGGCCTGGCCAGGGGGGTTTGCCTTGCAGAGCAGAGCTGAAATCACTGCTGAATCCCTGAGAGCTGATGGCTGCTGAGCCAGGCACCTCTGCAGGCACCCCCGGCCGAGGGCTGAGAGAAGCCACGACCCCCTGGGAGACGGTTCCTGACGGGATCCCCTCTGCAGAGGGTTCCTGACGGGATCACCTCTGCAGAGGGTTCCTGATGGGATCACCTCTGCAGACGGTTCCTGACGGAATCACCTCTGCAGACGGTTCCTCACGGGATCACCTCTCCGGGTCTGCTACGGCTTCTTGGGTCTGAGCTTCAGACCCCAACCAGCCCGGGCCGGGAGAACCCCCCGAGCGTTAACAACTTTATCATCCCCCAGGAGCAGCTCTGGAATGATGGCACCCTGAGCAGGCTCTGCCATGCAGTGCTGTGCACAGACAGGACACAGACAGAGGGACACGCCATGGCCATGGCTCCCACATTGCCAGGGCCCCTGCCTGGCCATGGCTCACAGCTGCTGTGGCTCATCCAGCCCCAGGCTCACATCCCAAACCCCCCTCATGGCACTGCCCTTCCCACTCATTTTGGGCCCAGTTTGGGCCCTCACACTTTGTTGGCTTTCTTTCTGCTGAGGTCCAAACGTGTGTATGGATAAATAGATATGTGTATGGCTGTACACGGGCATATACACGTATGTACATATGGAGGTGCAGGTGGAGATGCAGGTGGAGATGTAGATATAGATGCAGATGCAGATGTAGATGTAGATGCAGATGTAGATGTAAATGTAGATATAGATGATGCAGATGCAGATGTAGATGTGGATGTAGATGTAGATGCAGATATAGATGTAGATGTAGATGTAAATGAAGATGTAGATGCAGATGTAGATATAGATATAGATGTAGATGATGTAGATGTAGATATAGATGTAGATGTAGATGATGTAGATGCAGATGCAGATGTAAATGTAGATGAAGATGCAGGTGTAGATGTGGATGTAGATGTAGATGATGCAGATGTAGATGTAGATGTAGATGTAGATGCAGATACAGATACAGATGTAGATGTAGATGCAGATATAGATGTAGATATAGATGTAGATGTAAATGTAGATGTAGATGCAGATGTAGATGTAGATATAGATGTAGATGTAGATACAGATGTAGATACAGATGTAGATGTAGATGTAGATATAGATGCAGATGTAGATGTAGATATAGATGTAAATGCAGATGTAGATGTAGATGTAGATGATGTAGATGTAGATGATGTAGATGCAGATGTAGATGCAGATGTAAATGTAGATGTAGATGTAAATGTAGATGTAGATGCAGATATAGATGCAGATGTAGATGCAGATATAGATGTAGATGTAGATGTAGATGTCGATGTAGATGTAGATGTAGATGTAGATGTAGATGTAGATGTAGATGTAGATGTAGATGTAGATGTTGATGTAGATGTATCCTCATCCTCATACACAGACCTGAATTTCCTCCCTCAGCCCTACATCCAAGGATGCTTTGGGGTAGAGGTAACCTTGAAGATCATCCCATCCCACCCCCTGCCACGGGCAGGGACACCTTCCACTATCCCAGGTTGCTCCAAGCCCCGTCCAGCCTGGCCTTGGACACTCCCAGGGATCCGGGTGCAGCCGCAGCTTCTCTGGATACTTGTGCCAGGGCCTCACCACCCTCATAGGGAAGGATTTCTCCCTGCTGTTTAATCTAAATAGGAACATGAAATTAAGAAGGCAGGAATTGCCTCTGGAGAGATCCAGTTTCCAAACAGCATGGTGTGTTGGAAGTGTACTTGCATTTTCCAAATCCTACACAGAATATTTTAGCATAGGCTTGGTCACATAAAGAGGTTATTTAGGAATGGAGACCTTGAGGAGGAGCACGCTGAGGCTGTGACTATTCACATTTGTATATTTAAAGTGTCTTTTCTCAACATCATCTCAGTGCTGTAAGCACAACATGCAGTATTTAGTGTGCAATAAGATAACTTTTAAAATGTTAATTATTTAAGGAAAATTATGCTTTAAATCCACACCAAAAAGCCCACTATCGTATACCTCACATCCATATAAAAATCAGCAGCAAGTTCTGCTCAAGTGATTTTATTTATCTTGGAGATCAAGGCAATTAACTAAATGACCAAGTGTGTTATTTAATCAGTGACAAGTGTGGCAGCTCTTGCTAAAAGAGCTGGAGGTGGTAATGAAAACCCAGAGTTTTTCAGAACCGTCCCCTCACACCTTTCTCTGCATATTGGAGATCAAAGAGGCCCTGGAGTCTTTTCCCAAGCAGCTTTCTGGAGGCTGCAGGGAGAACTGGGTCATAATCTTCAGGCTCTTTCCTGGCCTGAACTGTTCCTGTGTGCTCAGGATATTAGATGTTTAAGGCTGAATACCTGAGCACATTGATTGTATTTTCAGAGAGCAGCTCTGTGTTAGGCTGGGACCCATCATGCAACATATTCATTAAAATATGGTTCCTTGGAGCCAAGCAATTTTGGTAGTATTTTTAAAGTAGTGCTATTTGCACATTGATATATCCTTTCTGGAAGCCTGAGAGAATCAAAACAAAACTATGTTTGAGAAGAAAGCAAATGCCAAATAAATAAATGAGCTTTTAAATCAGGCTTTGTCCAATGTTAACATTTACAACACGCTGGGTAGATGGCATGGACAGATTTATGGGAATTTAACGGCTGATGGGTGAGCACCACCCATCAGTTTACTTCAGCCTGGTGCAGAAACACTGCCAGACTCATGGCACAGACTTTCTTTACCTTGGACTTTTTAAATGCTACTTAAAAACTTAAAAATATGCAAGATAGAAACCAGTGCTGGGCAAATAAGATAGACACAACTCACTGTTCTCATGTTTTACTTGCCTGGCTTTCATTTGCTTTCAGATTACTGGGGGAGAAAGAAGCTCAGAAAAAAAATAGAAAAGAAAAAGATGGAAGCATCCCATCTCACATGGAAGAATTTCACTGGGGAGAGGGAAAAACTGCAAATCCTAGCTGCTCCTGAATGGTAAAAATGATGGTGGGAAACTTAGACAAAACCAAACATATTTGCCTTTGGATCAGCCAGCTTGTTCTGGTATGGCTATAATTGAATCTGCCTAAATTAAAAGCAAGGAGATAAAACTTTGGACATCATCAAGTCACAGAAATGTTTGTATGAACCTCTGTGAGCACAAATAGGAATATTGAAATATTGAAATACAGGAATAGACACACACATATATTCAGATGTGCAAACACACACACATACATGTCCATACCCATATCCATATCTATATCCATATCCATATCTATATCTATATATCTATATATCTGTGTATCTATATATCTATACATATATATCTATATATCTATATATCTATGTATCTACATATCTATTTATCTATATATCTCTATATATCTATATCTATAAATCTATATATCTGTATATCTATATCTGTATCTATAGCCATATCTAGATCTAGATCTAAATCTAGATCTATATATCTATAGCTATAGCTATAGCTATAGCTATATCTATTTATATATCTATAAATCTATATATCTATAAATTTATATCTCTATATCTATATCTTTGCAGGAATCCAAGAAATAGTCCTTTGTCTGTGCAGCTCTCAGGACATGAATTCAGTTTTGCTAGGGCTGTGACCATGCAGTTATCAATAGGACAGGACTGCATTATTGAGGTTTATTGTAAAACTTTTTCCAAAGACTGAGGAGCTCAGTACTCAGCTCTCACTTACATATTTATGTTGTTCCTTCTTTCCAGACAACTTACCTTTTGAGTGTTATTAAATATTTACTTGCTGTCAAGAGTAACAAGATGGAATAGGAGCTGACATTATCAAAAACAGTAGAGACATACTTAATCTTACTTCCTCACTAGTTTTATGAAAAAAGACATCATCTGCTAAATAATTTTGATAGTTTTTTCATGGCCAGGAACTTTGCAGAAAGCATTGAAATTCGGCATAATTTCATCTCCCAAGGAGGGAGACAATTTCATAAATATTGATTTATTCTTCTGTGTAGCACTTCTGAAAGTCACTGCCACATCATCCATCTGTGCTCTCACTGGCACCTCTTGAGGTCAGAACTGGAGAACTGAAATTCAAAGTTCACATTTCTGTAGCCTGGTAAAAGGGAAATAATCTTCCTCCTAAACAGTAATGTCGTTGTTCTTACAAGGTGTTTTGTGCTGATTTGGCACTGGAAAATGTTTCTTTTGAAAACTATATTTTGTCAAACAGTATTTATTCTACAGGCTACTTGGCTGTATCACAGAATAATTCTGGGTTTCATAGGTAGAATAGACAATGGATTTTTAATAAATAAACAACTAGCTGTCCCTTACTTTTGTGATATCTTTATGAAACAAAATTGTGGTTTTGTTCTTTTTTCTCAGTTTTTCAAAAAAAAGTGTATAAATTATCCACATACACAAGTGAATTTGCATTTCATAGCACCCACATTGTTTTCCTCATCCATTGCCTTAAAAACCAGGAGAAGCACAGTTGAAGCCAACGAGATGTGAAAGGAAATAACTGACCCATTTATTTCCAGTGGAGTCAATTGTAAAAAGTTAATTTGAACAACCTGAACATTGGATAAATTATGAAGGTCTGGTGGTGTAAATGCATTATAATGGTGGCACAACCTGTGGGACACTTTCCAGAGACACAGCCCTGACCTGTGGTTTGCCACTACCCCACTGTGAGAGTGGCTGCTGAGCCACTGGGATGTGACAGGGCAGCTGAAAGCAATTTTCATGTGTCACCCACTGGGCTGGACTGAAATGAGCTGTGAAAGCCATCTAAACATGCACTTTATCTGTCAGACCGAAGGATCCAGATGAAGTTTGGTAGCTCTGTCCTCACAGCCTTCCTGCAGTGCCTCCCCCATGGAAGTGCCTCTGGAAAGCCAGCCCGGCTCGCTTTTCCTTCTCAGAAGAAGGCAGCACAAGGAGCATTGCTCTGCTGAGCTGGAGACTGCTCAGAATTCCCTCACTGACTTTACCTGGAAAGCTGACAAGGACATCAGCACAGACTCCCTCAGCTCCACCTCCTCCCTTCCTCCTGTTGGGTGTTTCCACTCCCTCCATGGATATTTTATGTGAATATTGCAGCAGCCTGTGGGAGCTCTCACTTTTGTGTCAGCACTGCCAGTCATTCCCCGTCTCAGATGAACGAACCAAAAGGCCATTTTACATCATAGGCACCATCCTTGTCAGACTTCAAGCTCCCATCAGCAGGGTCAGGAACTCTCAGTGTTAGGATGGGGGCTGCAAACCTTGTGAAAGCCCTCAAGCCTGAAGATTCATTAGAAGAACAAAGCAAAAATCCAAGATGGGCTAAATGCATCAGGTTCTGAGTCCAAGGATTGGATGTGGAATTCAGGGTGTTTCAGGGGCACATTAAGAGGCACAAACAGGTGGATTTATCATGTTTCTGTCAGGTTTTTTTATCCTCTTTCAGAGGTTGTTCACCCTTCCCCCACCACATTTCTAGGTGGTGGCTTTTCCTTAACTAGACTGTCAAAAAACTCTACATTAAACCCCTACCATTTAGGGTGTCCAAAGTGATCCAGAGAATTTTCAGAACTGACTTGCCACAGGAACAGATCCCCAAGATATGCAGCAGCTTGTCAAAACTGTAGCCACGGAGCCACTGAGGTTGTTAAAGACCTCCAAGATCACTGAGTCCTCCTCAGCTCTGTAACCCAGCAGGTACTTACATGAAATGTGGACCCCTGAAATCCTAATGTGGTTTTTAACACTCTGCCTCCCATTTTAAAGGTTTTATGTTAATCACTGTGCCTGTTGGAAATAAAATATATCCAGACCATTTTTCCTTAGTGTGTTAGCTTCAGTTCTTCAGTTCATTCCTGAGAGCTTGAATTGGGAAAGCTCCTCCTGTGAAACAGTGACAGGCTGGAAAGTTGTATCAGGAAATTCTGTCTTGATAGAAGTTACCAACCTGTGAAGGCAAATATTGCCAGCTGCTATTCTGGTTTTATTAAATACAGTTGTCTCTGATTGCCCTCGGTATCAGGTAAATCATTCTTTTCCCAGTTCAAGGCTGAGAACTTAATGCAGCAGTACAAATTTAGGTTTTCACTGTCTGTTCTTTTCCAGTTGCAATCATGATCCTGTTAGAATCCCCCATGTGCACAGCTGAGATCTCACCCTTGTGGTGTAATCTTGCTTTTTCTGTGCTTCTCCTTCAGTATTTTATTGATTACTGTGCCACTGTTTGAGATTCTTACCTTTCACAGTCATTCATTATGCATCTGCTTCTCTTTAATTATTCTAAATACTTATTTAATATTCTCCTTTATCGGGCAGATGTTACTGGGTTTACTACCTTGATTATTCTGGAAAAATGCCAGATACCTCTCTCTTCTGTAGTGTCTTTTTTTTCCCCTTAAACCACATGGGCTGGATGGTCTGCTTGCTGCAGTGATCTTGATGTGAACTGATTGTCCTTCATTAAGTGCACTGACTTTTGCTTCCAGCTTCAAAAGGAAAGGTGTTCACTTTGTGTGGGATTCAGGCCACAGGAACCTGAATTGAAGTTCACATTTGCTGTGTGAGCAAGACCCTGAGCTCCACAAAGTTTCATGGGACTTATAAATCTAAAAACCATTTACATCTTTTCTTATCTACAGATGGAAACACCTGTCTGGGTTCTTGGAGTAGAAGCGTTTTAAAGAAAACTGTTGGAAGGGCTATGAGATAAAGCCTTTTTTCTCATATAATCCAAATTTATGCCATGGCCTGACTGTATTTCCCACTGTCACTGCCACTCACGTGCAAACCCATGAGCTCCTTCTCTGCAGACACTGAATTCTTTGAATTTGGGAACAATAACAGACCTCTTGGCAGCTGTAGACGCCTGTTATTAAGAGAGATGATTCACTGAATATTCCTCTATAGAGGGAGAGGGTTTTGAGTGGCTGTGATTTGCATAGCATGTGCTGATGTGCAGTTTGCTGTCCCAGGGAACGATGCTCCTTTGTGTATGGGTGAACACAGCTGACAGCAGCAGCAAAGGCTGCAGCAAAGCCTCAATGGCTTCCACATCCATGGCAGGAAAAATCCCCTGCCATTTGGAACGGTAATTCAGCTTCTGGTTGGTTTAGTTTGGTGTTAATCAATGTATGGATATATTTTGACAAAGCTCCTGTGTGGCCTCAGTCTGTTCCAGTCACCCTTCTTGTGTTGTCATAAGCTTCATGAGGTGTCTGGGCTCAGGAAACTCTCCTCACTATTTGCTTTCATTTTACAAACAGCTGTGACATTAAAAGGCACTCTCTTCATGCACCTCATTTTCAAAGATTTTCTGTGCCCTCAGAGCTTAGTTTAGGATTCAATATATTTTTAGAGAGCAGTACTCTCTAATACCAGTATTTCCTGCCCACACAAAATGAACTATTGCTTCATGTGCTTTTAGATTTGCTTCTTTAGAGTAACTTGATGTCCTCCAATGATGGAATATCATCATTTGAGGCAAATTGAGCCTCCTCCCACACATAGAAATTCCATAACCGTAATGTAAATACTTCTATGAAAATATTTGAGACTGGTTATGAACTAAAGGAAGAAGTGTTCCTTCTTTATGGGTGCAATAACATCAGAAGTTTCCAACATTTGATACACTCAGTGGTCATTTTGTCCATCAGAGGATCTTTCAGGCAAGACTTTAAGGAAATATGGGCATTTTATTTATTCTATTTTACATTTTATTTAATCCAATTCTCATAATTCTTATGATTTCAAAGTTACTCACAGAAAAACAGAAATCAAAGGCAATCGGATGAGACAAATGCATTTTATTCTCCTACAGAACAAGGCACCTGTGGGGATAAACTAAATGTGACCCTGAGAGCTGTCAAGACAAATTAACTGGTCAAAACCCATCGGAACAAATTCAGATTTAAACTGTGTAAAACTAAAAAGAGAGGTCTATCCACTGTCATATTTAACATTTAGACCTAAAATGTTTAAGGAGCCACACGTGCCTTTAATTTTTTTTCCCTAAAGGACAAACTTATTTTAAAAATAAACATTAATATCTGAAGTATTACTGAACTCTTCCCAGCAGCCAGAATGAGCTTAAAAGTCAGGGAAAAAAGGACTTCTTTTGAGATGGAAATTAACTCAGTAAAAATGATCAGATCTGCCAAACTGGTAACATGATGACTGGGAATTTCAGTGGTATGCAAAACCAGTCTTAATTTTTCAGGCAGATGACCCAAATGTCAAAGGATTGTATTAAACCACAGGTATTTCTTTGAAGTCCTGTTGGTGAGAGAGGTAGATCCTCATGTAAAAAGGTCCAGCCTGTATTCTGAAAATTGGCCAAGTCACACTTGGGAAATTCAATGTTCATTGCAAATATTCCTAATTGAGCCAAATTAATTCAAGCATTAACACCCCAGTGAAGATGTTGTAGACACTCAGTGGGAGCTACTGACCACAACAGTGCACCAGATGTATCTGAAGTAAACAATACTGCTTTCCCAGAAAAGCAAACAACTGGCTTATAATTCTGCTGAGCATTACTCTCAAATCTGGGGGTCTTCCCTTCTGAAACTGAAAAATTATGTGGTCATTTGGGAGCCTTTTCCCTTTAGGAAAAGACATATCTTGAAAACCCACAGAGGAAAGCACGTGCAGTCATTTGTGTTTCTGGACTGACCTTCCCTGGAGTTGTCATCTCTCAAAAGGGACGCCCACAAGTGTCCGAGGGATCCCTCCGAGAACCAGCCAGAAACTGCCCTGTTTGTGAGCAGTGCTCCTGGGGTTTGAAATCCACCTTTTCCTGGTGTTTGAGCACACACAAGTTACTGTGCACAGCAGTTGTTCACCTGAGCCTCCCTCGTGACCCCTCTGCAGCTGCTTTTGGCAGCTTCACCCCTAAAAGCCCCTTTGCTGCTCACATGGATTTGTGCCAGGGCCTCTCCCCAGAGCTTTGTGCTCCCTCTTTCCTGACACTTATCACAGCAACTCCTTCTGCAAAGTGCAGCTCCCATTAATAACTCATGTATTTGCCTCTCAGAACAACCACAGGGTTTGATCAGGTCGTGTCCTCGCTCCAGTTTCCTGCCTTGGTCCAGGGGAATCCATTTTAACAGGACTTTTGTGCATTTCTGAAGACCTGCATGAATTGGTGATTACAGGAGTTGATTCAGCTTCAGCTGAACTCTGAACTCAGCCACTGAACTCAGGATGAGCAAGATCAGGCATTTTAGGAAGAGAACATGCCCATCATCCTGCATTTAGGGAGTATTCTGGGACGCTGCTTCCTGTGTTTGAAGCACTCCCTCTTCTGAGACAAAATGTACTGAGGAACAAGCCTTTGAAACTCTTATCTGTGTAAAATAAATAAATACTCTGTCTTCTGGAATCAAATTGGTTATAATTTTATTCCTCTTTTTCCTCCCCCTTAATCACTGACTTCCATTTTCTCCTGATGGAAACCTAAAATGGAGCTGTTGGTTAAAAATGCAAAAAACTGAAGTGAAAATTGTGCAACTCGGACTGTGTTAGTGCTCCACATTCTAACTGTGCCTTTTAATTTTGAAACAACCATTAGTGGAAGGGCTGACAAATGGTAGAAACCTGGGAAAAAAAGTGTCAGAATAATTTCTTGCTCTTCTCTTTCTTTTCCCCTGCAACTACAAATGAAGTCTGTGAGATTACATCAGCCAGGAAAAAAAAAGAATCAAGAGGGAGAGATGTGATGGAAATTCCTATAAAATCTATTCTGTGATTAGAGGTATCATAAAGTGCATGAAGAAGCACAGGGGATTGCCTGGAGTTTTCTTCAAACTCAGAGACATCAACACATGGCAGGGCAGACAGCTGTACCCTTTGTGAAGTGGCAATCTTTTCTGATATATTTATTACAGAAAGAAGATAAAAATATTATATACGCTTCCCCAAGTGAAAAAGAGGCTGGGTAGCATGTTTTGAACCAAGGCACAAAACCAGTGTGTTCTCCAGATTCATGACCTAACTAAAATCCATAATGTAGGGAGTACCAAGAGAGACACCAGCAAATTTTACATATTCTGTTAATGTCTAACACTGAGTGTGATTTTATGTCTCAAAGATCTGGGCAGTGCAGAATTGAAAAGAAATTGAGCACAGCATTTTTACTCTTTTAAACTGATAAAACAAATATTTCTGTGTCTAGGAGTGGTTGTGAAGAGACAGTTCTGCCTTCCACAGGAAATGTAGAATGGGATAGTTGGCAAAGTTCTTGGCAATATTAAGCAACGCTCCCCTGAAATCATTATGGTTTTGGACATCAATCATGGCTTTAGTTCTGGGAGTTCCACACCTGGAATTAATGCACAAAGAGACCAATATTTTCACTGTCTCAGTGGTGATCAGATATACTGTTCAGTGGAAATATGAAAATCACCTGCTATCCTTGCCCTGAGAACGATGTCCCCTGGCTCTGTTTTACCTCCTGTGTCCCTTCCAAAGGGCACAGAGGCCTCCCACTCTCCCAAATTCGTTTGGCCCAGGGGCTCTGGCTGCTGCTGTGACCCCAAGGTGTGGCACAGTGTACCAGGGTCTGTAATTACCCTGGGCAGGTTTCAGAATTCCAGCTTGGAATTTGTCACAAGTGTCAGATTCTCAGTGCAGAAAGAGCAGTCTGGCTGAGGAGATGCACTGTCCTATCAGAATACTTTTCTACCTAAAATTCATTCTTTCCTTCCAGAAAGGACTATCAGAAAGGAACACTGAGGAATTTTGACAAAGCTGATGACAGCCATAGCTTTTCCAGGGAGTTCTATGGCAGAAGAGTCTTCACCAGTTGTGGTGCTTACATTTATTGGCTTAGTGTACTTGAGGAAGGGTTTTCTGGTTTGTTTTGATGTTTATTTGATCTTTACAACACCAGCTTTTGAGAATGATCAACATTCCCGGCCGGCACTTTCTGTACAGTCTCTCGCAAAGACCCAGCTGCATCCTTCCAAAAGAGTTGGCTGTTCAAACACAATGTTCCAGAATTGTCCATCTGTCTTGTTTGATGTCTTCCTCAGGCTGCTCCTCCTCCTTTCCCATTTCCATGCTGATGTCAAATTGTTTTTTAGGGATAACATCAAAGCAGCCCGGGCACGTCCCTCCCACAGGATGCTCGGCGCACCCAGCGCTTGTGTGATGTAAATGCGGGAGAATCGCTGCTCGGGAGAGGCTGCTACAAAGCAGGTGCTGATTGAATGCAAAGCTCCGAGGTTGAAGGGGGTTCGCCGAGCCCGGTGTGCGGGGAATGCTGAGGAGCCCCTGCCCGTTAGCCCTGCTCGGCTTCCCATTCTGCCTCCTTTCCCGAGCCAACCTTGGGTGCCGGGAACTGCGTGCTGAGGCAAACCCGAACCCAAGCTGCAATCAGTCTGGCCGCAATCAATGCAGAGCAGCTCATCATTTTTATTAACTGAATTCGCTTCTTTCTTTTTTTTTTTTTTTTTCTTCCTGTATCTGCATCCCTTTTGAGGTTTGAGCCCATAAAATATCCATAATGGAGTTAATTTGAGAACTCCAGTTATGCACTTGAAAGGAAAAACAAGTTTATTCTTTCTAAGAGGAACATAGAGGTAATGTACATTTAAATAACAAAAATATATGTTTAATGTGTAGTTTACCATGCAACTTGAGCTCCTGAAGTGGTGAAAATGTTAATTAATGCCATTTTTAAAAATTAAATAAAACCATGAAAGCCCTATTAAAGGGAACTTGCTGGAGTCAAGGAATTTCTGCTCCAGTCAGTTTTGGGATTAGAGCCAAGAAAAGCCCACAGGTGTCGGGAGGTTCACAGGAACTGACAAATGATCACTGCAAGAGCTCTTTAGGTTCACAGAGCCAGTGCAGGGTTTGGCTCAGCACGTCCACAAACTTGACTTTAATTCTTGTTCAAAAAGATCCAAACGTGCCTTTGCCATTGGGCTCTTCAGTTCCACCAAACACCATTGATTTGTGGAATTTGTGTGGTCATGGACACAAAAATACACGGAACAATCCCATATTCTGGAGGGGGTCCCATGGATTTTAGTGACCCACTCAGTGCAGGGGCTGTTGATGCCACCCATGGGTGAATGAAGAAGTTTTAATTATATAATGACAAAAAATAAAAGTGGATTTTCCTTGACATTGTATGAGTCATTTGCTTTTGTTTCTAAATCAGTTTGGTTTTAGAAGCAGTTTGAGAGATCCTATCCCTGTCCATCATTGTTTTTCCTAAATAAATCCAGAATCCTGGAATGGTTTGGATTGAATGGACCTTAAAGCCCACCCAGTGCCCCCCGTGCCACGGGCAGGGACCCCTCCCACTATCCCAGGCTGTTCCAAGCCCTGTCCAGCCTGGCCTTGGGCACTTCCAGGGACAGGACACCCTAACAAAATGTCCATTGGAGCTCTTGTAAAGGAAAATTCTCTAACTTGTTGCATCCTTCAAAACAAATGCAATATCAAAGCTGGGCACTCAATGCTGGAAAACGTAGACTGGGTAGTAAAATGTTTCACTCTATTCAAACTTTTTTTGGTACCACATGATACAGGAAATTAATGTTTTTGTTGCATTTATTGAGTTTTTAATCTTGCAGTGTTTCTTCAACATAAGTAAATACACTGAAGTATTTAATGCTTTTGAATTCCTAGGGATTTGACACTCCCAAGTGTAATTTCAGCCTTTTAATGTTTATAAATATTTTATAAAAATACAGAATATATCACAGTTTAATTACTTAGGATGACTTATCCACTCTGAGAAGTTTTCTATAATTATTATCCACTTTTATCGCAGAAAAATGTTGTTATATCAAGACAGATGATATCTATCTCCACACTTTTAATTTATTTTATTTTATTTACATCTTCTTATTTTCCTCACCATCCTTCACAGCCTCATCCTAATGCAAATCAAGGAGCTAATTTGCATGCAATACTTTAATTTCAATCCTGGTAAGATGACATTGTTAAATATTTGCACTGTGTATTTTTATCAGCAGATTCTTCATCAGCCACATATTTCTGCAGCAGCGAATTTCAGCTAAAGTCAATGGGCACAGATTTCTAACTGCCACATAGAATTTCTGTTTTCTTCCTGACTGACCTGCTTAGAATAATTAGCTTTTTTCCTTATGCTGAGCTGACAGCTACCTGGGAAACAGCAGGGACTCTCACTGTTAATAATGCTGTGCAGCCCAAGGTCTTTTTCCTTAAATTCTTAGCATAAAGAAGATTGCAGCAAGTCATATTTGTTGAATGAATTGTGAAGATGTCTCAGCTTAGCAGAATCAGAGACAAAACCAAAACACACAAAGCAGGGACCAGAGGATTAATATTATATTTTCCCAGAGGCTTTGGTTCCCCAAGTGCTTGGTTAAGGGTGATGAGACCTGTAAACGATTCCTGGTTAATGCTTGGGTATAAATTAGTGATGACCCAGCCAAGGGATCTGTGAGGGTGGCTTGGCTTTAGGCAGGAGGGTTCTGCATGGCCTGGGGATAGCTCAGCACAGTCCGTGGGTGGAGAACCCTCAGGGAGGTTTTTGGCTCAGGGCACACCCTGCTCCTGCTGCAGGTATTAAAGTGTTTGTAGCCAAGGGGTTCTCTCTGAGCCCCTGGGAGAGGAAAGGGCCCTCAGGAGTGACTGTCCCAGGTTACCTGGGAAGTTCATGGACCATGCCCCAGGTATCACCTTGGCTGATTTCCCCAGGAGCACTGGGCTTCCTGCTGGCCCCCACAAAACTCAGCTGCTGCTCCTGCCCTCGCTGCCATCGTGTCACTCCCCCCTTACACCTCCTGAGGGTTCACCTGAGCACTTGCACCACACCCTACATCAGCTTAGAGGAGAAATTGGGAAGAAATCCTTGACTGTAGATATGGGGGGCCCTGGCACAGGTTGTCCAGAGAGGTTGTGGACTCCCCATACCTTGTTCAACACCAGGTTGGATGGGGCTTGGAGCAGCCTGGGACAGGGGAAGGTGTCCCTGCCCATGGCAGGGGTGGCACTGGATGGGCTTTAAGGTCCTTCCAACCCAAACCATTCCAGGATTCTCTGGTCAGACCTTTCTACTAAGTAAATCCATACTGAGTCTTGGCACTGCAGTTTAAATCCACAGCATACACACATTTAGAAGAGAGGACAATTTACCACTCAAAACCCGGTGCTACACAAAACATTTTCTGAAAATGAGTTTTGAAAGCTGTTTGCTGCTTTGAGCACATCCCAAAGAAGTAAACTCAGTACCCTGACAGGCATTGCAGGGTTTTGGAGAGCTATGAGGTGTAACAGGGACAGGAAGGCTCCATTCCAGAGGGAAGCACATGGAGCACTCCTGAAGGCCTCGATTCTATCATTAAAAAGACTTTTTCCTTTGTATTTTTATAACAATTTTCTAATGATTCACAACCCATATGCTTGTACCAGATGTTTGAACCTTCACAGGGCAAATCATATTTATTCCTTCAGACAAACCACTTCATATTACTTAATAATAATTCTCAGGATCATTATTATCATTCTCATCATTTCAAATCCAAACACAGCAAATATGATGAATAACACGCTTCAATTTTCCCCCTTGATTAATGGGCTGTGCGTGTGCACAAAACCACTTCACTTTGGAAGATGTGATTTCCCTGGTGAAGCCATGGCTAGCCAGATCTTTCCTGCAGCACTTTCCCTGCACTCTGGAATGACTGGAATTCTCAAGTGCAAGCACCCAAAATGAAACTTTTCCATGCTATAGATGCTCATGGTATTAATTGTCATTTCTCTGCATTTCATTATTAAGAACTCTTACTCTTGAAATACCTGTGAAATACATGCAAAATACTTGTGAAATACCTGTAAAACTCAGAACCTTTATTTGCACAGTATTTGGTTTGCACTTCAGTCCCTAAGAACTCTTTCTGCTCCTTTAGCAATCAAAAATGCCCTGAACAATGAAACACTGGAGTTTTGCTATATTCCAGAGCCATAAAAAGGGTTAATGGTGCACAATGTAGATAAGGTTGTCATTACTCTTTGACAGTAAATATTGCTTTGTGCCAAGTTACCTGATCTGATAAGGAGCAGAACCTCCCAGCAGCAGGATGCTGATAATGATCCTGCCTTTACCCAGTGCCTCTCATATCAGCAGCTCTGAACTCGGCTGCAAAAGCTGCACACAGACAATGTCATCCTTTCCTGAAATGCAGCACAGACTGGAATGTCATTGTCCATTAAAACAGGAGTGAACTGCAGATACAGTGAGAACAGGCAGTGCAATCCTCCTGCCAGGATCTGCAGGAGGGGAGGAGGCCACAGCTTTAAACATTGTTTTTCAAAGCATTTTGACTGCCTTCCATCACCCCAGTCTGTTGGAATCTGTGTGGATCACAAAACCACACACTTTGATCATGGTAAAAACAGAAATACCACCATGATGGCTTGGTTTAATACAGATTTAGAAAAATTATCAGTTTCTGAACTGTAAATCCCCTACTTGTTTTTACATCAGCATATCCACTTCCAATCTGATGTTCTGCAAACCACTGTCAGTGCATCTGTACATAAACAGTGCTTCTCACTTCCATAAAATCACCGAATCCCAAAATGGTTTGCATTGGAAAGGACCTTAAAGCTCATCCAGTGCCACCCTTGCCACGGGCAGGGACACCTCCCACTGTCCCAGGCTGCTCCAAGCCCTGTCCAGCCTGGCCTTGGGCACTTCCAGGGATCCAGGGGCAGCCACAGCTTCTCTGGGCACCCTGTGCCAGGGCCTGCCCACCCTCACAGGCAGGAATTCCTTCCCAATATCCCACCTAAATCTCCCTTCCTTCAGCTCAAAGCTATTCCCTCTGTCCTGGCACTAAACAATTGTTTCATTACAATTACAGTTGCATCTTTGCCTCTGTATCTTTTATCAGAAGTCATTCCAGCATTTGTCCATAGCAGCCCCAGACTAACAGGTCTTTTCAATGGATTTCTAGGGAGGTTTTGTTTCAACTCCTGTTGGTATCCTCCTCATCTACAAGCATTTATTGATTTTTAGAGCCGAATCAACGAGTAAAAAGGTTGAGTGGGAAACAGGAATTGCAA
Organism: Lanius collurio; assembly: GCA_020086605.1. Classification (NCBI taxonomy): domain Eukaryota; kingdom Metazoa; phylum Chordata; class Aves; order Passeriformes; family Laniidae; genus Lanius; species Lanius collurio. The sequence continues at coordinate 3,419,741 of JACBWW010000045.1, read as the reverse complement.
AGAGGCAAAATGGAAGATAATGGATGTTGGAAATGAGGCTGGCTTTGACAAACCCTGCTTTAACAATCCCTGCTTTAACAAACCCTGCTTTAACAATCCCTGCTTTAACAAACCCTGCTTTATCAAACCCTGCTTTAACAATCCCTGCTTCTTTGCTGCTTACCAATTGGTTCTATCAAGACAGCCCTTGGTAGATCACTAGAAATTTTAAAACAAAAAAATAAAGGGACTATACCAGTGCATGACTGGACTGTGATCTAAAGTGTCCCTCAAGAATATTTCCTAATTAAACTGCTTGATCAGTTTTATTACCTTAATCAGTGCAGCCAGCCTGCAGGAGGTACTGCCACTTCTGTATCAAGGACCCTGCACTGCAAGAGTGGATTTATTTTCAGACCTGTCTCTATCCTTCTCACCAGACTGACTTTTGGGCCAGGTTTACCTGTGTGTGAGGTTCACTAAAACGAGCTTAACCTCAGCCAGCTTTAGGACACGTCTTGCAGAAAATCTAAAACAAAAAAAATGCTCTTCTTGTTGTGTTTTATGGTACAAGGGGTATTGACAGTCACTGGGATTGAAAACAACACAGATCACAGTGCATCCACTCTGTAAATGCCATGGAATCTCTAATTCTTCAGGAAAGGTCTCAGTAAATGCCCCACTCCTAAGATTATTACAGGAGATTAAGGAAGACCTTTTGAGGCATCACGTGAATTTATTTCAGAGCATAACTGATCATCTAGATATGCAAATCAAGATTATTTGCCAAAAATTCTTGACTACAGGAAGTGGCAAAATGACCTTCAGATCAAAATAATAGGAAATAATCTTACCTTCAAACTCCTCCATTCTTCTTAAAAGTAACTTAGAAACCTTGACTGTTTTCACCTCTCCAAAGAATCACAGCTCCTCTTTCAAAATGTAGTTGGCCAATATTTTAACTTACCTATTATATGGTCCTTTTTTTTAAAAAAAAAAAAATTTGTGGGTTTTCTCTGCACCAAATCTGAATTATGCAAATTCTGTTATCATTTTGAGAATGCTTAGTCATGGAGCTTCATTACCATGTTTTTGGGGATGGTAACTGTGGAGTAGAGGAAGACAGTAGCTCCAGAAGAATTAGTGATGGTCTGACAGACAAATATAAATTATTCTAGGATGTTTTGAACAACTACAAATTGGTAATAATTATGTTATCAGGCATGGATGCCTATTAGGGTTAACCATAGGTGCAATTTATTTTCTTCTGCCCTTCCACCACTGTTGGTTATTTCATTATGTGGACAAACAGAGACTGGTCCAGGATGGCTTTAACACTGTTCTACAAAGTTTAATTTTGTCTCCTTTTATGTGACAGCCTGCCAGTTTGTAGGCAAAAAAAATGAAATATTGTCTATCATTTTCACCTGGAAAGATGGGATATTAATGAGATTTGAAAGAATAATTTGATGAGAATTTCAGCAATTCAAATCAAGTATGACATTGGAGGGTGAAAGGAAAGCAAAGAGCACTGGGGTGAGTCCTGACATAGCACAGAAGAACTGGACAGCTTTGGCTCACTTGGAATTCCTGCCTGGATGTCTGACACAGAAGCTGGAGATCCATCAAACACATAATGAGATATTTAAACCCCTTTGATAAAATGGCAATGGTTATGTGGAATTAACTCATTCCAAAAGCCAGGATTCCTCATCTATCAGAAGCCTTGTACTGAAAAAGTTGATCATACAAGAAAATGGAAATATAGAAAATGTTTTAAGAAGCAACTGTGCTGTTTTGATACCAGAGGAGACCTTCCTAATGAAAGAACTACAGAACTACCTTCAGATAAATAAAATGTGTGGGAACACAAAGAGCCATCCGCAGTAAATGGGGAATAGAAAAGCTTCTTTCCACAAGCTGAGTGATATTGATGGCTCTTGGAATGATTCACAGATTGAATTAAAACACTTTCATTGAAGGATCATTTGAGCAATTTGGTTTCTAGTTAAAGTATTGCCTCATTGCTGATATGCAAATAATGATTGCTGCTGCTGCCACAAAAGGCATTGATAATTTGGCCTGAGAATTTTCAAATAAACAAGAAGTTAATATGATGTCCCAGTGTTTCTCTCTTTCAGCAGGTGATGGCTTCCTTAGCATATTTCCCAATGTTTTTAAGTCCACTTACGAAAGTCTTGAAAAGGGTTTTCCCCCATTTTTCTAAAAAAAAAAAAAAAAAAAACCCAAAAATTTATTTTTTATCTTTCTATTTCTATCCTATGTGGAAATTTCCTGTCTATTATTCTAATTTATCTTTTTTATTACTCAGATAATTATTTGTTACATTTTTGATGGATTATTCTCTAGCTCTCTTCATTCTCCAGAATTTATTTCTGCAAGAACAGCATTGCTGAGCTACTGCCCTAAGTGGATCCATTTCTTTTTATGTGACATGCAAGTAGTCAATATTCTAAACTCTATTGGTTCTGAACTTTTCTTACATCACTCTACCTGTTCCCTCCAACCACGATACAAATGCAAATTTCAAGGGTTTTTTTCTCTGCTTTGTGTGTCTTTTTCCTCTGTAAACTACAAAGTTGGGGTTTTTTTGTTAACTAAGGGAATTTCTCAGTGTGGCTTGGCAATGAACAATTGAAATCTCTTGACAATGGGCAATTAAAATCTCTCCTTAGTGTTCTGTAATTGAGGGCATTTTCATGAGTGATGAGTAACAGATGCCTACAGAGGACTTCCCTGCATTTAGGAATGCGCCCACAGCAGCACATTCCCTTGTAGTGTTAAAATCATGGAATCCCAGAATGGTTTGGGTTGGAAGGGACCTTGAATCCCACCCATCCCACCCCTGCCATGGGCAGGGACACCTCCCACTATCCCAGGCTGCTCCAAGCCCCGTCCAGCCTGGCCTTGGGCACTGCCAGGGATCCAGGGGCAGCCACAGCTGCTCTGGGCACCCTGTGCATCCCCATCCATTGGAAAGGATTTCATAAAAAGATACCTCTGTTGAACCTCCTTCCCATCTCCCAGGGAAGCAGCATTTCATAGTCTGAAAGAGAACTGAGGAGCATCCAGGATATTCACAGGAGATTTTAATGGAGAATCAGTGAAACAGCAACATTTGCCCTCTTCCAGCTGCCCCTTAAAGCTCCCAGGAGCTGTGCTTGGCTTCTTGAGGCCGGTGGTTTTTCACCTCCCCTGGGATTTTGGATGCACTTCACTTCCAAATCTCTGCAATCCTCTCCAAGATATTCAAAGCCAGAAATTTCTGATGTTAAATGAAAAAATTCCTTCACAATCTGATGCTTATTGTCCATCTTGTTATGTAAAAAAGCAAGAAAAATGCTGCTGGAGAGGCATGTGAACAAACAGGAGAGAGACAAAAAAGGAATGGGGGAAGCTGGTGGAGAGAGAGAGAAGCAAAACATGCTTTAATTCAGGTGAACATTGGCATGTCTGAGCTGTCAGGTTGACACCACTGTCTGCACTCAGAGAGAGTTTTCCATGTAAAAGAAGCAGATGTGCCAAAAGAATCCTTTCTAGAGCTGTAGTAGGTTCAGCACACTCACACAAAACACAATTTCTGCCTTAAGGACTCCTGAAATCTGTACAGATTTTCTAGGCTTTGTTTGATGCTTAGAATGAAAAAGATGGACATGTTTGTAGGGAATAAAGCTGAATGCATTTTGTAAAATTACTGGCTGCTATGGTTTTATTTCAAACATGCCACCTACGTTAGAACTAAAAATGCTCCACAGTCTTTTTATAATTCATCTTTGCTGGAAAACAGTTGGTGGAGAATTTGAGTAGGAAACCCCAAATATTGCATTGGCCTTGAATCCTCCTGAGCACTTCTGTGTAGAGGGTCAGCAAGGATAAGTTTGGGGAGATGTTTGAATGTTAGTTAATCAGAAATAATTTCATTTTGATTCATCACTAGAGCCCTTCATAAATACAACCTCATAATTTTTCCCTCTCTCTGAATCCTTTCAGAGTCACTCCCGAACTTCCACTTTCCAGCTCCTGCCCTCACTAAAATGGCATCAGGGAAGAGAAGGTCAAGTTTACCAAAAAACCTAAACTGCAAAAGCAGCAATTTAAATTAGTAAGGCAAAGCAGCATGTAGAAGATATCCACAAAATTACTCTGGGGTGGAGAGGACGAACGTAGATTATTGCTCAGCAATATTTGATACTGCTCTGTTTTATTCAGTAAAAAGCTTCATTTAATAACAAGAGTGCCACTAATTTCGGCAGCAGAGCCATAACCTCCATTTCTGTCAGCGTGGCAGGACAGCAGTTCTGAAAGGATGGCATTAAAAGGATAAGCTCTGTCTGTTTTAGCCTTGAAAGCTTTGTAGGTGTTAAAACAATTTCGCAAGAAGACAAATTGCAGTTTACTTTTCGCTTTCCTTTTTTCCCTTCATTGCAAACAGAAATGCAAGACATTGAACCCATCAGAATGGGATATAAGCAGATTTCTTAGGCAGGAATATTTCTTTACCCAGCACATTTAGAAGCCTTCCTCAAGGACAGGCCCAGGAAACACAGAGCTGCCTTCCCATGAGCTCTGAGACAGGATCTGCAACAGAGCTTTGCATTCCCCCATCTAGGCAGTGTTTTCCATGCACTAAAATGATTCTCATAACGTATTTTTCTGCACAATTCAATGTTTCTCAAAATGCCTTCCAACCCAGGCAGTCAGGAATCCTGAGACCTGCTCTTTTCCTAGGAAATCCACATTTTCCAAACTGTAACAGCGTTACACAGAGAGTTCTCAGCGTTATGGCACAGGGACTGATGTCAATCCTGCCAAAGGAAGGAAAAATTTAGAAACTGGAATGAGTGGAGCAGGAAAGTCTGGGAAGAAACCATGAAAGCATCTTTTTGCTGAGCAGGATCCAGTGTCTTTGCAGTTTCCTGACATACAGCACCTCATTTAATGTGGTCTGAAAGTGTCACCCACAGGAGCAAATCTATCCCGAATTTTGCCTCATAAGATGAAACACTGTGAAATAATGTAGAGCTGGAGAAGGTTGAGATCTTCTGAATTTGCACTGCCACTCTGTCCTCCCTGGGATGGTCAGAACTGGGAGCAGGTTGGGGATTTTGCATAATTTTTACACATGGTAAAGGTTACAAGGCACAGCAATGTGTGACACATTGTCTGACTGCTGATATTAAGCTGCAAGACAATGAAGTAAATTTCTTTACATAATGACCTGAAAGATTAGTTACGCTTGATAAATGTGACTTGAGAGACTTTCATTGAGCTCAGACTTTTCTCTGGGAGCAGAATTACATTTCTTAAAAAGGTCTGAACAATTCTGCTTTATAGATAGGGAAATTTCAGAATATAGTCCTAAATAACCTGATAATAAATACAGACCATTAAATTGCTAAATGTTGCTGAAATCTTTTATGGAGATAGTGCTAATCCAGTCCGTTCTTGGAGGATATATAGCCCAGTTTCTAATTGGTCCTAAAAGAGGAGTTAGTGAACGTGAAGTAATAGTGATAGGGATGCAGAAATACCTCAGCCAAAATAATTTCCATAGAGAATCACAGATGGACTTGATTTAGGGAGGTCTGTGTGCAGAATTCAGCTGTGGGCCAGCTGGCCATGACCCCAGCCATGGCTGCAGTTACTGGGAGGGCACAAACTGGAGCCACGGGCTCAGCAAAATATTTTGTTGTCCCTCCAGGCTGCCAGTGGTGCATGAGCTGAATTAAAAGGGGTAACAGGCAAAGCCTTGAGGGCACTGGCTCTTGGTAATCCTGCCAGTCTTCTGAGCTCTGCTTGATACCTTAACCTCTTGGGCAGGGAGGAATGGGCCTTTTGGGAATGCTGGTGGAAGTGGAGTGGGTCTGTGTTTGCTTCTGGGCTGCAGGTCTGCTGCTCTCCTTGTGAAACACAGCAGGGAGACTTCTCAGCTTTAGACGTTTGGACATCATCTCCCATGGTTATTCTGGGAAATATAAACTGTGGAACATCCAGGAGGAAGCCAGAGCTAAATCTCTCCAGGACTGTTTCACATTTCAAACATGAGGGTGATTCCCTTGAAGAGACCTCCCCAAAATCTTGTCTGAGTTGGAAGAGGCCTTGAGAAGACATAAGATGGCTCTGCTGGGGACAGACTGGGCACAGAAACCCTTTCAGAGGGATGTTGGAGCTCTTCTTAGTTGTATTCAAAACCTCCTACAAAGGGAATGGCCCGAGCTGCCTGGACAGCTCATTCCAACACTTAACTAAATACTGGGAACCTGTTCCTTGAAATGCAACCTTTAGCACTTGTATTGCAAAGCTGTCAGCTCTGAGGTGGGCTCTGCTGGCTCTTCAAAAGCAAATAGTCTACAGCACTCAACAGTTGTTCACAAAATTCATTACCAAGAAGCATTAAAGTCCAAAACTTGTAAGAGAAATCAGGGAGGAATTGCAGCCAATTCTGACTCAGTGACTTCCTCGAGACAACTGGAAATGTGGTGCCAGTGGAACACAGGAATCCAAGGGGGAGCCAGAACAGCAAATTGTTTGTTTCAGTTGTAAAATTGGTGAGAGCCGAAGGGAAACGATGATACCTTTACTTTAGAACAGCTTGGAAATTCAACACTAATTCTATATTTGTGGCTCAGGTCTCCTCCAAACCTATTTGTCTTTGGAAAGAGCTGAAAAGATGCTACAAAATCTACATTTTTCTAAATAAGGGATGACCTCTGTTAACTACTCCAGTTTCAAACTGCATCTGGTGGAATTGTGTTCCTGCATTTTGGGATTCCGAGGTCAGCAGGGGGGGTCAGGGAAGCCAAGGATCACCCAGCTCAGCACCTACAGGGCTGCTTCTGCAGGAGACCATTACACTCAGCTGTGCTTCCAGCACATTCTGAGGTTTGATAAATACGATGTCCTGCACAGAGAGGAGGCTCCCTGGCCCTGACACACTGCTCCAGCACAGGTAGGGATCTAATGGGAAGCAAAGGAAGGGGGAGAGGGGTTTGCCGGAGCCCGGCGTGATGCGAATGTTAACAAGTCCTCTCACGTCATCAGCTTCCCTGCTCTCCACGCCCTCCCTCCCTGCCTTTCTCTTTTATGAGCCAGCCTGAAATCAGGGAATTACATGCTAAGGAAAACCCTTCAGCTAAACATATAATTATTCTGCACAGGATCAGTGCAGCACAGTTAATCAGTTTACCAACTGAATTAATTTTTATTTTTTTATGTCTACATCTCCTGTTGAGGGTGCAGAAATTCTAGATTTAAAGAGGAAAAATGGCTTGCAGTTGTGAAATGAGTATCTACAGCAGACCATTTATTAGGAGAGAAATCTCCACTGCAGGCTGTTTTGGCAGACAAAGCTGTCAGTCCCCAGGACTTTGAATCACAGACTCTGTGTGGAGTTATTACAGGTACTTAAGGAATAGCTGGTTTCCCATTTTAATTTTCAGCTGTTCAGTAACACTGAAAGTCAGAGCTGTATTTCATTGCATTGTATTTCATTCCATTTCCTTGGATTGCTTTGAAAAGTGAGTATTTATTTGGACAGAGGCGTCACTTCCCTGTAAACGAGTTCACATTTTAAATGACCTACTTGTAAACTGCTCCCCTTAGGAAGTACAACATCTCCAGTGCTTTTGGTTGTAAAAGTACAGAGAACATCCTTCAGATTCTGCCTCCAATGCAAACACAAGCTCCCAACCTTTCATTAATTCAGCAAGACATCCTGCCTCCCCTGTGCACTCCAAACCCCCAGATTCTGCACAGGACCCCCCTCCTCAGTGCATTCTAAAACAGATGGGTTTGGGTTTGGAGTGTTCACTGATAACCTGCAAAGTGTCCCTGAGTTTCACAGGGAGCTCCTGCATCAAAAAGCAACCAAAGTCTGCAGGTAAAGCATTCCAGATGCACATCTCAGAGGGCAGTTTGTCATTTACTCACATTAAGGTGTTAAACCTACTGCAAGGTAAAACTGACCACTTAGAAACCCCCCTGATCCCCAAGGTGCTGGGGAGCTTTATGGGTAATGCTTCTTTTCCAGTGGGCCACAACAGAACCTAGGCAAGGCAAAAGTTTTTCCTAAAGTACCTTTAGGGTCCCTATTACACATCCCCAGGAAAACAGGTAAGTTATGTAAGAAATGGGTGCATACCAGGGGAAATACCTGCTCATTTTCTGAAGTGAAAGCCATTTAGAGACGTTTAAAATTTTGGAAAATTTGGGGGAAAAAGAAGAATACTGACTGAAAACTAAAGTTGCTTAAAATATCTTCCCAATTAATGTTTTCAGCTCCTTTCAAACCTTCCCTTTTAACTACAGTGCCTTCTGCTGTATCTGCTAAACTTTACAAAATATTTTTGTATAAAGACAGTTTCTTTAACAGAAAAGTATTCAGAGTTTTGACTTCTAGATCCTCTGAGAGCCTCAGGAATCAATTTCCCCAGACTTGCATGGCCTTTTCAGGTTGTCCACACCATCAGATGCAGTTCCCTAATTGAATTCCAGTTGAGTGCGTTCCCGAGAAAGGAACTGTGGATAAATACAAGATGCCAACTTGTCATTACAATGTTCCTTAAAGCCTACCAATTTTTACTTTTTTGGCAAGTAACATTTCCTAAAGGAAAAGAACAGAAGGGTGTCTCCTCTTGGGGGGGGCTCAGGCTGCAGTGGCTGCTCTCATCAGATGCTGTAACCAGGACACATTCTGGGGACCTGGGTCTCAAACCATTAACATCATTTTTGTGGCTTCCTTCCATCTTCTCTACAATTATTTGATGCTTCTGGTACTCACTGCTAGTTAGTTTCAAAACATGGGCTTTGCTAAGAGATTTTAGAAATACAATGGCTTCAATGAATATGATAAATGCAAGTTTTTAAAGTGTGCTGCTATAATTTCCCTGTGAAATACGTTATCATTTACAGTCTCCATCAACAAAGATAATTGCCTACATATTTTTAAGCCCCCCAAAGGTATATCCCAGTGGCAATATTTGTTCCATTGTTTGTTAACACGTTGCTATCTACAGTCAAGATAATACGTATTCATAAAGGGGTAATTTTTTAAAATGTCTTTTTAATTTATCTTTTAGTGTTGTGAAAGAAGCAACCTTTCAGGATAGAAGGAATACATAAAAACTACCTTATCACTGAAAATCACTGCCTATGCAGACCTTCAACCTCTCTGGCACATGGATTTAGCAGAGTGACTGTAGCCAATGGAGCTGAGTTACAGAACACAGGGAAATCACAGGCAAACAGTGGCCACAGTCAGGTAATTTTTGCAAAGTGAGGTAGTTACAAGTAGTTTCAAACTGATTCTGGTCTGCCATTTGTGTGGGTTAAGTCTTTACTTTGGCTGCAACTGAACTATGCATCTGCAAAGGCAAACTTTGGCATAAAAAGGGGGCTTGTAATATTAACATGGAGAAATGGACAAATGTGCAACTTTCCTGTTTGTGGATGTGCAGCTCAAGTTACCAAGGAAAACATCCACGTTGTGAATACTTCAGTGCTCATTGCATTATCTTTATTTATGCTTGAACACAGAGGCACAGCACTGACAACGCTGCCTACTCCAGATATCCCTGTGGATGGTCCATGTGCAGTCTGGTATGGAAATCCAACTGTCAGGCAACTCCAGACATTTAAAAACCTGCTGCTTGTATGACCTTCCTCCACTGCACATCATGGATTACTGTTCCCCAGGATGTAATTAGTTTGCATCAGAAAGGATAAAAAAGTAGCAGGAAGTATTTTTAAATTTAGCAACAAGTATTCTACACACTTTGACACTTAATTTGCATTATAATTCAATTAAGGAGTTAAAATAGCAGAATGGTCTGTCCACATTTTAACTCTTTTGTGTATTGAGAATGAAGGTGTGGTTTAGAAAAGTCCTGTGCACGTACATTAAGATTTGATCTCATCTAATGGCATTGGAGCCTGGGAATCGATCCTACAGGATCCATCCCAACGACCTGCTCAAGCCCTCCCAATTACCCCGAGTTCCCAAACACCTGAGAAACAAAGTGCACACATTCCCCTAGACACCGTTTGCTTCACAAGACTCTGTGCTTGTAAAAGAATAATTAGCTGATAATGGCAACGTGTCTGATGAGCACCAAAACAGCCCAATTTCAGCGAAGTGTCGAGATGTAGCTCAGCAAAATGAGATCAGAACCATTCCCATAAATACTTTGAAAGCTTTAAGGACGTTAGAGTGGGCATCCAATTTAACCCTTCCCTAAGTTCATCACATTACAGGAATTGTTTCCATGAGTAACCTACACCCCAAATTCACACCTCATCTCCTTATATAACAGAGATCCCCCGTGGCAGGAATTATTTGTCTCAAAGACAGACAGTTCATCAGAAGCTCCGTATAACGACACTAATGCATCCCACTGTGGGAATGCATTTCACCCCCCTCCCCCGGAGAAATTTAAACCGCTCATCATCAGGAACAACCCCTCGCCCTCCCATCCATCCCGGTCTGTTTGCAGCACAGCCGAGCATTGTCAGGCAAAACATGTCACAGCTGACGGCTGTGTTGTGAAACTGCGAATGTGCAGGGAAATCATCATTCCTGTCAAGTTATCCCGGCGAGTTTCCCCGCGGAGCCGCGCTCAGCCCTGCGCCTTCCCACGGCGGGCGCGGACGCGGAGCCTCGGACACGCGGCTGGGCAGCCTGGACAGGGCAGGACACGTTCCTAAAGGAGCCTGGACAGGGCAGGACACGTCCCTAAAGGAGCCTGGACAGGGCAGGACACGTTCCTGAAGGAGCCTGGACAGGGCAGGACACGTTCCTAGAGGAGCCGGATGCCTCAGTCCAGCCCCCGGCGCCTGGTGCTTCTTGTGGTACCCAAAACTACAGACAAGTGCTGCACAGCCACTGCATCAGATCACCTGATATGAGCAAACCAGACCTAACCAGGGCAAATTTAAAGCAGCCAAACATCCCGACGTTACCCTGTGCGAGGCATAATGGAGTCGTGAGACACAAACACTTTCTGTCTGCATTGTCCAACAAATGCAGTTGATCCCTGCTCCGTTCTCGGCAGCAATTCCCACAACACAGCACAGCTGAAGCAGCCTCTCCTCAGCCCTGTCTCTAACAACTACCGGGCAAAGCAGCATAAGGATGATGAGAACTGAATAAACTCTTCCCAAAACAAAGAATGCGAGAGCACGGATGCAAATTGCCAGGATCCAAAGTACAGACAATACACGGCAATAAACGATCCTACCTTTCATCCAATCCACTACTTGCTTGGGCGTCCACTTGCTAATAGGTTCCATAACGAGAGCCATCATCAGATCACTTTATCATTCACACCAAAATCAGGGGAAAAAAGGAGAGAAAAATTGTATCAGAGCATGACTGGGCTACGAGAGCTGTCGGATTTTACAGTGCAGTTCAAAGAGAAGATGATGCTTTGTCCCTCCAGGTTCCTCCTGCACTGATTCAGTAATGTATAAAATTACACTGCTTGATCAGCTCTGGCACCTCCCCCACTGCACACAGCCTGCAACACCCGGAGCACCGAGCCAGGAAATGGTGCAGTACAGACTTACTTACCAAAGCCTCTGCCCGCCGAGCCACCGGCACGGATAAAACATGGCATTAATGGCACACGGAGCAATCCACAGCGGAGCTGCTCCGCACGCCGACTTTGACGGAGCTGCTTTATTCCAACGAGCCCTGGGATGTTCATCAGGGAATATGTCACTACTGTAACTTGATAGCAGATTGTCTTGGCTTCATTGTGAATATGCTGACTGTCACTCGGCTTAAAGTGAAGATAGAAACGTCAGAATATCGCCTGGCATCTGGCAAAATGCTGAGCATCTCCATCTTTACAATGCAAAATGTTGCTGGAGCCTTGTACTGTATAATCATGTAATTCAGAATGTCAAACACAGAATGAAAAGTCTTACCCAAGAAAAAAAAACTACTGGGAGAAAACTCTCCTTTTTTTCTGGCCACATTCAGAGCCAGGATATTTCCTCCTATGAGCTGCTCATTTTGTAGTGAAAGAATGACAGCATCGAGGAGTCAATTTGTACTACTACAGCACTTCAGGATAGAGAAGTACAGCAAGTATTTTGACTCTCAGTACTGGGATCATTAGTCAATGTCTCCCTTTGTTACAAAGGAAAAAATTGTCTTAAGTATTTCTAATACCGAAGTTTGCTACCCTTCTGACAGGTAAAGGTGAAACATTTTAATGAGATGTACCAAACAGCACTTTTTGGACCCATTTGTGACTTTCTGCACCTCATGTAGCACAAATTCTGCATCCTGTGGCTGCTGGCTCCAAGCTGTCATCTGAGATTTGCAGCCCCACTTTGGTATGCTAAGGGGAGAAACTCAGACTCCAGAAAAAAGGCAGAACAGAGCAGTTCCACCTTTCTCTTCAGTGATCTTTCACCTGTGCCCGCTTCTCCTGCCCTGCTCCAAGCTTCCCCAGCACATCAGGGGAAGAGGATGATGTTGGTCCCATGTCTGCTCCCCCTGGGAGCAAAGCACCCATGAGATCTGTCTTCTCTCTCTCTCATATGAGGGAACATGAAATACTAATGAATATTTATGACAGAATCCCAGAATTGTTTGGGTTGGAAGGTACCTTAAAGCCCATCCCATTCCAGCCCCTGCCATGGGCAGGGACACCTTCCACTTCCTCCAAGCCCCATCCAGCCTGGCCTTGGACACTTCCAGGGATTCAGGGCAGCCACAGCTTCTCTGGGGACCCTGTGCCAGGGCCCCTCCATCCTCACAGGGAAGAATCCCTTCCTACAATCCAATCTAAACCTACTCTCAGGTAGTTTATTCTCCAGCCTTTCAGGGCTCTTTTTTACATAGTTAAGGATGCAGACAGGCACCTTTCCCCCCACTAAAGCTTCTCCAAAGAGATGTGCCATTCTCAGCTCAGTGATGCACTCTATCTGTTTTTATTTTTCTTTAGCTTTGGGAAATAGTGTGATTAGTATTCTACGATGTATTTGGAGTGCTCAGAGCACAGATCTTTACAAAAGGATTCACATCAATTATCCTTCAAGGAGGCTGAACAGCATGTCAGCTTCCTCTCTGAGTTTTGGGAGACCACTTTCAGTAGCTTTAGTTCTGTCTAAATAGCTGTTTACAATGGACATAATAATGACAAAGCTCTCAAAGGCACAATACTTCTCTTTTTAGGCAATAGTGGGCTAGAATTCAGAATAAATATTTCTATTAGCTATTGGAAACTGTACAAGTTGCTTGGGGGTTATTCTTTCTTAAAAGTCTTGATTTTTTAAAGTTCAATAACAGCATGGAAGAATTTGAGATAAGCTATGTTGTGCATGAACTTGGTATTTTGACACACTTGCACAGAAAAAAATCTTCATTCATGATTGTTTGGACTACTTCCCTAATTCCTGTCATTTGACAGACATTCTGTCAATGCCCCTTTGTCTCACATTTCATACCCAGGCTTGACTGGGCACTTTTTAAAATATATTTTGACATATTTTGGAAAGAGGATGAAGCCTGAATTCAAAGCGCATCAATGTCAGTGGGCACAATTTCTCTCATTTAAATTGTCCTTGGATGACAAAAGAGGCCCCAAACTATTATTTTGGAATGAGAACTTCCATTTTCACAATGAGAACCTCCTAAATCATTCATGTCCTGTTACTGAGGCTCCTCCCCCCAAAGATGGTTTGCATTTTCATTTATTCCCATTGTTATTCACCACCATGGTGCTGGCTCAGGCAGTAACTATAATTTGCCTGGAAGACCTTGGCTGTTAGATAAACTCCTGTGATTTTCCTTATTATTACCAGCCACAGTTTGCCTGTATTCTGGGATTTTACAACCTTCAGGACAACCGTCTACTTTCTTGTTCTACTTCTCAGAATAAAATATTCAAAGCTGTTAAAAAAACCCTGTTTCTCTCCTTCCTGATGATTTATTCAGGTTCATTCTCTGTTGCAAAGATCAGTGCACATGGCCCTGCTCTGTCACGAATCATTCCAACCCCAGGGAAATGTTCTTTCAACTCCTCTCATGGGTATGTTCAGCGTGGCAGCCCACGGATGGTTCTACCTGGGGATTTCCTCTGCTTCTTCTTTTGTTGTTTCAAGAAAGATTTATTCCTCACACCCATGGGAATGTCACAGGAACATGGCAACATCAGGAAAGGAGCCTGTCACAGACTATGGGGCTCAGTGGTGGATCCAACTGGGCACTAGAAAGGCCAAATGGAGTGGAGATGTGTCCAGGCTATTTCTGGAACCACGGTTCAGGTCAGCTCAGGGCACTTCTTCATGCAGGTTGTCCACTCTGCCCACTGAGGTAATGACTCTGCAATGAGTAACCATGGAACACACCCCTCCTGCCCTGAGCTGTCATCCTCACCCCTGAGGGCTCTAAACCTCCTCCCTCACTATCCCTGTCAGCCATGGGTCACTGCAGTGGAATCAAGTCTGAAAAGTCACTAAACAAGGAATTTTTTTCAAAAAATAGCCAAAACTATGTGTTTTCCCTAAAGCTGCCATGTGTTTTTCTGCCTGTTTATTGCAAGGCTTCTGCCTAGATCTATCCCCCAACCTACCCAGCACTGCTTCCTGATGCCAACATAAAAGCAACAATGCATTCCCATGACTATGTTTTTCTTCCAGGCTGAATGTAGCAAATCAAGAGAAAAAAGATCAAGGAACATCTTTCTCACTATTATTCTATCTAGGTCATGTAAATGAGAAATACTTTCTGACTGGAGTCTGCATAAGCATTGGAGCAAAGTGAGGCATTTGAAAGGGAGAAAGGGAGCAGAGCTTTCACTACGATGCAACGTTGTTGTCAAAGGCCTATATAAAATAATCTGGTAATTCCAGCCCATAATCATCGCTGCTGCCTTTGACAGCAAAGGCCTAAGGCTGAACAGACTGGTGGAAAGGTTTGGAGTCCCTCCTCCTTGCCAGCAATAATGCTGAGAATGCTGTAGCTTTTGAGCACTGCCCAGTATCTCTGGGATTGCTAATTAAACCATCAGTCTCCGTATTTTCATGGTCACCGTGGGAGGCAGTTAAATGTTCCTGTGTATTTCAGGGCCAGTGATAACTTTCCAATTAAGGATTATGCTCAAATCTGGTACCATAGTCACTGTAACACTTAGAACAATCATGTATTTCTTGCAGTTTTCATTTGGAAACAATTATTCTCGTCTTCTTTGGTGAAGAAATAACTTGCATGTTGGGAAATAAGTCCTTTATGAGCGGGTTAGTTTAATAAAATCTTGACATGGCATTTGATGTCCATTATGGAAAAAAAAGAGCATGCAGCTCCAGATTAAATAAGTCATGAATGTCCTGGAAAAGTGGTATGTAATGTTATAACTTAGAACATCTATAATTTATATTATTAATGGAAATGTAAGCAAAATCTCCAAGGAAATGACTGTTGAACTCTTGGTTATCATTAAAGCTTTTTATCATGTAAGATTCATATATTATACAGCTGCTTTTTGTGAAAAACCCCCATATTCTTAAAAAACGGAATGGAGCTAAATTTTTGATTTTTATCAGGTCTGTTCTAAGCCAGGTTCTGCCTGGAGTTGCCTCCAGCCATGGAAACACCTGCTGAGAGATGGGGAGAAAAGTGCCTCTGGTGAAACTGCATGAGAGCAATTCATGTGCTGGAGGAACAAAACCCAGCTTAGGTTTGGGATGGGGATTGACAGAATCTCCTATTTAATGATAAACCTTGGCCTTACTTAACCCTGGCTTTGCAAGCTGAGGGGTTGGGTTCTGGCTGTTCTCACAGGACAGTCCAGCTCAGGAGAGCTGGGGGAGGGTCCTGGGCTTTGAGCAGCCCGGGCAGGGGCTGTGAGGAAAGGGTTTGGATCATTCCCAGCACCCAAAGGGGGTCAACAAGAAGGTGCTTGTCCATCAGTCTTTATTTGAGATTACAGGATATTCTGAGTTGGAAGGGACAAAGATGAAATCCAACTCTTCAGTGAATGGCCCATCCAGGGATTGAATCCACATTCTCAGCACCACATTCCAACAAACTGAGCCAATCTCTTGGGTGGATATTGCACTTTTGTGGCCAGAAGCTGTGGCTGCCCCATCCCTGGCAGTGTCCAAGGCCAGGACAGGGCCTGAACCACCCTGGGACAGTGGGAGGTGTCCCTGCCCATGGCAGGGGGTGGCACTGGATGCGCTTTGGGGTCCCTTCCCACCCAAACCTTCCCACGATCCTGCGATTCTCCAGCACACAGAGGCTGGTGCCGAGGCATTTTCTCCCACCATCCCCGACTGTCCCCAGTGGAGCTGTGCTGGCAGCGGAGCTCCGAGGTCCCGGGCAGCCCCGGGATGACGGGGACGGTGTTCCACATTCTGGAGTGCCATCTGCCGGCACCGCACCCGGCGGCAGCTCCGGCACCGCGGCGGCGGGCACCCGGCAGCCCGCCTTTCCAGAAACCCCAATGCGTTCGTTCATTCATTCAGAGCATTTAATTTTCACTGCTGGCGTTTACTGTTGCATCAACTCACACTATTTTTTGCACAGGAAGCCACTGTAGTCTTGGCTCTTCGGTCGCAGGTATTAATATCCCAGCTTTTACATGGAGCCTCATTAGAAAATTTATTTTTTTTTCATGCTCCATTAGATGATAAAACTGTTTCGTTAATGTGTGTTATTCATAATTTATGATACTTTACATTAATTGGGTATTAAAACACCCTTAACAAATGGTGTGGAAATCTGGGCTAACACGACAAAAATGCAAGAAATACTTGGTTTTTCAGGGACATAGAGAAATTATTTCATTATCACTTGCTAAACAATATGTCTTGACATGGCTGAGATGGTTTCATGCACCGCTTTTTTCTTGGCATATTTTAGTGTTCACAAAAACTCCTACTCTGACCTCTCTTGGGACTGAAATCCTCTATTTAGCCACAAAACATGTACATCATGGACAGAGGCACTGCAAACTCCCTCCTCTCTTGCATCACTTTCATCATAATAGAAGCTGTTTTTTCAGGAGCTGCCCTTTAGCTGTTGTTACACTTCCTTGACATCAAGAGTAGCTTTACTATAAAATAAGTTCTCTAGATTACACATCTCTGGGAAAAAATGATCACTTTTTGCAGCCCTATTCAGAGTTTTAAATGCAACTTAAGTGTATTAATGACAAAGATATAATGTAGAGAAATTAACTGAAAAAATAGAGTTCTTTTCTAATAGAAATCCTCTGATTTCAGTGAAGACACTGTGAAGTTATAACTGAGATAATTTTTTCTCATAGAAGATGAACTGTGTGGTTTTTGATTCAGACTGCAAATGAGCAGAGAACACTGAAACATTTTCATATTAAGGGAAAAGGGATTGTCTGTTTTCAGCCTGTTTGCTGATATCACCCACATGTTTTAGAGTCTCCCAAAAGGCTCCAAATAAGAGGGAATACTCCAATCTGGGAATCACCAAGACAATCTTCAAAGCAGAGACACAAGAAGAAAGGAGTGAAGCAGTGCCAGTGGAAAAGCCTTCCACCTTGCTAAGGAAGTTCCCACATTCCACTCATGCCACCACCAGGAGTCACAGCTCCCTCCCCAGATAAACTTCATGAGGACACAGATATTTGGGTAAATCTTAACTTTGAGCTGTTGGGAAACAGAGCACAGGGGCCTCATCTGCTTCATTGATCTCTTCACAGTTTGCCACCATCAGTTTGGTAAGCAGGGGAAAATTGCAGACAGATCCTTTGTTATCATTTTCCTACACAGAATTCCTCCAGGAACAGCTATAAAGTTCTGCTCAGTTCAGAGCTGACTAGAGCTAAATTAAGGAGAAACAGGAAAATATCTTGCAGCAAGATATTGAGCCTCACATGCAGCTTCAGAGGGATCCTGTAGCACTGTGCAGGCAATTCCATGCTCAGAACGGATTCACTCTCTTAATTCTGTTTTCCATGACATGGAGCTTACAGTACTGACAGTCACCAGGTCAGCATGAGAATTTCTGAAGGCAAAACTGGGAAATCTCTCTCCAAAATATGTTCCAGCTCAACAAAATACATTCCAGCTCAACAGAAATCATTGGTGTGATGCCAAATTTATTACACGTGGAACAATGGCCTTTATTTTTTAAGTATTACATAGATCAGACTAAATTTTCAGAAGTCTCCTTTTTGGCCCTAAAATCCTAGGAATTTTAAAATTTAAATGCTGCTAACTCCAGCTTCCTTTCTTTGAAGAAAAAACCGATCAGAATATTTACTACTACAATATGTTTCCTGTCAATATATCCATATTCATTTATATAAAATATGATTTGTATTTGCCTTTACCATTCCTCTAGTAAATAAAGGGAACATATTTATTTGATAAAAACAGAATAAATGTCCAATATATTTCCTCTGTAAGAATCACATAACAACTTTTAAGCAATAAACCATTTGCTTCTCACTACTTTAGGTAAACGATATTACTTTGGAAAAAAACCCAGTAATAATGGAAAACTTGACAACAGTAATAAAACTTCCAAACTATTGATACCAGATTCCCTTGTAATCCATTACTTGCTGGCTGGAAAGTTGGCTTTGAAGCACAGCTGCCTGTTGATTTTCCCAATGCATTCAGGGAACCAACTCCGAATACTCAGTGATTCTGCGAGATTCGGGCTGTATATTCTGTGTGACATTCATGGTGTGAAGAAAACATCCATCAGTGTTGCAAATGGACTTGTTTTGCCATCGAGGGACTCTCAGTGTGGAGGGAGAGGAGGGACAAGCTCATGTTCGAGTGTCCAGGAGGGCCTGGGTACACTCTAGGCAATGGTGTGGAGAACTATTCCACTGAGAAAACTCACTTTATCCTTTTGAGTTCCATCATTATCTTCTTCTCCATCATCCCACGGCAAAATGTGCCTTATAGAAATGTTTGAGCATGAGCTTCAATATTAAAAGAGTCATTTTGCCTTGCAGAGATGGGGTTACCCAGGATGTGCAGCAAAGGGGATGTCAGATTCATAAAATTGTGACAATTATTAGTACACCATCCTCATTTTGCCCTGTGATTTTCAGTCCAAGCTTGTCTTTCATGTTGCCAAGTGACTGGTGACAGGAAAAGCATTTCTCCAAGGCATTTTCAAGATGGCTTTTTCTTTATCTTAGCATCTCTGCAAAGCCCTGCTACTATTAGGTCTTTCTAATGCCTTGGTTAACACCTCAGAGAATATGCTCCTACTTTATACTCCAGTAGCCTCTTCATTCTCCATGTTTGGTTAGACTCAATATTTGCTTGGAGGACTGGCTGCAACTACAGAGATACTCCCAGTGTGTGACTGGAGCCACGTTTTGTGTTGCCTTAATACTGTGAGCAGAAAGAGAGATACAAGAACCCGAAAGCTAGAGAAAGAAAATTCCTGTGAGCCATGAATACCTGCCAGGCTAACCTGACATGAAAACATCTGCTCCAGCCTTCACCATGTTCTCTTCAGAGAATTTAGTATGTGAAGCTTCCTATCCTGCCCCTGACACATCTGTGGATGATGAAACTCAGGTCTGAATGCAGAGCTGGGCATCCTTGATCCTCTCTGTAGTCACACACTAGCACGAGTTAAACACTGATCTGAAAGAAGGATGCAGAATAAAAAGGTCTCTTCCCTTCAGCCTGTCTCTCCAAATTAACTTGATTTGCTGTTTAGAGACCGAGGAGATGATGGTGATGTGTCCTGTCGTGTTTTCCTCTGCATCCCAGCAGCATGCCCTTTGCTCTTAACCAGGAGCTTTGCATCAGCAACCAGCTTTCCTCCCATAATTAATTTCTCAGGGCTCTTCCCCTGCTCTTTCCATTCCAAACAGCCCTGCTCTCTCTTACATGCAATGGTAGCTTTATTTTGAAAGAGCCTGGCAAGCAAACAACATGATGTTTTCCTTTTGGACAACCTCAAACCATGTTAGATGGTGACAAGACACGCTCTGATCAAGCTGGGGAAGGTATAAACTAATTGCCAAGAGCTGGAAAGCTCTGTAGCTTCAGAGTCAGCTTTCATTTCTCTCTCTTTCTTGTAGTCACAAATTGCACCAGCTCAGCTCCAAAATAAAGAGCTGCCATCCAGAAACCTTGTTTAGAGGCAGGGCAGTCAGAACCCTCAGCCATCTGCAGTTCCTGCTCCCCTTCCTGCTCCTGGCACTCCTTCCTTCCGTGGTGCATCCCGACAGCTCTCGGTCCTCCTGTCCCCTGTGACGCAAGGACAGGATGTTCTGCAGCCACCAAACACCAGCCACAGCCCTGCCATAAAAAGCAGGGATGGATTCCTTGTTTCAGTGGTCTTCAACAGCCACTGTAACTGCAATTCTTTAAATCCTCCCTGATTTCTGGTATATCCAACCCACCGAGGGTTTCCTCAGGATCTGCGTCCTCCAAGCCTTCCAGCAGCTGCTTTCCTCTTCAGGTCTCCATCAGGAGTCTGTCTTCTCTTTTTCAGCCTCTTCAGAGTGAGAGAAACCTGCATTTTTAGTTCTTCTCCTATTTGGGCTTGTTTTGCCTGTGAGAATGATCAGAAATGCATATATCAAAATATTCCATCCTAAAACAAGGAGCCAAGGCTTTCAACAGAGATATGACCATGGCCAAGCCATGCTCTTGGAGTCTCCTACATGTCCATCAGCAATTCCCAAGGTCACTGAGTTCCACCAGTTCTGTTCCTCAAGCCTCTCTTTGTTTCCCAGTTGAATCCAGACCATCAGCCCCAGGACTCAGCTGCTCTCCCAAGGAAAACCCCCTCTGCAGTTTGAGCTGTTGTGGGTTTATTTTTCCATTCAGTGCAGTAGCAGCAGCAGCAATTTCTGGCTACAAAGCCTCCCTGTGAACCAGTGCTGGGAAAAGGTGAGACAGGTGAGAAACCTGCCAAGAACATGACCCTTATTTCCTGGCCCCTGCAGACAAGGCCCTGTGTCTTCTGCTGGGAGGAGCTCGAGGATTTTAGGGATTATTTCAAGTTATAATGTTTAAATAAAAATCAAAGTCATATATTCCAATATTATCTCCCTCTTCCTCATAATTCCTCCAAGGCTCATCTCAGGATAATAACTTTCCACCATGTGAGCTACCCATTTAACATTTTCTTAACTCTTTGGGGAAGGGGTGTAACTGTGCAAATTAATTTGAAAGAGTTAGAAAAAAAATTGGTCCCATTCATCTATCTGTAAAACCATCCATATTATCTCCCTCTATTATTTATAAATTCATTTTGCATTCTAAACTAAACCCCACACCGTCACTTATGTTTAATGCTGCCTGCCCATTTTCCTGATGAAGTGCCACATTTGCTGCATTTCTGCATCACATCTTTTTAATAAATGGATAATTTCTGCAATCATGTATCTTGCTAAGAAAGTTCTTACTCCTTCTGTATAGCTCACCAGTTTTGCTGTATTGCTGCTCTCTCCCTGTACATCATCATGAAACTTAGCAGGACATTTCTCATGTTAATTGAATGTTCTGCCCATATATACAGATATTTATAATCTCCTGGGGAAAAACTGTTTTAGTGGCTTTTCACAGCACAATTCATTTTCTTATTTCTACTTATTCACTGAAAATGTTAGGATTAAAAACAGCTTGGGCTGAAAACTTTGTTGAAATCATTTCCCCTAAAATTATAAATGATATGTTTTCACACTTAAGCAAAAATATGTACCATTAGCTGTGCAAAAAGTGACATAAAAAGAAATTAATTTTCAAATATAGTAATTTATTGCAAATAACTGCGTACACTTTTTGTTAATAAATCTCTGATTAACTTTTCTGGTAGAACATCATCCTGGTTGGAATTCTAATATACAGATGGGAATACAAAAGTTAATTGTTTTGCTCTTAAATTGCCACCAGAATCAAAACTCTTCAGGAATTGTGACTCACATTTTCCTATCTTCCCAGTTTTGGGTTGCTGCTTGCAGACTGTGACCCCATATAATGAAAGAGCATTTTCAAATTCTTCTATTTATCACAAATGTATGTCTTGGACACTAAAATCTCCCTCAGGCAAATAAATTTTTTTATGCTGAATATAAGCGTTCCCCTTTGTACAATTTTAGCAGTATCCAGTTAACAGCTCTAAAATATGACTTGATTTGAACCTCCATTTCCAAACACTGCTTTGCCAGTGCAGCACCTAGAAAGTGATACAAAACCAAGGTGAATTTTCACATGGATGTGACAGGGAGAGGATTGACATTAGAAAGCAATACAGAATTAAATTTCCATTTCCTGGAACTCAGTTCATCACCTTTTACAGGCCTGTTGGGTAACTCTGGTGGTTAAAAGCCAATCATGATTACTTGAATATTTCTTTCCAGTCAGTTGTGTCCCTCCTCTGTGTCCCAAAAATTTCAGCTGGATCACATTTCTTAGATGGCTCAGGAAAATAATATCATTCTGGATTAAAAATGATTGTAGCAAAGTTACATTTATGTCCACGAAGAATTTTGTTGCCAGAGTGAAAAACCCTTCGGACTCACAACCTTCCCTTCCTACAGACACAAATGTGGCTGTGGCAATCGGAATGAATTCAGGTACTAAACCACTTAAGCACAGCATAAGGACCTGCTTTGACTTGGAAAGTGGTTATGTTAATTAGCTTAAATTTGCAAGAATTTGACTCAATAGGAACAACTTGACATTTAGTTCGAAAGGTCTAAATGTTTCTGCAGAGTTCAGACACCAGTACAGCCGATAAGATATTCCTTTTATTTCCCCTTTCCCAAATGATAGCATGAATACAAAAAGTTCATTTGCAAATGTTTACCTAAAATAAACGACTTAGAGGGGGCCTATCAAGGCGGCTGACACAGATCCCGATTAAGTCGAATCCCTGGCAATAGACTCTGCCATGAAGTCGGGCTATTTGCTTTTTCTCAATCCTCCCTGGCTTTAGATGCTCTCAAATCTCTGCTAATCCTTGCTGAAGGGCACAGCTCATTAACCTGGGAAGGGGCCGCTGCTGCTTTTGCAGACTCCCAGACACACCTGCACACACCCAGCGTGCCCGCAGACGCTCCGAGCAGCTCAGGGAGACACCCGGCTTTGTGGAATGGCACAAAGACACCTTTCTCTGCCCTTCTGGAAGCCCTACAAAGGATCTCTCTCCTGCTGCAAAGCATCAGAGATGTGCTGCTCGCTGGGCTGGACCTCCCACGCCCGACTGAGAATTAGCAATTTATTTCTTTCCGTGTGCTTCCCATTGCCAAAGCACATCCTTAACATCATTGCCCTGTTTCGCTGCCCTCTTTTCCCTCAGCAAAGTGATTCCCAGCATCTCCTTTGTCACCTTCTTTTCCTGCTGCTGTTGAAATCCTGCTTTGATTTCAGCATCGCTCCTCCGAAACTGTACGAGTGACCACAGCTTCACTCACCGTTTTTTTTTTTAATTCCCAGAGTCAGAAATTGATTAGTTAATGGAGCTTAAGCTCCGTGGCTTGCAGCACCCTGCACCCTTTCATTAGCTGGGAATCCAAGATAAACACAGTGATTTAGGGCTGCTGAGCAAATCCATCAGCTACGTAGCATGACAGGTCGCTGCTGCTTTTGCTCTGGGAGCTTTATTGAAATACACTGCTAACAGCTACTAGTTTTTTCCCCATATTATATCAGAAAGCTTTTTTTTTTTTTTTTAACAGGATGTGTTAAGGCACAGTGGAAGCAGCTGCTTCCAGGGAGCCAGGAGTCATAGCCAGGACTGAGGTGGCCCAGGGGGGCCAGAAGGTGGTCCTGGGCTATGGGGCTGGGGGAAGAAAGAATCCAGAAAGACAAGAGTATGGAAGAGAATATAAGAGCATGTTGGTCTGGAGGGAAAATGAAGCAATATGCTCAAGTGAGTGTAAAACATATTATTATTTTGCAGTGAAATGCATGAAATATGTATTTTTCATTGGAAAATACAGAGATCAAAGTCAGTTATTGATACTGATGAACGCTGAGGAGTAACATTAATTAAGGTTTCATAACTGGAAATTCCCTGGTCAGCAACACTTCGATACTGTCAGGAAACTCAAAACCCACAGCCCATCCTTGGTGCACTAAAACATGAGAAATGCAGCATTTCTACCATGTCAAACACTGACTGCTGGAATTACAGCTGTGTGGGAGTTACTCCTGTGCTCCAACACAAAACAATCACCAAAAAGTCAGCCACTGCCAGCCAGGACTAAAAAAGGTTTTTTATATGATCCAAGACATTTGTCCTGAGTTCCTGGGCTCTTATCTTGCGTTTAAAAAGAGACAACTCTATTTCTGCCCCAAATGCTGCTCTAAGTGCCTCACCCCAGAGCTCTGCCTCATGAGGACAGCTAGGGGACGGTGGCTATGGCTGCCTCTGACCCCGTCATGGCATCTTGTCTCACCTCACAGGAGATTAAAGGCATTTCCTGGATAGGGCTGCTCCAGAAGAAGCATCCATTAGGAACCCAACAGTACAAACTACATCACCAGGAGATAGATCCAGTGATTGGGAAATAACCTTCCCCTCCTCTTACAAAATCTTCCCTTTAATGTCACATCATTCCATTTTATCTGGGCTGAGATTAAACAAGATTATATGGAGAGGAAGTAAAACAGGTTGGAAACAATAATGTAGTGCTACCACAAGTCAGACTTCATTTAAAGAAATTATTTAAACAAACAGTGATTAATGTAAAAGCTGTCTTCTCTCATGAAAGAAATAATTTGCATTTAAACAGATTCCTCTGTAGATGAAAGAGAACAAGGTTACAATAAAGGGGAAAATATTTGGCATCAAACCATCAATACTTCAATTTTGTTGTTACCTCAAAGACAAAGATGGGAGATTACTTTGTAAACATATTTCTCAACAGGATAATTCTGTAATGAATGATAGCAGTCTGTGATAAGATCTAAACCTACAAAATCTTGTTGAAAAAAAAAAGTGGTGCTATGGGGCTGAACAAATGACATTGTAAAGTGGGATATTTTATCTACAAAGGACAGTGGCTCCTTCCCAAGGAGGACACTTCACCTGGTCAGGATTCTGCAGCAACTCTTTGTCCTCTCCTGAAACCCCACCTGCAAACTGATGGATGGATCAGCCAAGCAGGGATGGGAATTGTCTCATGGATTTCCTTCCTCACTGAAATCTGGCACTGCCAGAACTGGCATTTTTAGCTGAATTCGTACTGTTGGGAGGTCATGTGAGGACCATGCTTTTAGCAAGACACTCAGAGGGCTCACAGTGGGGTTAATATGGTTTGAGTAGTTCCATAGTTTCCTTTCAGGAAGTGCTTGGGGTTTATCATTGGTCAAAGGATTTCCTTGGAATCTTTCAGATGCTTACCCTTCTTCTTCAATGGGAACATGGAGTTATTAAGGACCATCAGGTGCTATTTACTGCTATTTTATTTGTAAAAATGATTCCAAGGTTTTTGTCTCCATCTCTGTTTTTATGGCAGTGTTTCATTTAGAATTAAACCTATGTTATATTTTATTATATGATTTCTTTCCCTTACTTTGGCTTGCTGTGACTGGAGAGAAAAATGAACTTGACTAAACAAGGTAACAGAATGAAGGAGAAACCCTTGAAGGAACTGGTGGGGGGACGGTTATTTCTTTTATTCCCAAGGACTCAACCACTACATTTGTCCTATTTTTAAAGGGAAAAAAACACTTTTCAGGCTCTTTCACCCAGTCAGGGGTACAAGAGAAAAGTCCCTGGTAACAAGGGGGATATGTGTGAGCTTTGGTGGACATGAAAGGAAGTGTGGACCCACAGGTAGGAAAGAAGGAGCAGAAAAATGTCTGATTTTGGGAGACCTGAGCAAATAGAAAAACCATCTTAGCCTCTGGAGAAATACAAGTCAAAGAAGAGCAAACTTCTGCCTAAACTAAGAAATGCTTTGGAGATTCCAACTCAACGTTTTCTTGGCTGTTTTTCTAAAGAAATTATGGGAAATAAGAATTGCTTTGGCATCACCTTTAGGTGAATCATCTCACCAATTGAATTGGGGCTTGTAGAGGGAAGATAAATGACCAGGGGAGGGGCTGTATAGATTTTTTTTAATGATGGTTCTTTGCTTCCTCATCCCTGGTTTTGTTTTCATTTTTATTTAAACAATATTTTAACTTTTTCTTTGTACTGTGCTAGGAATACTAATGGGTAGAAAATAAATATATAATAATTATCTCCCTCTTTTTAACAATTTTTGGTGTATTGCATTTTAATATGTTCCTGAAGATCATAATTTTCCCTGCTCAGTGTATGAAAAATTATCAGAGGCAATAAAAATGAAAGGAAACAGCATCCCTGATTTTCCTAAAAATATCCCAATAAGTAAAAAAGTGGAACAAATCCTTAAAATATCTACCCAGCCAGGCTCTTTTCCATTTTTTTCCCATAAGCACCAGCTGTTTTTTCCATACCAGCACAAAGGACACATTTACAGATTCAGTTTATGGGAGCTTTGTTTATGCACTGGGTAAGGATTAACAAATAATTTTAATGAATATGGCAAAACCAAGTTCAAAGAAGACATAAAATTTGTAAATCTTGTTAGACCACTAATTCTGGCTGTGCTTTTAGATGCAGAAAATGTGTCACACGGAATTTTCCATATTAACATTTTTCCTAAGGTTTACACACTGTAATCCTTTCTCCACCACCATTTCATATGGAACCTCCTGATTTGGCAGATCTTTAATTACACCCTCGTGCTCTTTAGTGTGTCTTTATAATATTTCTGTAAAATGAGCATCACTGTTGTCATTTTGGGTGTTCAGTGAGCAGAAGACCTAGGAAAAAAGCAGGTACCTCAAGCAAGAACTTCCTTTTCAGGGCAGCTCTTACCTCTGCAAATCCAATGGCATGGATAGGAAAAGAAGGACATGCATATTTTGGTGGAAACAACTCTGATTTTGCAACAATAAATCACGTCAAACTTCCCTTTGTGGCAGAATAAGGAGCCTTGTAGAGACATGAAACAGTAAATGTTAAATATTTTGACTTTAGTAAGGTTTTTGGAATGGTCAGACACGTTCTTGGAGTGAAACTGAGGGGACAGAGCCCCAGAACTGCCTGAGGAGCTGCTCAGGAAACTGCTAACACATTTTCCAACAAAATAAAAGGACCAGAAGGGTTTTTCTGTGGTCACTCTTGAGCCTGAAGTTTAATAAATCTCTCATGAGGGTTGAACTTATCAAAGATTCAGGATGAATGATAACAAGAAGTTCCCAGAGGGAGGATGGTCAAGCACTAGATTAACTCCAGGCTTTTCAACATTGGATTCTCCATGCATTTTCCCAAGCACAAGCTGGACTCTTTGGGGATGAGGGGACAGATTCAATCCAGGTCCCTTTTTAGCTGATGCAATGCAGCCTTGTGATTTAATGCCTTGGAGCAGTCAGAGCCAAATTACTTGTTTGAGATCGGGAATTGCAAATAAAAAAACTTCCAGGTGAAAATGGGCTCTTTCCCACCCTGTTTTCACTCCTTGAAAGGTTCCTGACTCTGTAGGTCACCCCAAGGCCTGGCTTAGAGCTCCATCCTTTAAAACATCCCCTAAATAACGGCATCACGAATTGAGTAAAGCTGTCCTGGGAAAGGGCTCTGTGGAGCAGGGTGGGTTTGCCTCTGTGGCTCCCTCAGTGTTTCCAGGATTCCATAAAAAGCCAGAGAAATGCAAAGAGCAGCCGCTGCTCTGAGCTGTGTGGCCAAAGCTGTTCAGGCTTTGGTCACACACCAGCTCCCAGCCCACGTGTAGGAATTCTGAGCAACCCTTACAGAGACTTCTCTTACCTGTGTGAGCCACGGAAAGTGAGAACGGACAGACAGATGGAAAAGGGAGAGATCTTGGGACGGGGGATGAGAACATTGGTGTGGTCCTACAGCCGAGTTCCTGACTGTGGAATCTCTTCCCTGCCACATGTGGGAGGGATGCAGATGTCCCCAGCTGTGGCAGGAAATAGCCACACCCAGCCGGGGCCCAGACGCTTTCCCTGCCCGTAGAACCACACTGGGGCAAGCCACTAATGGTGAGCTGGGCTAAGCAGTTTAATGAGCTCACACAGAGGAGCTTCATCAGAGAGTCTCACTTTGATGCTGATTCCCTCCTGGAAGGACTCCTTTCATGTCCCGGGCTACTGTTTAAACCACCAGACCAATCTGCCAGTCCCTGTTAATTTAAATTGGTCATTAATGAAGGAGCAAACATTTGGATCTGGTGGCAGGAGAATATTTGGTTTATTTCATCCTGCCATATTTTTTTCCCTCAAAGTTTGGCTCCTTGAGAGGCAATAGCAGGGAGGGAAATACATAACATGAGATTCTTCCTGGAGCTTGTCACTCCTCTGTTGAAAACAGCAGCAGCTTTGTTAAACTGTACATTCTGCCTCCTCTTCCACATTGTAAAGAACATTACTGTGATCTATAAATCCTTTTTTGGGGCCGCAAGTCTGCAAACTGGTTTCTTTGACAACTTAAGTACACATCTCATGTCTCCTTCAAGAACGATTCTATGAGTTTTTGATGAAAACTATAGAAAAAGCACCTGTGAGTCCATTGTTAGTCAAATTAGAACCCTTGAAATATTTTCTATTATTCACCATTTTAAAGGAGTTTAATAAGCTGCATTTTATCAAACACCACTGTATCTTTCAAAGGATTTCAGAGAGACTGTCTCACCATTTTTATTTCCCAAGCCACAGATAATGTGAGAAGAAAACATACCAAGTTTCTCAGGAATCATTCCATAGCTAACTCCAAACCTGTTGCTTTCTATAGAACTGGTGGTGTAGAGGTTTTGTGGTTGCTGCATTTAATTTTTACAGGGTGAGTGTTGATGGCACACAGAGGAAGGGAACACATCCAGGAGACAAAGCAGCACAACAGAAGATTTAGGGTTTAAATATATGGACCATCCCTAATATCTGGTTACTAAATTCAGTATGTTTACTATACCATAGAATTATAGAACGGTTTCAGACGGAAAGGACCTTAAAGATCATCCAGCCCCAGATCACCAAAGGGATGCCACCACAAGTTCAGAAGTCAGTGTTAGAATTTTTAAACAATGTAAACAACTTCTTGCAATTTTCAAATAAACACAAATGCTGTCTGCTTTTCTTGCCCCTGCCTACAGAGAACCGACAGCCATTCTTTCATTTCAGTCCTGCAGAAATATTTACTGGTAGCTCCGATTAAAGCATCTCACAAAATTAATTGCCTGTTTAATATCTTAACATCATGACTTTCAGAGGACTATTTGGAGTAGAGATATGGCCTATCTACAGGCTTTGTAAATAGCACAGCCAGGTCTCAAATCTGAGTCAGACTTCTCAGTGCTCCTCCAGCCAAGCCAATAAACAGTGATTTTACATGATTTCTACCACACAATCCATCAGGATGGGTGGGCAGTGTCAGCCTTGCTGCTCCTTTTGGAAGAGGTTTCCTTTTGGAAGGGAAATGGAGCCTGAAGGAGGGCTGGCACTAATGCCCCTGGTTGTACCTGGATCCCTGTAAGGACACAGTGAGTGTGTGTGTGTGGTTCGTGTTGCCCCCAGCTCCAGCCATAGCCCCGAGGAGGTGTCTGGCCCCATGGGGTACCTGCCCTGTGCTGCCCACCTGGAAACACTGACATTTCCTCCCTTCCCAGCCCAAATGTATCGTTCTGGGCAATAAAAGGTTTATTTCTTGGGTGCTGTAATATTTGTACAAATGAAACCCTGGTCCTTCACAGAGCTTTTTGGGTTTCACTGGGCACAACTGCCCTGTGAGCCCAGGCTTCACATCCCAGTGGGGTCACAGGCATGGCCATCCACCAAACCACTGGATGGTTGGGGTTGGAAGGGACCTCTGGAGATCACCCAGTCCAAGCCCCTTGCCCTGGCAGGGTCACCTGGAGCAGGTGACACAGGAACGTGTCCAGGTGGGTTTGGGATGTCTCCAGACACGGAGACTGCACACCCCCCCTGGGCAGCTGCTCCAGAGCTCTGCCTCCTCCACGGAAAGAAGTTCTTCCTCGTGTTGAGGTGGAACTTCTTGTGTTGTAGTTTCTGGGCACTGCTCCTCGTCCTGGACCTGGACGGAGCCTCGCACCACCCTCCTGGAGACATTTACGCGGACTGCGGGCTCGTTCCTTCTCCCTGAAATCTCAGGGACGGCTTTCCAGGAGCACTCCCGGGGGGTGATGCCGGACGGGCCCCGCGGCCCGGGGGCAGTGCGGGTTGCGGGGGCGCCGGCCGGTGTCGGTGCGGGGCCGGTGTCGGTGCGGGGCCGGCGCTGTGGCTGCCCCGTCCCCGCCCGGTGCCGGCGCTCCCGTGCGCGCC
>JACBWW010000045.1:3332306-3389044 GCA_020086605.1 Lanius collurio | reverse complement strand
GCCGGCCGGGGCCGCTGTGCGCGTGCGCGCCGGGCCCGGCTGAGGCCCCGCCAGCCCCCGGGTGCTTCAGTGACGGAAACATCGCAGTGACCGAGCCCGGAAAACACCCCCGGGCACCGCTCTAGGGCACTCAGTGCCACGTTCAGTCCCTTTAAACACTTAAGGGACTCCACCACCTCCCTGGGCAGACCCTTTCAGTGTCTGACCACCCGTTCTGTGGAGAAATTGTTTCTAATGTCGATCCTAAACCTCCCGTGGCACAGGTCTTTTCATCGCTAATTTAGTCAGTTCCTGGTGCCTCAGTCACAGAGTCTCGGGATCACTGAGGTTGGGAAAGACCTCCGAGTCCAACCTGTGCCTGATCCCCGCTTCCTCACCCAGCCCAGAGCACTGAGTGCCACCTCCAGTCCTTCCTTGGACACCCACAGGGATGGGGACTCCAAACCTCCCTGGGCAGCCCCTGCCAATGTCTAATTACCTTTTCTGTGAAGAGTTTCTTCCGAATGTCCAACCTAAACCTACACTGGCAAAGCTTAAGGCTGTTCTCGTGTCCTGTCATGGGTTGCCTCAGTCCTTAGTGCCTCGGTGTGTCCCCAGTGCTTCAGTGTGCCTGTGTTGGCAGGCCATGGGAGAAGATGGACTTGAAGGTCCCTTCCAGCCCAAACCCTCCTGTGATTCCATGGTATTGGGCTGTTGAGGTCTAGGCACAGCCAGTCATCATGGTTGGAGTGGGGGCCTTGTGCTGCCACACTTTATCCCTCAGCTGTTTGGGGCTGAGGAGGAGGAAGCTGTCCTTGGCTGTGCTGTTTTGGAGGTCTCACCCCTGGAAGTGCTTGTGTGGCCCTCACCTGCCCTGAGCAATCCCCAACCCTGCCCTCTTTGCCTGGGGTTTCTTATACTCTGGATAAGATTACACATAACTCTTCCAAGGTGGTGCTGTGTCCTCCCAACTGGAGTCCTGAAGCAGCTTACATGCTCAAAGAAACACTGCATTTTAATCTTCGTTCCCTTTTTTCTGACATAGGTCTAACAAAACACATGCATGCTTTATTTAAAACACGTGGCTAATCCAGCTGCAGTCAGAAGTCTCATTTGCATCAATAAAGAAGGATGGGATGCATAAACGTGCAGTGTTGTGGTCATGGGTTATTATGTTATTAAGTTACTGAGGGCTGTCTAATTTGTCCCTAATAAAGGGCTGCCTTTTATAGGTAGGCCTGTAATACAATCCTACAAACGCTGTACTTAGTGGAGAGGGAAGCAATTATGCTGCAAGTCATGGATATTTAAAAGTAGTTTTACAAGCTGGTCTGTACATTACACTTACCCAAGCGTCAGCCTCTTCTATTGCACTTGGAGTGAGTGGTTGTAACTGGTTTGGCCTGTGTAGGAAAGAGGCACCAACCTACAAATTCAGATTATTAAAGGTTGTTGCTTGATGTACATCCAGTATCTCCTCATAGTGTGTGAGTTGGGGGAGTGGTTGGTTGATTGTTTTCTTTCCATTTGGGATGTGCAAAAACTGGTGAGTTTTTGGCAGCCGTGGAAAGTGAATGAGATGGTTTCAATTCAAGTTTCTACAGCTGGAGGAATAGTGTCACTACTGCAGTCTTGTTTTATTTATGTCTGTAGTAGCTTTCTTACCATAGTTCCAGTTTTGTCTCAGAATTATATTGGCAGTAAGACTTGTTATTTTTTGCCCATGGAGATCTGTGGAGGGAACAAAAAAAAGATGAATTGGGAGTGTGCTGATTTTCTTGTTGTACCTGTTACAGATGGAGAGACTAAAACAGAAATAGGCTTTATAAGGTGGCTTCTTCTAGGCAAATGCCTCTTCGGAGCTGAAGTTAAAAAAGAAAACTCTCAGCAACTACTTGTTTCCTTTTATTACCCCATGTTAATCCCTGACAGTTTTAAAATGTGTTATGCCATAAATATTTTTATACTTAGTTACTTCCTGTTGGCTTGTACTCTGAGTTAATTGATTTATTTATTATTTATTTGACATCCAAGACTAGTTTCCATTGCTGTTTGAAGTGAGCATAATTATGGGTTTGTTTCCTATTTTTCAAATTAATTAGTATTAACGTAGTATTCTATAAAGATTTACCTTGTAAATGTGTACTTGATTCAGCAGTCCTAACATTTAAAGACTTTTGGAGACTAAGATCATACTGCTGCATATTGTAGGCAGAAATTATTTTTCCTTCTTATGATGCTTCTTTTTTTTTTTCTTTATCTTTTTTTTCCCCTCCAGATCTTTCAAGTAATTTCAGAACAGCTCAGTAACTCCTGAATTATTTGATTACATGATTTTTCCCATTTTCCTATAGCTGTTCTATCTTTTGTGGTACTCCTTGACATTGAGTTGTTTCCATTAGTTGCCAAAAATGAATGACCTGCCCTCACCAGGTCTCCCTGGAGAGATTCCTGATGTTTGAGTGTTGGATGAAGTAACTGGGGTGGAAGGGCCGGGTGTTTGCAGCAGGCCCAGTGGGGTCATGCACTGAGCACGTGTTCCATGAGGCAAACCATGGCTTCAGGAGCAAACTCTGCCCTAGGTCTGCGTGCTCTCCCCTCTTCACTCATTCTCGCTCTTCCCACAGAAGGGATGGAAGGGGAATGCTGGGGAAAAGTTGCTCAAACAGCTAAAGAAGCCTGAAAAAGTTCAGCTGTGAGAACAACCCCAATGTCATCTGACAAGGAGCCGTTGATGGTTGCAGGGTGTCCATGGAATTGTCCTTGGGACAAACTGAAGGCCATGGAGTTCCCATCTTTGTCCTTATCAGTCACCACCCTAGTGATGTCCCCAGTGCCTGACAGCACTTGGACTTCATTTACATCCCCCAAACCATAACACAACAGAGGGACCTTACGATGAGCAGTTTGTTTAATTAGTGTTCAGTTCAGAAGGGCAGGGAGAACATCTTTCTATTGTTGGGTTCACAGGGGGCTGAGGGGTGGGAGACCACAGGAGTGAAGAATTACCCAGTGTTAGTTGGCCTAGGACAAGTAGCAGGGGCAAGGGAAACCGTGGAAAACCTGCTTTTTCAGCTGTCGTAGATCATTCTCTGCACTCTCAAAGGCACCAACACACTTGGCCAAGGCTGCTTTATTTTATTAGAGCAGGCAGATGTTGAATCCTTAAATACTGCTTTGCCACCTCTGTCTTTTATTAAAGTGAAATACAGCTTAGATTCATGGAGTTTGTTTGCATAATGTTTTGCCTGATTTTTATTAAATTTCACAGAGTTCTTTTCTGTAACAAACTCTCTTTTCAGTGCCAATGTGTTGCCAACCAGCTGGACACCCGGCTTCCCAAAAGCTCTCATGCATGTTTGCTAAGCTTGGCCAGTCAAGATCAAAATGAAATTATGATAAAAATCCATGTGGATTTCTAACTTGGAGTCTGAGGTTCAAGACAAAGGTGAGAAATCCTAAAGAGACTGGAGTGCTCTGTAGGTCACAGGTTGGGAAAAGGAGTTTATTTCCTTGGAAGTTTGTGAGGTTGTTGTGAATAACAGTCTGTGATGAAGGTGTGTGACCTGCTGATTCCCTTCCTACTGATGTGGCTGCCTCAATGTTCAGTAATTGTAGCACTTCACAAGTTACTTCCTGTGTTAAAGAAAATGTAAAAGTTCGTGTCTTATTCTAATTATGAAAACTGATGCTGAACAGGTAACGCTTCCCCAAAAATAGTGTAATCCTTGGATGAACATACTCTGTGTTAGTCTCAGAGACAGTAACATTACTTTCCTACAGCTGCTCAGGGTAGGTAAATTCCCAGGTGTGACAGGCATGGGAGGTGGTGCCTCTGCAGGTGGGATATGCAGAGGCACCTGGATTCGTGGGATGGCTTTGGACTCTGTGGTTTTTTAGGGGAGCTCCCAAACATCCAGTAATTGGTTTATTCAACACTGGGTACTGCTTTAAGTATTCAGAATCAGTACTTAAGGACTGCTGACAGCAAACTGTTTCCATCTGCACTTTATGGGTGACATAACATCAGTGAGCCTTTAACCTGCCAGAGACAGAATATTGCCAAGTGTCCTTCACACTGCTGTGACATCAGTGGGAAATGGTGCAGAACTGTCTGTTGACTGAGGATTTGGCATATGCAAGACACAAAAAGCTTTAATAAATCTCACCTGCTTACTTGAATGTTTACATATTGGAATGTAAACTGCAGTTATGACTCAGCTTTCCTAACTCCGTGGCTGTAGGATCCTGTCATCTGTTTATTTAAATCCGTTTCTGATGGCCTCTGCACAGATCCTTTGAGCTCTGTTTTACTGGATTCAAGGCAGAGGCCACTAAGGAATCTTACCAGGACTTTGGTTGGCAGGTGTAGCTCAGGAGTGATTAAAATCCATTGCAAAAATGAGTTATTAAAGCAGAGCATGACCTCTCCTGAGTTTAGCTGGGCCAAGCCTGTCAGGCAATGCTCAAGGGTTTATCTGAAGTTCAAGTGATTTAATCAAAATGCTCCACCCTGTCTTTATCTAAATTACAGATGTCAAATGCAACAATGAAAGTATTTTAACACAGAAGTGACCTTGGATACAGAAATCCACATAATTAAAAAACGTGTCAAGGACCTGACACACATCTTCCCTCACAGGTCATCAGGTCTGGCTTTCAAAATTTATCTTGCCATGGGAAGAGTCTTCACTGCAGTTGGTGAACTATTTGGAGAGCATGATGTGATGAGCCTGTGTATGCAAATGCTGGAGCTTTGGGATGATACACTTCAGCTGGATCTGGAAAGATGGAAGGTTCATAACTGTTTCTGATGAGGTCATTTGTGGGAACTGAGCTCCACTAAATAAAACACGAGCACTGGTACTGAAAGAGGAGTAGACAAAAGGGAGGCCATGCCCTGCCAGTCGAGCAGGAGGAAAAAGAATCACAAAATGAACTCTTCTCTGTTCTTTCAAAGTGACATAAATCAGTCGGTGGCCTTGTCATTGAGTATCCACATGGGAGAGCTGAAGGCAGTTCTCAACCTGAGAAAGTAGATTATTATGAACTTTATTGATTTGTTAATGGACTAATAATTGTCTACTCTTTTGCTTGCTATAAATTTCTTTAAGGAGTAGATTGTTCAGAGCAAGAGTCTCCTTTGCCCAGCTCTGGCTGGGATTGAATAAATGTTCTGGGGGAGGAAGAACTTGGGCAAACCTGACTTGGACATCACCAGCTGCATTTAATAATGCATTGAATTGAGAGGGTGAATAAGAGTTGGGAACAGAGGTAAAAAATGTGATAGAAAAATCATCTTCTATTTTAACTATTATTGCAAAGAAACAGTCATTTTTACAAATTGGTAATTATGGATTTTTCTATAGCCTGTTGACACAGAGAGGAAAGTAAACTCTTGAAGTCAAAGCTCTGGCCTACAAGCATTTTACTCCAAATTCTAGATATCAATCTCTTTCTTTATACAGGCCTGTTGAACTCTGAACCTCCATTACCATTACATAGTATAATAATCTTGGAGAATAATGTGAAAGCAGTTGGATGTCTGTTCATGATTTTGAGCCCTTAATAATTTTATTTGCTTTATATTAGAAGCAGCTCTTGTGCAAAGATTAGGTAGATCACAACTCTTCTCCTTTCCATCCAGAATTTTCAAACACACTTGGCTACAAAGGGTTTCTTCATCCCCTTTATTTTCCTGTTGGATGATTACAGGTTTCCTGTCCTTTGGTTCATTGTGTATTATTGTGATGCATGTACTGCATTAAAATAACTTGTGGCTGGTGACATTTTTGCTCCCCAAGGAATCAAGTTGGGTGCAGGTTGCTCCTGGCTGGAGCTTTCAGTGTCTCAGCTGGTGGCCTCCTGTCTGGGACAAAGAAAGGTGCTGTGTTGGAAATCTGTGATAATGGGACTCTTCTTTCCTGATATCTACCCAGAGCACTGTGTTCTTGGCCTGTGTAGGCTGTGTAACAAGAGCATCAAGCTCCAGTTTGCCATTAGGACTCTTGTGCACTTGGTAATATTGATAATATTGGCAATATTGTTTGCCTTTCCCAAGACAGGGTGTGAATTTTCACACATAACAAGGCAATGTCTGGTTTAATGTGTTCATCAAAGTGCTGCCCTGCCCTGTGTCAGCACTGGAACCTTCCCAGTGAAACTCTCAGGGGACCCAGTGCTGGGAACTGACCTCAGGAGTTGCTGCTGGCCCGGGAGGAACCTGGGCCTCTTATCCTGGTTGAGTTCCTGAGCACCACTTTGGCCAAAGCCAAGGAGCAGGAGCACATCCAAGGGTCCTGTAGCCAGCATTGGTTATATCCCAGGAATACAACCCTTACATATTCTTTAAAATCCTGATTTCCAGCCTTCAGAGGGTGTTCCAGCAGCAGAACCTTTCTCAGCCTGGGACATGGGTGTCCCTCCTCTGCTAAACTGGAGCTTTTGCACTGGATGGGCAGCACCAGGGCTGCCCAAAGCCCTCCCTTGGGGATTTGCCCCCAAAGTGGTCTTTGGTCCTTGATCTTTGTGACTTTGCAGCTGGGAATGCCAGTACTGACACAGCAGAAAGACCAATCCTCGTGGAATGTGGGATTTGCTGTAGTTGGAGACAGTGGGAACTTTTCTCATGTCAGTCACCTTTATTTTATGCCAGATTTTGTCTTTTTTTGTTGTTATGGGAGATGAAACAGACCTGCCGATATTGGAGCTGCTGATGTTTCTCTGTTTTGCCTAATGCCTTTATTTCATATATATTTTTAAGAGAGGAAAGGGGTTTTTTTTGAAACTAGAGCCTCACAGACTTAGCAATATCATGCAATATTTATTTATTTGTTTGTTTGTTTGTTTATTTATGAAAAGCAGTCACTGCTGTTCCAGACATACAGTTCACCTGTTCAGCTTGAGTCTGTCACAATGCTGACTGCAATGGGTTTTTTTGGAAAGTCAGGAAGAGTGTTGGTAAAAGATTGTGTAGAGAAAGCATGTCAGTCCTTAGTGTTACTACAGGCACAAGTGAGAGCCTGTGCATCCTGCAAGTGTTACAGTTTCTGTTGCAGCTTTCAGAGTATCTCCTTTTCTTTTCAGATGAATCTGCGTTCTGTATTTACTGTAGAACAACAAAGGATATTACAGCGTTACTATGAAAATGGAATGACAAATCAAAGTAAAAATTGCTTTCAGCTCATATTACAGTGTGCACAGGAAACTAAACTGGATTTCAGTGTGGTCAGGGTAAGTGCTGAGGCATTCCAAATTTGTTAAACATGTGCATTCATTGCTTTATGTAAAATATATAGAGGTCTGGAGTCTCTAACTTTATCCTTGTCTTAAATCAGACTTCAGTGTGTGTTTGTGACATTCATTTTTACCCAGTGAGCCTATTTAGAGTTTGTTTTCACTGAAATATCTTCACGTGACTGTTGAATTTAGCAGAGGCCTGGGTTGCACAAGGAGTGAGTTTTGTTCTTTGTCTTTTGTTGGGATTTTTTAAATTATTATTTCTTAAATTACAAATTGGTTTGCTCTGTAGAAGCCTTGTATAATGTATTGTATCAAAGCAAGGTTACATTATTCAGAAACTATTTTTAAGCTAAATAAGTTTCTATAAATTAATATATTTTGGGGGAAACAATTGTGGAACTATTTCTTTTGATGCACTCTGTCGCACTTGTATTCCATATCACAATCATAAATATTGTGGTCCCTCATGGTTATTTACAGTGAGGACAATCTTTTCCTATAAAACAAGAATGTCCCTAGTGCTGGCAGGAGCTCTTCCAGAGTCTATGAGTTCCACGGGAAGGGAAATAATAATCTCTTTGTGAAACACTAGACAACAAAATGGCTCTTGTCCGAGAGCAGAAATAGAAATCCTGAGGCATTAGATGGAAAAATAACAAGGGTAGTGGAGCTCCCAGGAGCTGCTGTGACACTGGACACTGAGGAGGAACAGGTGGGACCAGTCGAGGCTGGTTTTTTAATTGGCTTACCAGTGGTACATTGACAATAACAACCCTGCTCCCACATTCTTACCTGGGTTCCCATCCCTCAGAACACTCTGGAAACATTAAAAGTTACTCTCTCAGCTCGAGGTGGTGGAAGCTGTGAAAGTCAGCCAGGGATTCAGGCTCCTGGGGCAGGCAGACAGTTGTAACAGGAATCTGGATGCTGATGGTTCAGCAAGGGCTGGTTTGCTATTTTTGTGCTGATTGAATGTCCCAGAGGAGGCAGCCCAGCTCTCCTTGCAGTTCTCTCCATCTTTGTGTTTCCTTTCCCTCTCCATTTCCCTTCCTGCAATCAAATATCATTCCTTCTGTTTTCTTCCCTTTCTGAGCCCTGATTTGCAGCACTTCAACTTTTTCTTACTTAGGAAGTACAATGGAAACACATCCAGTGTTTGTCCTGCATTGTCATAGTTTAACATGATCTTACCTTTCTCATATTCACACCCCTCATTTCTGCTTCTCTTAATGCCCCATTTTCTCATTTTCTCCTTTTTTCTTTTTTTTTTTCCTATAAAACTCTTGGTCAGTGATTAGTTCTTTGCCAAATGATACTTAAGTTGCAGCTGGCACTTGCAGATAGGGTTATAATAGGCACATGAATTCCCTAAATACAGTTAGTCAGGAGAATGGGACTCTGAGCAAAGCTGGCCAGTAACTGACATTTTACTGCATGTTACAAATTGTGCCTCAAATTAGACATTTTGTAAAATTTGCCAAAAAAATTAGTAGAATGGAATTGTGTATGGCAGGGATGCTTGTTGTCCTATAGGGGATTAGTCACAGTGGTGTCAATAAAATAATCTTGAGGGTAACTTTAGGACGGAAGGCACAAGAGTCTAAGGATTCTTGAGAAGCTGGGGCTTTGGAATTGAGACTGGGGTCCTCCTGTGCATGAGTTGTGGATCCCAAGGAGGAGAAGCCTGGATTTCTACCCTGTATTGTTCAGGCCTTGATTTCCACCCTGTCATGTTCGCTGCATAATCAGTACATGATTTACATATTTGTAAACTTAGATCTCAACTTGAACACTTAACATGTCATCAGATCTGCTTAAAAATGGAATTGCTAATTTTTTTCTGCTTCTTTAACACCTTGTTTTGTGTTTGCTGTCGTTGCTGGTGTTGTTTGCAGACGTGGGTTGGCAACAAGCGGCGGAAGATGAGCAGCAAGAGCGCCGTGGAATCCGGGGGCACCCCCCCGGGTACGGCCCCTGCCACTCCCTCTGTGCCCCCAGAAGCAGCAGTGAGAAATGTGGTAAATATTTCTCGATCCCAAAGCCAGCAGTCCTCTTGGACCTCTTCTAACAACGACGTGATAGTGACTGGTATCTACAGCCCTGCCAGTGCGTCGGGCCGGCCAGGAGCTGCCAAGCACACGAACGCCTCCGTGGCAGAGCTGCACAGAACCTCCATTCCACGGCTCCCGGGCAAGAGCGACACAGACTTCCAGCAGCAGCACATCCCTCTGGGACCTCAAGTACCCCACTGTAAAAACGCTTCTCTGTTAGTGGGGGAAAAGACCATTATTCTGTCCAGGCAAACGAGCGTGCTCAATTCTGCCAACTCCATTTACAGTCACACGAAGAAAAGCTACGGCGGCTCCTCGGTGCAGACGGCGGAGCTGGTGTTACCTCAGAAACCCATGATTTGCCACAGGCCCTGCAAGGCCGAGCCCGTGGGGTGCCAGCGCTTGCACAAACCCGGGCACCCAGGCCTGGCGTCCCACGGGCCCCCCAGGCCGCGGGCTCACCCCAGGGACGCCGGGTGTGGCACCCAGAACCTGGAGATCCGCGAGGTGTTCTCACTGGCGGTCACAGACCAGCCGCAGAGGCTCGTGGCGGGGAGCACAACGCAGAAACATCCCTCCCTGGAGGGCAGCTGCCTGTCCATCGCGATGGAGACGGGCGACGTGGATGACGAGTACGCCCGGGAGGAGGAGCTGGCCTCCATGGGAGCGCAGATCCAGAGCTACTCCAGATACTGTGAGGGCGGCTCTGGCCGCGGGGACAACCAAAGCGCGGCCGGGCCGGGCCGCAGTGGGGGCTGTGGGGCACAGGTGGGCAGTGCCAGGGACGTGCCTGACAATCTCCTCTACCACAGCAGAGAGTTCCACCTGCCTGCACGGACCTCATTGCACACAACATCCAGTACGATTTATAACACTCCGAATGCAGCCAGAAGTACCTTTTCTCCTCATTTTACATCTTCAAGTCAACTGAGGCTGTCACAAAACCAAAATAATTACCAGGTAATCCATCCATTTATCTCTGTCTTCAAACTTCGAAGCCAAAGTTGTAGATAAATGCTGTTTTCTTTCAAAATTGGTAGCTGTTAAGCAATAGGTTCACCTTTCTGCAGGCTGTGCTCCTTTTATGCCTTTCAGTGGGGATTCGTTCTCAAACCCAGAGTGGGCAGCACTGCAGACCTGTCCAGCCCAGCCCCTGGTAGCTGTATGTTGAAGATCAGTGAGGATTTCATGGACTCCATGGCCAAATTTTGGCTGCAGGACCATCATACCTATGAGGTGGTGGTCACTCAAGCCTGTGTTGTCCTGCCCTGGCTTTCCAGCACATGCTGTGGCCAGTCCTTGGGTGTTTCCCTGTGGGTACACATCACATGTGGCACAGGAGGACATGGTTTCATGCTGACTTTCCTGTGCTGTGAATTTGCTCACCCCATTGACATCAGCTTGGATTCCTGTACCCCGTGTGCAGGTGGCATCTCTGGACCTGTGTTCTGTCAGGGATTAAGGTCCCCTGGGAGGGAGTTAACATGGTAGGAGACACTCAGCTTCCTTTCCCACAGCATCTCATTCAAATAATCAATTTTACATTCAATCCCTTTATTCCTCATACTGTACTAAAATCCTTTTAGTGATACTGAGGGGAAATTAAATGCAGAAGAACCAGAAGTTGTTTAGGAGAAACTGCAACACTTGACACATTTTTTTTAGTTTTTGGTATTACAAGAGGAGAGATACTTGTGCAGGAAACATCAAAATTGGTATTTTTCATGGATTTTTACAATATCTGGCATGACATAGCCTGGAGACACTGAGATAAAAGTCTTTTAAGGCTGACAGGATGTGATTCTGTGTCTCACCTGCCTGCATTTGCCTGTTATTGCCTTTTTAATTTATCCTGAAAATAAACCATGTCGACAATCTATCAGCTTTTCCTGTGCTTTGCTCACCAGGATAGAGAACAAGACTTGGTGAGTCATAGGGGTTTTTTTTAGGTTTTTTTTTTCATTTTTCTTTCCTTTTTTTTTTCTGACTTCTTCCTATCTCATGTTACCATTTGAAAGAAAGCTTTTGAGTCCAAGTTAAGTGCCACTTCTCACCTGAATTATTACTTTTCTGGGTAAACCAGAGGTTCGATGAACAGAGATACTCTGGAGTAAATACTGGGAGTATATGGCACATCAGATGAGCTGTTCTCTCCTTTACTCTCACATAGTCTGTCAGTGTTTGCTGTTACTTTTCTTCTTGGTTGTAAAATTCATGAAATGCTGTTTACTTTGCCATCCCAGTTTCACAGAAGAAAAGCTGTAAACATGCAGATCAGTCCAATAAAAGGTTGGTGAAAGTGCTTATGATTGAGTTAAGGACATTTTTCTGAAGTTTCATGATGAGAAATCCATTACTGATGCCTCCATCAGCTGTGTGCTCATGGTGCTTTATTTCACTCTTGAAACAGCTTCTGAGAGATTGATTTCTTCTAGTTTTAAATTTTTTAAAGGAAATTTGGCATAACTTTGTTTTGAGGTTTTATGGGGTAGGGTCTAGGTCTTTCTAAAGAGTTAGAACAGTTCACAGTAGATGATATTTTATCTATCCATGTGGTGTTTTATGGATCAGAGTAAGATCCCTGGAACTTTGTTTTGGGTTATTTTTTTTTGTTTTGTTTGGTTTTTTTTACTTCCCCCTGTTATGACAATATACCTGGGGTTTTTTTGCTAAAAAGTCCCAGCTGACCTCCATGCATGTCTCAGATATGTTGTTCTTTGGATTGGGAATGTGGATGGAGGCAGCTTCTGTTTCCTGTCCTATTCCCTGTCATTCCAGGGTTTTAAATCTTGGAAGAGCTGAGCCAGATGCTGTTAATTCCCTTACTGCTGTGAGCATGCACCCTGTGAACCTCTGAGGTGACACTTCTGGGTATTAAAGACTTTCTAAGGTGCTGTCTGAATCCTTTCAGGCATGTACAGCATGACACTTCATTTTTTTGTAGTCAGTTTATGTTAGTTTTATTGCCTGAGTTTAACTGATTTATCCATTAGCACAGAGATGAAAATCCTTCAACTTGGGGAAATCTTGAATTTAAAAATAGATGAAACCTGAGATAAATTATTATTGGAGTAGTTGAACATCCAAGCAGATGCTTCTTCAAAGTCAGGACTGTATGATTCATGTTTTGATGAAGTAATTACTGTCATATATTGGTGGGGTATCTAATTAGCAATTAGTTATAGCTTCCTTACTGGTTCAATTAATCAAATTCATGTTAGTGTAACTTAAGACTAAATTTAATTAAGTGATCAATTTTAATGCCTGAGCAGGTTCAGTAAACAAATTCTTCAGCCTACTTCCTTGTCTTAGTTTGACTTTGAGTGTGTTGAAGTAGAGAGGTTATCTGTGCTGTCCTCGAGGCTGAATTGGGATTTAGTTTTGGTTTCTTCCCCCTGACCCTAAGGGACAAAAATCCTGTTGAGAATCTGTGGATTTTTATTGAC
The DNA here is from genome assembly GCA_020086605.1 of Lanius collurio. Lineage (NCBI taxonomy): Eukaryota > Metazoa > Chordata > Aves > Passeriformes > Laniidae > Lanius > Lanius collurio. Next base: position 3,376,326 of record JACBWW010000045.1, on the reverse strand, counting down.
TTTGCTCCCAACCCCAGCCCTTGGGCCTGTTTCTCCAGGGCAGCTCAGAACAGTGCCATGCACTTTGTCTTTCAGGGAGTTCTCTTGAGATGAACTTGCCTGGTTTTGGCCTCAGACCTGTCTGAACTGTGTGCATTTGTGTTCCCAGCAACCCTTAATGCTCTGCCTGGTAGATTTTGCTTTATACCCATAGAAAAGCCCTTTTTTTTTCCTTTTTTTTTTTTTTTTGCAGCCCCCTTTAAATTAGTGAAGAGGAGCCACCTGGGAGGGTCCTCAGGGTGCCTTTACAGAGGATTCTGTGGTGTGAAGCTGTTGTGTGGGATATGGGGTTGTAACAGACATAACTTTTCCCTACAGGATTTCTAAAATCTATGTTTGCAGTGAGGAAATCAATATTTTAGACTCAAAACCTGATGCAGGCTGACCTTTGGGAGGGGAGGGTGCTCCTTTCCACCCCCTGTCAACCCCTCCTTGTGCTATATTGAGAAAGGTTCTGATCTTGGGTAACCTCCAAGTGCTTCCAGCTAAAAGCTTGAGCAATAAAAGTGTTTTATGTGCTTGTACAGCACACACCTGTACCAGGGCTGCTCTGCTTGCTGTGCTCATGCTGCAAGAGCCATCAGTGAAGCACTTGGCAAATACAGAAACTCTCAGTGCACTTTAGTTCAGTCAGCAGAAGTGCACAGGTTTTTTCCTCACATACATGTGTGTAATGACTTGAGGTGATTAATCTCTCCAGAGCTATGTTCAGTGTCTCAAGCATTGCTTGTCTGCAGCAGAAAATGAACATGGAATCCTAAATAAGCCTAAAATATTCCAGGCTATGACACACCTGAGATGGTCAGGGAAAACAGTCTGAGATTTTTATTTAATAAAGTCTGACCTCTGGGAATGATGGAGAAGCAATAGAATGGAGGCAACTCACCTTTGTCTTCACGCTCCTTCCCCTTCCTTCTCCAACCTGATATCCCTAATTTTTCTGCTCAAGTCTTTAGCATCAGAACAGCTCAGTGACAAACACAAGAGCATTTTTTCTGAAAGTTGAAGTGATGTAATTGAGACAGATGTGAGGGCAGCTCAGTCCTCAGCCCTTGTCTGACTCCAGTCTGCTCATCCTGCCAGTGTGGGACAGATTGAGAGGGAAACTGCTGTTGTGAAATACAAGTTTTGGGGTACCAGAAGTGCAGAAACACCTAACTCAGCGCTGTTACCTCGCCCTCACCAAGAAACAGTGTTTTAGTCTTAGCAGTAAAGGTGAGTGTGACTTTGGTTTTGAATCTTAGCCTGTTTACAGACACAGGTGTCAGAGTTGAATGCACGCTGCTGAAATCTTGTGAAATTGCTCACTATTGGCTCTCACAGCAACCTAAGCTGCTCTTGTTTTCTGTTCTGTTTCCTCCTTCCCCTTTACAGATTTCAGGAAACCTTACTGTGCCTTGGATTACAGGTTGTTCCAGAAAAAGAGCAGTAAGTACAGTTCCATTTAAGTATCTAATGCATCAAGTGAAGCAATGAAAATTTGCTAAAAATGCATTTTTGAAAATGTCAGTTCTGTTTACTGTGTGTGGGTTTTTTCCCTTTTTACTTTGATACAAACATCATTTGCAGGTGCACTGTTTCAGTCCAGGTCAAGTTGATGTCTATCTTTAAAAGCAGGTCAAGGTCATAATCCAGTGTGGAGGTGATGCCCAGGTAGGAATGGTGCTCTTAGCTCAAGTATAACATCTGAATTGAAAGAACTGAGAGTTTGGAACTTGGAATAATGTTTTTTATGTTGAAAGTGAAGTAGTTGTTAATTGAGGTAACTGAATGCTTGAGAGAGTAATTCCCTCTGCAGCTTCTCTGCACATGCACAGAATTAGTCAGTGCTGGCTGTAGGAACTTGATCAAGTCTAATTTTATCCATATAAATGTCATTTCACAGCAGCAGAATTAGCCAGGTTGATGTCCTCAATTCACAAACGACTCCAAACCTTAACACAGGGTGTGAATCAGCTTTTGTCAGGAAAAAAACCCTCTGCCCAACTCTATTGTTTAGTTACTGCTCAGCATTTCCAGCTTGTCTTTAAAGAGATGTCACTTGTGCCTCCTTTCCATGGAAAGCCACCCTCAGCTTGGATGGTACAGCCAGGCTCTCCAGGGGCTGCTCCATCACTCCAGCTCTGGCAGAAGCAGTAATTGGGGAAATGTCTGTCATGGTAACCAAATTCCCCAGTCCATGGAGCTGGCAGTGTCCTGGCAGTGTCCTGGCAGTGTCCTGGCAGTGTCCTGGCAGTGACTGCTGTTTTGGCAATGAGGTCTAGGCAATGGAAGAGCCTTTCCTTGCTTTCTCCTGCTGTAATCAGTACTTCTTCCTTTCTTTATTATTTTCGGTTCTTCTCTTTAGTCTTCACAAGGTGTGAGTGTGGGAATGTTTCCTGTGTAAGTAGGAATCTAAGGACCATCACATTAATGGTGTTTTCCTCTCAGACTTTTTCTGGGTCTCAGCTGAAGCACTTCCAATTTCTGCAGAGTTTGGTACAATCACTTACTTCTTGTTATACAGAGAGCACTTTATAAGAGCATCTCCCAGAGGAACTGATACTTTTATACAAATCCTGTTGTGCTCAATCCATCTTTTTTCTTTCCTAAGTGCTAATTCTCTTGAGGAGGCTTTTTAAAATGCAGCTCTTTTCTGGAAGGCTCATCCCCTCTATCACTTAATGACCTTTTAGAGCATCTCACCAAAGAGCTGGGGAGTGTCCTCGGGTAGAGTTTCACAGCTAAAGGGGGAGGTTTTCCCCCTCCCTCCCACTGCTCTGCCACACCATCCATAGCCAGTATCCAGTTGCAAGGTAATCCAGGTCGGGTGTGTGACCTGGTAGGTACAAATTCTGCTGCTGAGGTTTTTAGGGTTCAGTGCTGTTCTGGGAGCCAGCTGAGTGCCAGCTCAGCTCAGAGTCAGCTGTGGGAGCACTGGGCTGGGAGTGGGGTGATGTTGGCCCCTGCCTGCAGCACTGGGGGGTTTGTTGGGCATCATGGTCATGCTGGATGTCTGACCCCAGCTGTAGAAGACATTTCTGGAGTAAATTTTAAACCTTCAAGGATGTGGAAATCCCTGTTTATTAATCAAAGAATTGTTATGGTTTGAAAAGACCTTTATGATCATCAAGTCCGACCATCAGCCCAGCCCCAGCACAGTCACCACTAACCCATGTCCCCAAGTGCCACAGCCACAGGTTTTTTCCAACACTTCCAGGCATGGTGAATCTACCCCTGCCCTGGGCAACCTGTTCTAGTGCTTTACAATCCTTTCAGTGATAGAATTTTTCGCAATATCCAACCTGAGCCTCCCCTGGCCCAGCCCGAGGCCGTTCCCTCTCCTCCTGTCCCTGTTCCCTGGGAGCAGAGCCCGACCCCCCCTGAGCCCCCTCCTGTCAGGGAGTTGTGCAGAGCCACAAGGTCCCCCCTGAGCCCCCTTTTCTCCAGGCTGAGCCCCTTTCCCAGCTCCCTCAGCCCCTCCTGGGGCTCCAGCCCCTTCCCAGCTCTGTTCCCATCTCTGGCTCCAGCCCGTCAATGTCTTTCTTGCAGTGAGAGGCCATTAAGGATGGTTATTAGGGAAATTTTTTTCCTTAGACCTTTGGTCCTTTGTCTTTTTAATCAATAAAGTGCATAAAACCGATTGGTTAATAGAATCTGTTTGACAACATCAGTGTCCAGATTTGTGGATGCACTTTCCCAGTCTGAGTGTAGAACCAGCCTCCTTCAGGAGACAAGTTGAGGACCTGGCACTCTAAAACTGCTGTGTACACACATGGGTAAGACAAGCAAAGGAGAAAAAGCTCCTACTTCCTAGAAACTTTGATTTCAACTGTGAAATTCTTTGGAATAAGGAGTGTGAGGGAACAGAAATAGAATGGATAGAGTTGTAGAACTGCCATTATGGCAATTACTGCCATTCAAACAGGAAAAAGGCTAATCTGTATTTTGATTAAAATGGAAAAGATTGTCTTTTAGATGCTCTGAATTTTTAATCTTCTGCCTTGATGTTTTGTTTCCCTTGCCCTGTCCTTCAACTGTATCAGGAGAGAAATAAAAGCTGTGCAGTTCTGCAGAAACTCTTTCTTGTCTGCTCAGCTCTGCTGTAGGATGATGTAATCCTGGTTGTTAATGAATATTAGTCTAGAAATATCACCCTCTCAGTAACTCATGAGAGTGTCTTTGGAAATGACAGAGTTCTGTGTTCTGTCCTGATGCATGTGCAGTGGCCTTTATGAATGCACTGATTTTTGATTTTTCACAGGGTGGTGGAAGAATAACAAGGGTTCAAAAATAGCAGTGAAGGTACCAGTTAAGGAGAATTAAAAGGGGGAAAATATCTTCACTTTTGTGCTTGTATTTAAGGCTTGAGTGAACTGACTGTGCTTCAGTTCTGTGTCATCTGAGGTCTGGGCAGAAGGATTTGTGTTTGTGGTAGATTTAAAAGTACTGGTGTGCTCTGGAGAAGGTTTGTCACCCAGGTGGTGACTCTGGGTAAAGCTGTGCCTTAGTGGTGAAGTTTTGTTTCAGGGAAAAGAGGGGGGTCTTGTCTGCCCTAAGCTTCTCTTTGGGGTGTCTGGGCTCTCAGTCTGATGTATTTGGGGACAGGAAGGACCTGAAATGGGTGGAGAGTTCCCATGCTAGATTTTGATTTTCGTATCACTTTTGTGCCTTGTCTGTTTGAATAAAACTGTCCCAGCAGTGCGGGCACACCCCAGGCAGGCGAAGGGGCTGAGGTGTGACACTGTCCCCAGCTGTTCTGGGCATGGGGACATAGCTGGGCTCTCTGGGGGAGACTAACCTGGACAACTCTCAAGAAAGCTCCTTCTTGGCCTGGGGTCTGCAGGGCTCAGGAAAACCGATGGCTGCTGCAGGAAAACCAACGTGAGCTGGGAGCAAACACCTCAGAGCAGCCTTGCAGAGAGAGCCCGGCAGGGATTAAAGCTGCCTGCAGTCAGAGGCACCTCAGCTCTGCCTTTTGCTTTAAACCTGTTCCAGGAGGAACTTGAGGAGTTCTCTCCACCTTCCTCTGCTCTCCCAGGAGGGGAGAAAACGCTGGTTTGGTCAAGTCAGTGGGAGCATGTCTGGGTGAGGCAGGGTCTGCAGTGAGAGGGGAGCCAAGCTGGAGGTCTCTGGATGGCACCACTGTGCTTGTTCCTACTTTGTGTCATTTGGAATACTGAGTAAAGTGTTTCCTCCTTCTGTGAGATACTTCACTATGCATCTCAAGATATTTCTACATTGGATGGTAGTACCATCCATGGCATGGCCTTCTGGCTGGGAGCAGCACCTCCTTGTCCCACAGCAACCCACAAGGAATGCAAAGGGGGACAAGTCTGGTCATCTTTATTATGAGATGTGCTGCACCCAAGTGCCACAAATCACCTTGGCTTTTTGTCTGCTGTGAACCTGCAGGCAAGAAGTACATCCTGTCTGAACAGGAACTGCAAAACTTTCTGGTCCAATGTGAGGAGGACATTAATAGATCAAGTAAGAATCATGATAATTACCATCTAAAAATCACTTTACTTTGAGGCTGAACATTCACTATTTCACAGATCAGTTCAAAATCTCCAGACAGATGAGTTGTCAGTTTGTGTCGATTGAGGGCTGGTTTGGAAATTACAGAGTGAGATGACTGGAATTCAGAGTGTAATATCTTTGCTAGACTGTTCATTGCATTGATATATCTTTTTTTTCCCCATCTTTTTAGTTGAGTTTGATTTAGAAACAGATATTAACAGAATATCTGTAATTTTGGCTGAGTGCTGAAGCAGTTACAGCTCTGCTCACAATGGGGTGCTATGAAATATTTATCAGTTCTGCTTCCATCAGAGCAAACTTCAGGCTTACCTAACCAGTGGGGAAAAGTGCAAAAAATCTCTTGCAGGAACCTAACAGTGTGTGCCCTAATGGTGTGTCAGCAGGAAGAGTTTAAGGGTGCCTTCAGCCACCTTTGTGCCTGAGTTTGTGCAGCTGTGTGTGAGCAGCAGTGGCCAGCCTAAGCACAGGGTGGGGTGTCACTGACAGGGGGCAGCTTTGTGGCACTGGTGAAACCTGAAGCTAAAACCTCAGGCTGAAGGAATGTGTAATCTGGCACAGCTTTAACAAGGTTGGATATCTTGGTGTGTTAAGGGAAAATACAGACCTTCAGAATTTGTGTGTGGGAAATCAAGAAATAATAAACTGAAAAGCAAGAATTACATTAAATGGTGCAGATGGGAAAGGGAGAGCATAGTGGAATGATTCAGAAATCACTATTAATACATGCAAATAAGATCTCGAGATGGGAATTGATAATCCTCTGAAGAAAACATGTTAATTAGTGTCAGGGTTCAGAGAGCTCCATGCTGGTGTCACTGGGAAAGGTGAACAAGGCAAAACGACACTGTGCTTGTACGGAAGAATCTGGGGTTTGTTCATACCTTGAATGCTTTGAGCTCTTCTGATCTTCCCATTCCTCCTAAAATATAACAGAAGCAGTGACAGGGATCAAAGGCATGGAAAATTTGTTGTGAGAGGTTTATTTGCTAAAAATAACCATTACCTCAGCCCATTTCATCACCAAGTATCAGAACTGAATGTTGATTTAATATGATTTCACTGCAATTGAAATAAACACCACACACAGTGCTCAGCTGCAGCATAAATGCAAGTTATGTACAAAACCTCTAGTTCTTCCATTTTTTAGCATGTCTTTGATTAATAATCTGAAATTTGTGTATAGCTTTTGTGCACATGGCCTGAAACATTTTCAACTGATGTATAAAACCCGCTCTAAAAAAGCAGGCTCTAAGAAAAGGCAGGATGAGGACACTCCACTCGGTGCAATTATTCATCCCAATTATAGACACCGGATTTGCACCACAGATACTGCTGCACAGTGGGGGGGACGAGGGGCTCGGCCAAGAGCCAGGAATGTCTCTAATAAACTGGGTCATCTCTTCTAAGGATGATGTTATTTCACTTGGGAGGTCGGGGATAAGCCGGGTTTAACCCTGCGTGCGGCGCAACTGCTGATTCAATTTGCTCGCCAGGATTGCTGTTCCTTGGGAATGGATAGGCTGGATTCTGCTGGACAAAGCCTCTCCTGCTTTTTAAACTGTGGCCAAAAGAAGTGGGAAATGTAAAGGATTCAGCCAACAGCCAACACTGTCAAGGCTAAAGCCAAGCCTTGAATCAGCAAGCCGGGGATCTGAAGAGAGGAAATGAGAATTGTGTTCAGAGCTGAGTTAATGACGTAAATATAAGAATTGCCTTCACCTCTAAGTATTGTCATAAATATGAAGCTTTCCAATATTATCTTTGGGTATTTTTTCACATAATGGTGAATATTATGATATTTGCAGGGCTCTGAGATTTTCCTCTTGGTCCTTCATTTCCTCTGATGATATTAAGCAGGAGAAGGTTATTAACTAAATTGATGGAAGCTTAGTTACATGTACAATGTAGAACTTCTATCCTTTATTTTCTGACAAAAGTAATTATATAATTTTTAAGCAGTTTATAATGCAGGAGTCAAACTTGGGTATAATCCATGTCAAGGGGATGATCCTGTAATTGAAGGTAGTTTGTTATTTCCCTAAGAAATTGCTGATAAGGCCCATGGCACAGCATGTTAAACGAAGGCAGCTAATCTGGAGCTGAAATTTGGATGTGGTGAAGTGCCATTTACATCTAGAGAACTTAAGGGGTGACACTGATCCCATGATGCTGGTGAAGCAATTGAGAGCAGGTTGTGTAAATGATGATCCTTCGGGATCTGTGAGATCCCACAGAGCCACTCGGCAGAGCACAGGAGCTCCTCAGTGCTGGTCTTGGCAGAAAAAAATGGCTAAAATGAGACAGACTCCAAAGAAGAAAAGTTAAAGCTATGTTAACATTATTACACAGCAGCTGTGAGGTGAAAACCATTGAATAGTGATATATCTAATAAGATTTTTATTGAAACATTTGTAGTAGGTCATCAGAATTACCATCTATCCAGTAAAATGGAAAAGATCTGACACTGCGTTTTAAGGAAAATTGTTAAAGACCAGGTGGTTTTGCTAAATGCTGCTTTTCCTGTGTAAAATCCTGGTTTTGAATAAGTAAAAGCTGAGCAGGCTGTGCACCTTCCTGAGCATCACCCCTCTCTGAGCTCGAGGCAGGCACTGGGTGTCTTTTATCCAAGGCAGGATCCTCTTGCAGATCATTTCTCCTGCTACCAGGTCCTCTCCCTGGGCTCCTTCAGGAGAGGAAGCATTTCTGAGATAACTGGGAAACCACGTGGTGAGAAGAAACCTGAGCTTCCTCCAGCAGCAGCTGGGCTTTCTTTGGGGTTTGTTCTGATTTGGCCAATGCGACCAAGTGGGTGGGAGAAGCCTGAGCAGGGTTTCTCCCTTACCTGTGCCGTAACACCAGGCACATTTCCTGGTGCTCCACAGAATGTCACAGAATATTCTGAGCTGCTCACAAGGATCATTGAGTCAAATCGTAGGTGAATGGGCTTCTCTCATTTCAGCCCTGCTCTGGGGAAGGAGAGCTTCCACAGGGTGTTCCAAGGGAGTTTTAGGCTGTGGGTGTTAAATGTGAGGGATTGCTGTGTTCTGTCCCTGCTGAGCACCGATCCCTGGGAGCTCTGGGAGCTCACTGCGAGAGGTTGCAGCAGTGTGAACTCTCCAGCAGCAGCAGCCACTGTTAGTTATTAATGTTTAAGGAACTCCCACTGTTCTTTAGGAGGTGAGGTTGCCCTGAGCAGTCAGCAATGCAGGATAGGCCAGGGTTTTTCCGTGTAGTCTGACCATTGCTGTCACTCCTCTGTGCCTTCCCTCTCCTTGGTGCTGGGCTGCCGCAGAGCAGAGCTCTTCCCAAGTCCCACTCTCTTGTGCCAGCAGCCATAAAAGGAGTTATTGCTGCAGTGATCCAGGAGATGGCTGTGCTTTTGTTCCCTAAATGTGGCTTGGAGGCAGGAGGAGCTCAGGTCAGGCGTGCAGTGAGAGTGGCGGCAGCTCCGGGCGAACGGGCATCGGGGATTTGGCTTTGCCCGGGTCTGGAGCTTCTCTTTGCTCAGCCTGGAGCAGCCTTCGGGGTGCCAAGTGGATTCCTTTTGGATGAACATAGCCTGGAGCATTCTTCCCAGGAGCATCTCCTGTGCTGGGCTGCTCGGGGCTGTCCTCAGCACTGACCTGGTACCATCAGCTGTGGGACGGGCAGGATGGGAACAGCCCCTCTAATTCCAGACTGGGGTCATGGAATGATAGCCAGGAAAAACTCTGAGTCTCTGGTAGGCACTCAGTTAATCATGGATTCATTAAAGTTGGAAAATACCTCTAGGTCATCAAGTCCAACCACACCATATTTGAATATATCTGGGACATCTTTTTATTGGGATTGCTTTAGGAAGATGCCCCTATTTTGTGTTCATACGTGGAGGAGACTCAAGTGCTTCTAACATTTTGAGAAATAGTAATTTTTGAAAGAAGAAAATTGCAACAATTACCGTATTCTGAAGATTAACAAAAGCTAGAACTGGGAACTGTACAAGATTGTCAAATGATCATAGTTCTGCGAAGTTTCTTTTTATTCCACTTTAAATGGTTTCTTTCTAACTTTTAACGGTCTTTAAATGAGCAGACAGAGAGTTCAGCTGTTGAAATCATGAACACAATTGATGTACTGAAATAATGACACATGTGGCACATGGCCTACAAGTTACCAGGGCAGAATTTGTGGTTGATTTTCTGTACTCTGATTAGCAGGAGAAGTAAAAAACATGAGTTGGTGTAAAGAAACTGTAGATTTTAGATAAAATTCTGGGTGAAAAGCTTTTGATAAAGCTTGGAAACTCTACTAGAGGAATATACTCTGTCCTCACACCAGTTCAAACAGTGGTAGGATGTTTAGGAATTCTTTTTCAATGTTACTCCTTTTATCACTGATCCACTATCACATATTTTGATAAGTGTAGACAAAGAGTTTGGGAACTCACAGATAAACAGTGGAACCAATTTAAACTCAAGCTCACCAAATAAACATTAAAGTATTCCCTTTAGGAAGTCAGAATCCTTTGAATTATGCATGTGTTGTAGTTTGCAGTAAGATAAAAGAACTTTAAGGGGGGAGGGTGAGAAACTTGAAAAGCCTTTAAGGAGTAATTTGCATAAATTGGGTGGAGAGAGTAAACAGCACAAGGGGGAAAAAAAGTTATTTTCTGTAAGGCCTTATAGAATGAGATAAAACAAATTACAGAAGAAATCAGGTGGAGTTGAAACAAAGCTGAAGTGCCTTAAACTTGTGTTAGTGCTGCCACTGCCTTTCCAGCAAGTTCCAGGGAACTCTGAAGTGCCCTGGATACAAAAAAGAAACTTAAAAAAACCTCAAATTCTTAAGGGAGAGTTAAAAGAGAAGAAGAGCCATGGAGACAGCATAACGTGTATGTTACTGTGTGGGAGACCTCTGGCCATGAATGCTCTGGATAAGCAGATTTCTTTGCTATCTAACAGTATTTTTTTTATCTTGCAGTTACAGGACCGCACACAATTTAGTGACCGAGACTTAGCTACCCTAAAGAAATACTGGGACAATGGCATGACCAGCCTGGGCTCAGTCTGCAGAGAGAAAATTGAAGCTGTGGCTGCAGAATTAAATGTTGACTGTGAAATAGTTCGGGTAAGAAATCCAGAGTCTTCCCTTATCTTGTCGCAGGAGCAAAAATAGGACAGATGAAAGGCTTTAAAAATTTCATGAGGAAGCTTGAAATAGATTTCACGTATTACATAATGAATGACCATGTTGGGGAGTGTTCTCCTGCTCTTTGTGCAGTCTATATTTAGTAAAAGCCCTCAGGTAAGAGTTGTATTGATCAGCAGCAGAAGCAGCACTACGAGCTGTTTGACATTCTCTTGAGTAAGATTTTAAGGACTTGTTACATTTTTTAGGGAGATCCTAGAAGACCAAAAGGTACTATTTATATTGCTATTAACATATCAAAAAAGGGCTTTTCTAAAGATACAAGGGAAAATACTTCTCATTCATGCTTATAGGGAAAATTGTGTGAAAGAAAATGCTCCAGAATGGGGAAAAAAAATTTACGAGACTGTCTTGAGGTCAGGTTGAGGTATGATGGGAGAATTCTGGGTCAGTTCAGTTTGATGGTCCCTGCAGGTGGTTGAGAGAGACACAGCTGTACTGCAGATAACCTTACTGCCAAGAACCACCACACATCATCTCTTCCAGAGGCAGGGAAGGGTTGCCACTGTGTCCTGGATGAGCAGACACACAGCATCACCCCACAGCTCTGGGGCCTCTTTGGCTCATCCAGCCCCAGGAAATGGCCCCACTGTTTGCAGTCATACAAAGACAGGAGCCTTCCTTTCCCTCATGACAGACATGACAGTTGGGATTGTTCCTTTCAGGCTTTATCCTCTCCTTCCACCTCTTTCCTAAATTCCTGACACTCCTGCAGAAGCAGGGCTAGGAGCCCTTAGTCAAACTCTCCTGTTCTGGAGACCTCTGGCTTGGTGCATCCAAATGGTTCCAAAGCTGCTTTTAGGGTTGAACACAAATCTGGTTGTTTGTTTTTGTGAGCACACATGAAATTTAAAAAACTCAATTGTACTTTTGGAGGCTGGAGAGAATCACCCTTTTCTCTGTAGAGACCAAAGCTGCTCCCTGTTTTCCAAGGGCTTCACTTTGCTCCCTGAAAGGTGAAGCCATTCCCCCAACAGCATCTCCTGGCCATGACAACCTCCTGGACAGCACAGTGACCCCCAGGCTCCTTTGGGAACATCCTCACTGGCACACAAGGGGTGACACTGTGAAGTTCTGTGCAAACCTCTCCACCTGCTGGAACGTTTCTGTCCTCAGGGCAGAGGCTGGGCTGGCCCCCAAGGCTCTGGCATCACCTGCCCCAGAACAGACACACAAATCATCCCATGCACTTTACAGACCATGCTGGAAGTGTTTAAGGAGAGAGTATTTTAGGGATAGAACTCCCAAGCTGATTCCCTACATGGGAATTCCAGACTGTCCTCGCCCTCACCAGTTTGCTGTTCCAGGATGTTCAGCAGAGCACACAGGATGTGGAACCTTCTCCATTTAATTTGAGACACTATCAGAACATAATCATCTTCTCTGACATTCTCAGTATGCTGAATGAAAGATTTTCTGCTTTGAAAAGTCTGTAAAAAGATCTGCCTTTCCCAAGTGCCTTTTTTACTAAAGAAGAGGTAGATTCAATTTTAAATTTTGTTAGCACTGTTTGTCAAAATCACAAGATGATGGGAAAATTTAAAGAATGGCAATACACTGCTTGAAAAAAAGACCCAGATCTCAAAGGGCTGCTTGTGTGCAGGTTTTTCTTTAATTTTTTTTTTCACCAAACTGTAGATATCACAAAAAATTATCTAGGTAGTTCTCTGCATACCTGTTGTGCATTCTTCAAAGAGGAAAATCAGCAAGCTGGGAAAGCAAATACCAGCCAACAAAGATGATTTACTAAAAATAGTGTTCAGCATGTTATCTTTTAGCTTGTTAGAGATGCAGCTTTAGAAGGGTTTTCTTTCCAAGGCTGGCACAGCATGAAGGTGTGTTTAGTAGTTGGGACTGCTGTTAATATTTCTTTATTTTTTTCTCTTTAGTAGTCAAGTTATTCTAAGCAAAAAGTTTTTTACTCAACATTTTCCTGTTATATTTTAGAACCCTAGGAAGAGGAGCAGGGCAAGTATTTCTGAAATAAGGCCAGAGTGATGTTCAGTGTTTCTTTAAAGAACAAAATCCTAAAATATTTTAATGTCTTGGGAAACTCATTAGGAACAGAGGCCTCATGGAAATGATGTGCATTTTGGCATGGCCTGATCATGTTTTCAAACCCAGGAACTGCTGCTCCTGTTTTGGGGGGTGTAGATGATGTGGAAGGGGATGAGAACCAGCCTGAGAAAAGTGGGAGTAGCAGGTGGTAAAGAATTGGATTCCTGACTCTGGGAAGGATTTTTGGTTGCCAGTGGAGAACTGATTTGATGGAAGGAAGGGTCTGGGGTGCAGGGGCTGTTGAGCAGAGTTGAGGTGAGATGAGAAATCAAAAGCCTGAGTGACACAAGGGAAAGGAGAGCCTTAGGAGGTGAAGAGTTGCAGACAATCCTTATTACATCGTGTTAAACTTTGAGTCTTTAATAATTTTTAGTGTAAACATTTCTTCATCAGAGAAGGCAGATTAATGACCAGGTGTGCAGATCCACTTGGAGAATTTGGAATGTGGGTCTTCTTTTGTTTTTTCTCCTTTGAAAGTCAGTTTTATTGCTATAAGATGAACTTAAAGCATCCATCTCCATCCCACCATGGCAGGGTTTCCAGCTTCCCTGAGCCAGTTTCATCTCCCAGACTGTTCTCAGACTGTGCAGAGTGTGCTCTTCTACACTCACTGCAAACAGCTTTTCTTAAAGCCTTGTGTTCCAGCCAAAGGGGACTGAAGGATGAGCTGCTCTGAGCTTTATTCTGCCAAGTTCCTTTCTGTCCTCCAAGGGGAGTGATGTGGATCTGTCACCTTGGCCAGTTCTCTCTGTGCTGCAGGAAATCCTAGAACAAGGCAGATGTTTGGGTCATCGGATGCTTCAGTCCCCTTTTGGAAGTTGCAGAGTAGGAGAACCTGAATCAAAGATCTTGTGTTAAATTTGTTGAATAATTTAGGTGGGGAGGGACCTTGCAAAGTCACCTAGTCCTGCTCTTTATCTGGAGCAGGATTGACTTTGCAATCAAGTCAGGTTTCTCAGGATGGTGCCCAGTAAAATGTTGAATACCTCCAAGGCTGGAGATGCCAAGGCTCCTATGAACAAACTGTCCCTCTGCCTCACTGTAAAGCATTATTTTTTCTTTTTTATTTTCAATTCCAGTCGGAGCTTTCCTTGCTGCCATTTGTGCCTATTGCTTCTTTTCCTTTTGCTGTGCACCTTCCTGTTTCCCTTGGAGAGCTGAACCTGGACACAGGATTTCAGGAAGCACCCTCAGGAGGCTCAAATAGTGGGGAATAATCAGCTCCCTGAACTGCTGGCTGCACCCTGGTCCAGATGTGCTGATGTCACTTGGTTGGGGGCCTGTTGCTTTTGTTATAGTTTCTGATATCATTCATGTTTATTTCTCTTACAAGACTTGGATTGGGAATCGAAGACGGAAATATCGTTTAATGGGGATTGAGGTCCCACCCCCTAGAGGAGGTCCTGCTGATTTCTCTGATCAATCTGAATTTGTTTCTAAATCAGCACTTAATCCAGGAGAGGAAACTGCTACTGAAGTGGGGGATGATAATGATAGGAATGATGAAGTATCAATCTGCTTATCTGAAGGAAGCTCACAAGGTATTTGGAATGCAGTTACTACTGTGCCTATATTTTCAATTCTGTGCAGTGTGCATGCTTTGGATTCTCTTGTACACATTCAAAAACGTCTGACAGAGTCACAAGTGCTCCACCCCGCCTGGGCTGAAGGTACTGTTTGGTCTCTTTCTTCTACCTCTGTGTCTCTGAGTTTTGTTGGGTTTGTTGTACAAAGATTGGAGAAACCTTTGATCTGTGAGCCCCATTTCTGCCAGACTGATCTGAGATGAAGTCACAAGTTCACATTTTGCTCGTGCAAATGAGAGCTGGGCAGACAGTGCAGGTGGAGGAGCCTCACCTCCCAAGGAAGCCAGGTTTAAGAAGTGCTCTCTGCCAACTGCTCAGTTCTTCCCAGCCAACTGGAATGGCCATTCCATTTGACAGCCCATCCCTGAAAGTGTTCAAGGCCAGGTTGGATGGCACTTGGAGCAGTCTGGTCTGTGGAAGGTGTCCCTGCCTTGGCAGGGGTGCAATGGGATGAGCTTAAAGGTCCCTTCCACCCCAACCTGTGCTGTGATTCCATGGTTCCATCCCTGTGATCCTGATCACCCCAGGCACTGGTGGGGGTGGAGCTGCTGCTGTGCCTGAGCAGAGTGGTGCATTCCCAGTTCTCCTGGCAGGGAGCCCCTCAGCTCAGGCTGGAACAAGGAGCTGCCCAGGCCTCCTGCTGCTCTCTCTGACAGGCAAACACAACCCAGCAGATCAAAGCCAGGAGCAGGGGACAGCTCAGGAGCCTTGGAACTGCACACACAGGGGGTTTCCTCAGTAAACTGCAGGATCTGGAGTGAGAAGTGCCTTCAACTTAATTCCCTTTTCCCTCCCAGGAGCGCAGGGGATCGATGTCTCCCTGCCCCTCCTGTCCGTGAGCCCAGCACAGCCCCTGCTCACTAATTGCTCCCAGTGCTTCTGCTCAGAGGAGATCAATGAAGTCTTTGCTCTCCAAGCTAGAAGAAAGTCTGACCTCGGGCCTGCTGCTGCTGCAGCTCAGTGTGCCAGGCTTGAGCCTGTCATTTCATCAGAACAATTTAAAGGGAAGAGCCAGGGGAATGGAGAGCAGCTGGGAATGAGTCTGGGAGAGCTTTGTCATATTTGACTGTAGAGGGAATAAGATGATAAAGGAAAGGGTCAAGTGATTGAAAGCCAAGTGAGATGAGGAATCTCAGAGTCCTTGATTTGCCTGAGATGTGGAAGGAGCTGATTTAAGTCAGATCTGCTTGAAAGAAAATGGGGACAGGGAAGAGCCTGAAGTGTCTGTAGTTCAAGTGAGGAATAACTCCATGTTCATTGAGCAAGGCTTTCATCAAGCAAGGTGAGGCTGAGCACTTGGGTGCATTATTAGTGCCAAAGCCTAAGGAAGTGCAAGGAAACGACAGGATTTCCACAGCATCCAGGAGTCCCACTTTCATTCCTTTATTCTCCCACAACAGTTATTTCTATTCATTTCTCCAGTTCAAAGGAGGAGGTTTCACTGCTGCAGCTCAGCTGATTTTGAACTTCCTGGAAAATATTTCTCCCAAACAGGCACAGATAGGGAATTGTTCTAATGTTTGAGAACTGTAACTTTTGGTCCTAATTTATTAAAAAACTAAAAGCACAACAGCAAAAAGCCACTCTGAAAGACAGACAAAAGCAACTTCTGGTCACCTAATTAGAGTGACTGTGTTGATGGCTCCTGCTTTTAAAATGTAGTTTGTAAATGTAAAAAGTAACCTGTGCTGTGATGCAAAATGGAGCATTAAAGCTCTCCTATTGCCTTGCCTTTTTTAACTGTGTGTTAGTTGACTCCACGCTGTGTAAGTGGAGGCCAGTACAGCTCTGCTGGGTTCCATGAGCTGAGGATGAATATTTAAGGAGTTGGGAATGCTGCAAGGAGCTGCTTCATTCAGCTGTTGAACCCAAGGGGTGTTAAACCAGGGCTGCAGAGTGCCTGGCACCTTGGAATGTCCCCGAGTCCCTGAGGAGCACCCTCACCCAGTGACCTTCACCCTTCCCTGCTCCCTCCTCCCCAGTGCTCCCGTTTGATCCCAAGTGCTCCCGGCACAAATTGTCCTCTGGAGCTGTGACCAGTGGCAAATTAAGTTTATTTGAAACAATTTCAAATCAAATTTGCTCAGTTTGGAGATATTTAACTTAGAGGAAAGTTGTTTAACACTGTTAACTGTCTCTGTATGGTCTGGCCTAAACATTATGCTGTCTTTGGCAGCATTGGTAATCCCAGGGAAATCCTGTTATCCCTGTTTGTGTGGAGGTGACAGACTCTGGAATCATCACCTGCCCCTCCCAGTGTCTCACCTGAACCTTGCTGCCCCTTCCCTCTTTTCCTCCTTATATTTAATATTTCATATAATAGTTTTATATTTACATATGCAGAAGTCAAGTAAATACGAGAATCAAACTTCAATTTTAGGGATAAATAGGCTTGTCCTTCTCTGGGTTATGTGTTCTCCTTGGCCTTTCAGGTCAATGGAGTCTCTCGTGCTTTGTGGCTGAAATACCAGGGTAAAATCTGCTGTTTTCAAGTGTTTATACATAAAAAAGCACCTTAGGTTCACTAGGGATAAACATTTCCCATAATCTGATCAGTTTTTTGTTCAAAAACCCATCAGTGTCTGCAAGGAGGAGGTGGGATTTAGATATGTACCCCAGAATTTCAGAGAATGCAGAATTTTTCATGTAGGAATTTATTTTCATTTTAAAAAAAACCAACTTCTGCACACCTCTAATGTGAAACTTCATCACCTTTGAATATTCCAACCTGAACCAAAAAATGGGAAGGTTTTGGTACAGAGAATAACTGGTAGTTTTGTTGTTGTTTCAGGTCGCAGTTGGTTTGATGTTGGCCTGAAACACTTGTGATAAGATGTCTGTTTAATAAGGCAGATGTTCTGTTTTCTCACTAGACATTGATACCATGACTTTGGTCTTGGATTTAGCAGCTGTGACATTTAGTGGTAAATACCATTAATGGTCCTTCAGCATAAAATTGGAATGAAATCTGACAAAACCATTTTATTTCTGCAGAAGAGACAAATGAAGTGCTTCAAAATGAAGAAATTGGCCACAAAGATGATGACCAGAATCCAATTTCCACTGATAATGTGGTATGTACACCTTTCCTTTTCCACCAGTTAATTAATGTCGAGGTTGTTTTCACTAGGTGACAACTCCAGTTGGGTGTGCTGAAAGCCCTTCCTATTTGAGCATTAAAACTGTACTGAAAATACTGAAACACAGCAGGAAAAAACCCCCAACACCTTCAGCAGAAATGGTTTGCAGAGATGGTGTCCAAGAGATTCAGCCCCTCAATGTGCCTGAACCCCAGATTGTGTCATTTGATGTGATAATGGGAACAAAACAAAGGAAGGGTTTCTTCATGTTTTCTTCTGAAAACACTGTAACAAAACTTTTTAAAGATGCACTTCAGCTTGGACTAAAATACATTGGATTTGCATAAGAGATACAGTCTTCCTATTTGAAATTCTAATCTGTTTTTTCCTTCCTATCTTAAAAAGTGTGTCTAAGAAAGAGAGGGTGAATGTTTGGTAGTTATTTAGAGATTCTTTCCTCAAGCTGAGTCTAAAACCAGAAATATTTGAGTCTCAGTGTTACTGAAGGTCTGATGGAGCTGCAGAACCCGGGGACATCAAACCTCTGAGCTCTTGTCACTGCAGCTGGGCTGGCAGACAAAATGGGCTTTATCCTCCCTGCCTTCAGCACAGGCTTGGGAGCTTGGTGGGTCCTGCCAGGGAGAGCTGGGAATGCCCCTGGAAGGATTTCTCCTCAGTAATTTCAGGGAAATTCCTGGTGTGCAGGCAGGAGGGGCCACGTGCTGCAGGAAAAACCTCTGAATTTACACCTCAGGAATGACCCATGAACATGGATTGGGCCAGTGGGGCCCTTCCCTGCCCTGGGTTAAACACTCTCCTAAAACACAGTGAAATGGCTTTAAAGTCTTATAGACAGGCTCAGGAATGTTCACAACTGTCAAACAATTAAAAACTGTAAAAAATCTGGGACATATTTCTGAGTTTTAATCAGTGTTAAGCTTGGCCTTGGTATCTCTAGAAACCCAGTATAAAAAGCTCCCCAAATTTTTGTGAATTAGGTGAAAATGTCCATGTTTCTGCATTTGGAGGTGTCCTTTGGACCAGCAGCCCCTACAGCTTTGGGTGTTCCCCTTGCACTGTGGCCAGGGGAGGCCAGAGGGAACTCCTTGATTTCTGTAGGCAAGGGGTGGGTCAGCACTTGCTGTGATGGCTGCTTTGTCCAGAGGGATAAACTTCAGACCCTCCTTTGCAACAACAGAGCAGAGCAGGGGCTGTGAGGGGATAAATGTGCCACTTAAAGCCGAAAACCTGGGGCCAGGGAGCTCCTCCTCTGTAAACAGCCCCAGTCTCCATGGCAGCAGCTCTTGCTGGATCTCCTGGCTGAGGTGCATGATTGCCATCTAATGGGGAGCTGCTCAGCTCAGAACTCCTCAGGAGCCTGCACAGAGTTCCCTCACCTTCATCCCTCATCCTTCCTGCCCCTTCAGGATGCAGATCCTCGTTTGTTTGTCTCCTCTCTGTGTTGGAATCCTCGGAATGAATGGTTTGCTTCTGTTTCAGAAAATAGAAATTTTAGATGATGAAGAGAGTGATCTGATTAGCAATTCTGAAGTGGATCAGATGAGTTCTCTTTTGGATTACAAGGTGAGTGGTTGGGCTGTGTCAGGCAGCAGGATAATCCGAGGGAGTTCAGGGGGTGGATCTGTGAGGAATTCAGCAAAGGCTTGTGGGATCCTGAGCTCCTCCGCTGCTTTCCTGGTGTGCACATCATGTCCTCATCCCACCTTCAGCCACTTTATCCATGTTTCAACCCAAATGGAGGCAGGAAATCCCCATTTCTACAGACTTGCAACCCCCCCCATGCATCCCAATAAAGAGATTTATGGAGCCACTCCACCAGAACCGTTCCTTGGAGTGCTGTGGTGCTTTGTCTGCAGCGTGGTGCTGCCAGCTCTGGAAGGGCCTGAACAGCTGGAATCCTCTGAAGGAATGGGGGATCTGAGGAGAAGTCATTCCCCAGTGGTTGTGGGAGGGAGGAAAAGCAGTTGGATCCTGACAGCTCCTGTCTGCTGCCAAAGGCTGAGGGTTGTGTGTGTGCTGCTCTCCCAGGAGCTGTCACAGTTCCACGTTTCGTTGAGTTTTTACCTCCATTGCTGATTTTTTCCCTTAGAAACCAGGTCTGTTGCCCTGACAATAATCAATTACCAAAATAATAAACAGATCATCTCTTCAGAACAAAAATTCCTCCTTCCAGCAGTGTTTTCTTGGGAAGGGCAGTGGAGAATGAATCAGGAGAGGGAATGACCTTTTCTTAATGTCACCTGTCAGCGCAGTGAAAGGCTTGTTGTGACAGTGCCCTGCAGAGCCAGGGTTGTTGTTTGACAGCACTGATTAGTCCTTGAGTTTTCTGCCTAAATCTGAATTCTTCCTGGGCTGGGCAAAATCCAGAGCTAAACAGGCATCTGCTAAGTTTCCATCGAGAAGAACTCAGCTGATTTTTTATAAATGCCTCAAGATCAGAGCCCAAATATTCCTCTCTTGTTCCCAGAGCTGTTATCACCTGGAACAGTGCGGTGGGCAGTGCTTTCACTGAAAAAATTTGAATTTTCTGGGAAAAAAACAACAAAAATACAACCATTTTAGGGTTTGTTGCAAACCCTTAGAGTATCACGTAGTCTCAGCTTTTCATGTCAGCTAAAGCTGAATTCCAGCCAGTCTAGAAAGTGTGAGCATGAAAATAATATTTTTTCATTATTCTCTCATTAGTTGGTGCTGTTAAGCAGAGCTCTTCTGCAAAAATTAGCAATGCCTTTGATCTTGTAACCTAAATATTTTGATTTTCATGATCTTTGCAAAGGTGAATTACAAGAGAAAAGGAATTTTAGCTCTGCACTGATCAACAGGTTTGGCATTTGGATCCTCCATACCAATAAGTTTGAAGGAGAAGAGATGGAATAAACAGAAGTACTTATCAAATCAAAATTTTTAATTAGGAGATTTGCAAGTATAGATTGGGAAAATGCCTTTTTAGCCAGAGCATACAAATTATTGATGTTTCCTCATTTTCTAATACATTACATCCAGTTCCAGCCCCATAAACAGCTCTGTGGAGGTTGGAACTAAATGATCTTTAAGGTCCCTTCCAAACCATTCAGTCACTCTGGGATATTCCTGTTTATCCTGTAACCTGAGGGATCCTGAGGAGCTGACACTTGATCCATGTCATACCCAGCAGCACTGGAGGATGTTCTCTGTTAATTTGTGGTAGCTTTGAGGAAGTTTCAAGTCATTTTCCCTGCTTTTTGTGTCAAGCCTTCTGCTGCAATAATGGAATTTATTTGCTGTCTATCCTCACAGTGCCCTGATCACTTCTACGAAGAGATCTGGCCTTTGGTTGTCATTGTCACTAAAACCATTGAGTTTTAAGCCAGGTGTGTTTAGCTGTGGTCATTCCAGTGCTTTGTGGTGTCCCCATCCCTGGAGGGATTTAACAGACCTGTGGCTGTGGCACTTGGGACATGGTCAGTGGTGGCCTTGGAAGTGCTGGGGAATGGTTGGACTCAATCTTAGAGAGCTTTTCCAGCCTAAAGGATTCCGTGGTTCTGCCATTATTCCCAGAACTCTCTGATTTCCCCACAGAATGAAGAAGTCAGGTTCATTGAGAGTCAGCTGGAGAACCACAAACAGAAATATTTTGAACTGCAGACGTTTACCCGGAGTTTGATACTTGCAATTAAATCAGATGATAAAGAACAGCAGCAGGTAAATCCTGGAGCAGGTTTAATATCAGAAGGTGTTTGTCCTTTTGTGTTGTGTCCCTCCCTTGGGTTTATTCCAGAGGCTCAGATAATGATTGAAAAACTCAGTTAATTTTTTCGCTCTTTGTTTAAAGCACATTTGACTACTGACATAAAAGCCACACCCAACAGTGTATGTACTATATATTATATATGTATTTTCCCTTGTAGGCCCTGCTTTCAGACTTACCTCCTGAACTTGAAGAAATGGATTTCAACCACACATCCCCAGAGCCCGATGATACCTCATTCAGCCTCTCATCCCTGTCGGAGAAAAATGCCTCAGACAGTTTGTGATTTCTCTTTTTTTGGAAGTGACAGAACAGAAACCCCACGTGAGGTGCAGGGTTCAGGAGAGAGGCTTTTACTCTGCAGTGTCCTCAGCCCAGGGGAGCCAGCCCGAGGAGGAGGAGGAGGAGGAGCCAGTGCTGAAGGGCGGCTGTGGCTCCTCACGGCCTTGCACTGCCCAGGAATTGGGAATGCTGGGTTTGGAAAAATCAAAGAACTGGCTGAGGGGAGGGTTCACTGCTTGGCCTTGGGTAGGATTAAGTTCTGACTCTCTAGAATAACTTTGGCTCTGTAGCAAAGTCTTTTTGAGCAGGGATGCAAGAGTGGAAAACAAAATATCATGTGACACACAGCGAATGCTTCAGCGTCGCTCCCCAGGCCTGTTTATTATATTTTTCCCCATTTTTACTCAGGTAGGTGGACTAAAAATTGGGGATCCAGATAGA
The DNA here is from genome assembly GCA_020086605.1 of Lanius collurio. NCBI lineage: Eukaryota > Metazoa > Chordata > Aves > Passeriformes > Laniidae > Lanius > Lanius collurio. The sequence goes on along the minus strand of JACBWW010000045.1, from coordinate 3,354,382 downwards.
ATAACAGGCTTTCTCTGAGTTGTGCTTGAAAATCTGAAATTAAACTGAAGTGTTTTTCATTTTCTGACTTGAGATTGTTAAATCTTCCATTTTTCTGACCAAAATAGCTGAAAAAACCTTGAAAGGCTAACTGAAAAAAATTGAATTACCATCAATAAATTATTAATGCAAAGAAGCAGTGATAAGTGTTGGAAGAAATGAGGTGGAAATGAGAACCCTGATAGCTGCAGGATACAACTGCCTAATACAGTAGCAATGGGATTGGATGTTTACATTCTTTAGGGTTTAATGATTGTAGTCACAGTTTTTATTTGTCAAAGCCTGAATGCTAAAGTTCTGCTTATTCTTTTAAGTCTTGGTTATATATTTTTCCACAAACTTTGCTCCATTTTACCAAGCCAGTTAGAATTCCACAGCTGTTGTTGTGTCCTGAAAGGTTTTCCAATGTTGGGAAGGGAGTTCTGCAGATCTGCTTTGAAGCCCTGCCTGGTGGATTTTTTGGCAAGTGCCATTTCTGAATGGTGATCTCGATTGCAGGCAGGGGCTGAACTGAATTCCCTCTTTCCCAGAGCTGTTGGCACTGAATCCCTTCACCCCTGTGGTAGAATGGATATTCTGGGATGTTCAGATGGGGTCAGTGGGGTGTGTTTGTGTCCAGGGAATGTCTGGCCATGGCAGTGGTGCCAGGGTTGAGTTGACAGAGAGGTGACAAGTCCAAGGCTGATCTCAGCCTTGGAGCTCTTTTCCTCCAGGATGTTTCTGTGGGATGCTGCAGGTGCCTGCCCATGGCATTGATGTTCCAATTCCAACCTGGATATCCCTCAGTAAGCATTTTTCACACAGATACTTCAGGCTGGTAAAAAACCTGATCTTTCCATTTTATGCCAAATAATAATTGACTCTGGGGAATCCTTGTTCATACAGTGAGTAATCTCCTTAATTTCAGTGGGAGGTCCAAGGTGTAGCTCAGAAAATCCAGAGTGTTGGGGAAATAACACCTTTTTTTTTCTTTAATACTGGGATTAACTCAGGTTTTAGGGTTCTCTCAGTCTGATCAGTTCCTCCCTAATCACTTGTACAGCTCTTTTTTTTTTAGTATCAGTAGTGAGCTCTGTTCTTTCAGGTTTTTAGTCTCTCCTGTCCTTGGGCATGAGGAGCTTTTAGCAATACTGTTAAACACCAGCTGCAGAAAGGGCAGGAACAGTTTTAAAAGGTGTTCTGAAAAACCAAAAACCTCATAGCTCTGCCCCTGTACAGTTCTGTAAGTTCCCAACAGAGCTACCCTTCCACAGAGAACCCCCAGAATTCCAGGCTGCTGGGCCTGTGTGCCAGTTGAGGCATCAAAACTCAGAGGTTTGTGAGCAGAGCTCCCAGTGCTGTCCTTCACAGGGAGCATAGAGCTGAGCTGGAATTCTGCTCGCTCTGAAAAACTCCTTTATAAAGGGTTTTCTATGCCAGGCCAACAATGGTTTCTATTGCTGTTCTCTCTAGACAGGAAATTTGTGCCACTGACAATGAAACCTCTTGTTTTCTGCAAAATTAAAAAAATAATTCTGGGTTTTGCCACTATTTGGACCCTGTTTTCCTGCTTTTGCCACTTAAATTCCCTTGACAGAGGGCAGGATACTCCTAACAGAAGTTCTCAATTTCATGGTCAATTAAATCATCCACCTTCCTGCAAGGAAAACGTCCATTGATGATTCATATTTTGCTGTCTTGCTGCTATTTCATATCCAAACAAATGGAAGGAATTTTGAGTGAACTGTTAGCTAGGTACAAGCAATTATGTCAGTCCCTGTTCTCCAGGAAGCTGGAATCCTCTTGGATGTGCAGCTGAGATGAGCTGCAGTCAACACCCACCCATCCCTGGGGGACGTTCTGTGGTCCTTTCTCTTGTGGGGAGACAAAACACAGCGAGGCAGCAGCACTGCCACAGCCTGGGGCACGACAACACTGCAGGACAGTCAGGAAAAAAGTGGAAATTCTATCCCTGAATAATGGAATCTGGGGAAGAAGGTACTCCACAGCTCCTTGGCTGGGCTTGCTTTCAGTATCAGTGTGTATTTCCAACAAAAATCTAACGACTGTTACAGTTTGTGGTATTTAAATGGTGGGGAGCAGTGGGGGTGGCTCTGGGGTGGATTTGGGTTCTGGGCATTTCCCCAGTCTGAAGGATGGTAGCAAACACCTGTTAAGTGCAGTTCATAATTTCATAACCTTCTACAGGAGATGGAGCCAATCCTGTGCTGTTCAGGGTGACAGAAATGAGCCCCCTTTGTGTTTCAGTGAGTGACTTTGTGAATGATCACTGCAGCAGAAGCACCACGTGCTGATGGGTTTATCACCTTTCTGTGGCCATGTATCAATGTTTGACCATCCTGCAGAGTCTCTCATTTACTTTTCCCATGAATGATGACTTCCCTGGCATTGTTCATTCCTAAAGCATCCATGGGAACACCAGTGATGTCCTTCTGAAGAAACCTGGATGGGAAAGTAGCTCAGAACAGACACCAGAGACAGGACGGGCTCTCCCCAGGGGCTGGTTCAGATGCTGGAAAGTTTGCTCAGGGTTAAAACCCTGTTTCCTGGAGCTCTGCCTCCTTTCCTCTCCCTGCAGGTGATGCTTCAGTCACATCCATAGGTCTGACAGTAACAGGAAGTACTCCAATAAAACCATAAATACTCCAGTGAGTGAAGTCGGGGCAGGTTTAAAGGTACCTGAGCAGATGAACTGGACAAGGTTTCTGCAGTGCCCAGCCCTGGAGGCAGCTCTGCACTTTAATCTCTCCAAGTATTTCTTTTCACTAAGGCAATAAAAAGTGTGAAATGAGGAGTTTGGGGCTTTGCAGCCCTGTGAGTGAGGAAAGGAATGTCCTGGTTCTGTCTTCACCTTGAGGAAGTCCTGGTCTGTCTTCTCCAAGGGGAGAAGCTGTGTTGCTGCTGGGCTCATGCTCAGTGGTGGAACAAACCAGCAGCAGCATGGACAGTCCTGGCTTGGGAACGGGAATCACTGCTTAGGATGGATCTGCTCTCCCCTTTGGGGTGTCTTGCACTGCTGTATTCCTGACACTGGACACAAACTCCCACTCCTGGCCTTCCCCTCGGCATTCCAGACACGGCCACTGCTGGCCTGTGGTCTCAGGGTGCTGCTGGTGTGAGGAGGGGCAGGAATGGGCATGAGGGAATAGCACAGAACTGCTGCCACAGGAACAATTCATAAGCTTCATGTCCTACCTCCAGCCCCTGCCCAGCTCCCCCGGGCCAGCAGGGACCCAGGGGCTGAAGGGCTGCAACTTGGCCAGGTCCTTTTCTGCCCCAAATCCTCCCAGCTCACTTGGGATGTGCCTGGGCAAAGGTAGGGGTGGTTAGTGAGGAAACTCCACCCAGCTGCCAGAGAACACGGGCTGGGTTGTGATGGTGGATTTCTTTAATCAAGAACATTTTATCACATTGACCAAATGTGAAATCTGAGAAGTTTGGGGAGGGAAAAATAGACAAAGCAGCACTACAAAATGGGTGTTTCCCATGGCAGAACAGGTGTTTAGTGTGAGTATTTATTGCTCTGAAAAACAGCAGCTGCTTTGGTCAGAAGGCATCAGAAATGGGGCAGAGCCTTGGGCTTGGGGTTCTTTTCCCACAAAGGAGCAAATCCTCTTGACTGAAAAGTGTTTAAGGATGTTCCTGGAGGGAAAACAGTTCAGGTCAGTGCTTTGGCTCTGGGAACAGTTTCCCATGTTACTGAACTAAGTCAATAACTCTTCTCCAGCTCTGTTTTACATTTTACACAATGCTACCTCTGAAACGTGACACTCCTTAAACCCACACAGAAAATGTGAAGTTAGGATTTTTTTTAACCTTTTATAGGCAATAAATTATTCCCAACATGCATCCTTCAGTTTTGTGCTTGGTTTTAGCTGAGTGTGAGCCATTCACTTTGTTGTTTTACTGCTGTTTTTCTGTATTTGTGTTCATCGCAATCTGTGGACAAGGAAATGATGGGATATTAGAGAGAAAATCTTAGCATACGTTCATGAGAGAAAATATTTATGTTAAAGCTGAAGGACGGTGGGGTGGCTGTGCTGGTTTTGGTGCAGTTACTGTGAGAAATAGGTATTATCCTTAATTTAGTGTTAATGATTGTTGTAACGTTGCTCAGTGCATCAGATGAATTAATCTGAGAGAGCAGTCAGTGATCTCAGCACCGTAAGGAAAAGGATTTTACACTTTCTGAGACATCACAGTTCATAAATACCTCTGCAGATTTTTGTTTCAGATGTTTCCTTTTTTTGGCATAACTTTATATAGAGACCTTGTAGAAAGAATTTTGAAGTGTTCAATGAAAATGGATCAGTAATAAAATGAGGTCAAATGCAGATTTAGACCATGTTTGGATTCAAGTTTCATCTGAAAAGAGTTCCTTGAATTTCCCCCATCACATTTCTCTCCCTGGGATACAGGGGAAAGGGTGGCAGGGTGTACAAGGGGATGGAGGGAATGAGGCACAAGGAGGCAGAAATGAAGGTTCTGAGTTTTAGTCAAGAAAATTTCAATAAACTAAAAGGTTTCTGTGCTGTGGAAAACAAGAGCTTCTGCTTTATCTGCAGATTTTGTGAAATAACAGTTCAAAAAGTCAGTGGCAAATCCACTGAATTGTGCTGGGGGAAAATTGTCTTCTCCAGTAGGAATTTTATCATTTCCGGGGTTAATTCTGGAATTACTGAGTGTGTGTGAACACACAGGTGCAGATTTACAATGTGCACAGATACACTGAACTTGATCACAGTAGCTCTACAAAGGTATTTTAACTTGAAATGTTAATGGAATTCTTCTAAAATATATTTCATTTGCTCTTCTTTTCATGTCTTGTTCTATATAAATTACATAGTTCTGAAAATTAGTCAGATACATCCATACAAATACGGTTTATTGTTTATGTCCTTGCGACTGGTAACTTTTAGGCTTGGAAATTTTTGAAAATGCCCATAATAATGATACTCCTAAGTGATCTTGGCAAATAAACTGCTGTATTTATGAAGAGATAATGAATATTCTGCCATAAAATTTCTGCTTTATTTTCACTATAGGAATCAGTTTCATTAAAAATAATACTCTCAAAGTTTAAATATTATTGTATAACTTGGATGTTTTCCTTAGCCTACAAAACAGGACAATTGATGATTTTAAATCTTTTATCATTCCCTTATGGGCCAATTCCTTAAGCTTTGTAACCTGAGTGTATTCCTGAGTTTCTCTGTGAAAATCACTATTTATATTGTATTTTTATGATTTGTATCAGTACGTGTAGCAAAGAAACTACTACAAACCTTCAACTGAAGTACCTCCACTATGGTCCAGGACACCTGGTCTGGGCATTTTGAGTACCAGATGCCCAGAGAACCAGTCCAGACGTTTGTATTGAGTTGGTTTTCTTTGTATATAAAGGGTATTTATAATCTTGTATTAACAGAGTCACCATTGGAAATGCTGATTTCCTGCTTTCGAAGCCTGCTCAGCTATTTTTATATAAAACGTTGGTCTTCGCCTTAATTTTTTTTGGTGAAAAGTTGTGCCATAGATATTTTAACTTATCCACAGATCCTTTACAGAGTTTGCTTTGACTTCTCTTAATTAATTACTCTTTCCTCAAATTGTCCTAATTTGTTTTCTCCTCCAAATGCATCTCGAGGTTGGTTTGCTTTCTTGATTTTTTTTTTTTTTTGAAGTTTTGGAAGATCCCTTCATCTGCATGCTTTGGTAGCTCGAGTTTTTCCTCTGTAGTTTATTGTTTATAGTTTAGAAGAACCTTTTATTGAACCCCCACGAAGTAATGCTTGTACAAATGTATTTAGGGTGGCCCAGATGGTCAGAGAAAAGGGCTATTTAGCATTGGTAAATTTGTCTACTGACTCGAGGATATTTTTCTACGTCTGTCAAGTTTGGGACTATGGAGAAATGAAATAAAGGTGAACTAACTCCTTTTCCTATATGAACTTCTCTGTTTCTGTGTTTATTATGGCCTTGGAATTGTTCAGTTCTGAGCAGCAGGAACTAAATCACATCAGGGCTCAATTCTTCAGTTCCCACCATACAAATTACTTTATTATTTATGGAGAGGCTTTCCAGAATTAGAGTTGTGGACAGAGCTTGGAACCCTCTGTCCCAGGAGCAGTGAAATGTGGTCCCTTCCCAAAGGGATTCGTGTCCAGTGAAGGCACTGCACACCCAGCAGAGTGTGCAGGCAGTTCACATGAAGGGGGTTGAGCTGTGGGGCTTTTTAAAAGCTATTTTTAAGCTAAATCTGAGCTCTTGGTGCTGTTTTCATGCCATCCCTTGGCATTTCCTAAGTTAAAAATCTCCAGAGCTGAATCCCGTGGCCTCTGACCTCAGCCCCAATGCACGTGGATGGAAACTGGGAAAAGTTGTTAAAGCTGATGCTTGTTGGCCTTGGGAGTAATTCTGGTGCTGAAAGTACCAGCCCGGCTGTCCTGGGGAGCTCCCAGTGCGGTACCACGGCTGAGGGACAGGACTGAAATTTAATTCAAACTATTTTGGAATGGTGACAAAGAACCGGAAGGGCTCGCACAGAAAAGGGCTTTGGTGCCTGGGGGCATCCCGGGCTGGTGTCGGGCAGGGACAGGGGGAAGGTGCAGCCGGACCTCGCAGCTCTCTCGGGCTGCCTTTGGTGGCACAGGCTGGCAGGGACACAGGGAAGGTGCAGCCGGAGCCCGCAGATCCCCCGGGCTGCCTTTGGTGGCACAGGCTGGCAGGGACAGGGGGAAGGTGCAGCCGGACCCCGCAGCTCCCCTGGGCTGCCTTTGGTGGCACAGGCTGGCAGGGACAGGGGGGGGAAGGTGCAGCCGGACCCCGCAGCTCCCTCGGGCTGCCTTTGGTGGCACAGGCTGGCAGGGACAGGGGGGAAGGTGCAGCCGGNGCCTTTGGTGGCACAGGATGGCAGGGACAGGGGGAAGGTGCAGCCGGACCCCGCAGCTCTCTCGGGCTGCCTTTGGTGGCACAGGATGGCAGGGACAGGGGGGAAGGTGCAGCCGGACCCCGCATTTCCCCCGGGCTGCCTTTGGTGGCACAGGATGGCAGGTGGCGATGTGGCCGCGTCCTGCGGATCCTGTGGGCACACGCTCACCTGGCTCCTCTCCTGCACTGCAGATTTGCATAACCCTGATTAATTAAACTCTCAACTCTCCGAAGTCACCCAAACTCTGAGTCCAACCCCCGCCCAGCTTTGGAATTACGGCTGCAGAGAGGGAGGGTAAAACCAGAAGGAACATGCATGGATGGAGAGGAGTTTTATCTGTCCGACCCTAAAGATTTATTAACATTTGTTCCTGGGACCCTGAGCTCGGATGTTTTGGGATAAGCCCACCCCAAGCCGGGTGGTGCTGCAGCTCCATTGCCACCTGGTGGCAAAAAAACCCAGAAATTGGGGAAAAATGCCTTGAACTGTCCCCATATTTCATATTCCAGAATGAGCAACTATTTTTGTCTCAGTGAAAAATCAAATATTAAAATAAAGCGGGTATTTAGTAAAGAGGAGACTGAGATCAGACTGAAGGTGCAGCCATAAACCAGGAGCATATTCCGGGTTAGTTTCCCCACATGGATTTAGGTTTGGGGGCACCAAAGCTGCTCCCTGGGATCAGGGGATGCGTGACCAGCAGGGACAGCTGGGGTGGCCACCCCCGCTCCACCTCCCTGCTGCAGGGAGTGAGGGGAAGGGCCATGGGAGGAGAAAGAAACTGGAACAAAAGGTGTTTCCAGGTTTGGTTTTTGGGGTTTTTTTTCAGTTTTTATTTTAGTGGGGAAAGAAAGTAGAGGAAAGGGCAGGAAACACGAAAATATTCATACTTCATCTACTATTTGATTATGCTTTTTGGTTATTTCTTGCTGGAAAACTGTAACAGTCTTGGACTATATAGAATTTTTCACTGGAAAAAGCTCATTTGACTTTTATTGAAAGAAAAATTCTCCCCAGCCTCAATCTTCCCTTGGCAGTCTCCTCCTCTTTTCTGTTAAATGTGAGATTTTCAGTTAAGGGCCCTTTACCTCTTTCTTCTGCAGGTTTTGGGCTTGGCCAAAATTCAGGGGAATTTGAAGTGAATTTGAAGGAGTCGCCCAGCAGGTGCCCCCCCCTCAAGGATGGACAGAGCAGGAGAGCAACAACCACACCAGGAGAGCCCATTTTGGGAAGGGCAAATCCTTGGAATGGCACCTGGGAACAGACACCCCATTAGGTGAAAGACCACGGGTTAATTAACCTGGGTTCAATGTTCTGTTAATCATTCCCCTCTGTACCAGTTGCAAACCCATTGCAACCAACCCCCCCAGACCTTCATTTCCATAATAGTAATAAATGCCTCACTGTGATCTGAACTATAAACAGATTTCATAAATTCTGCCAGAAATTGAATATTGAATTATTTCTTTATGCCCACATGTCTTTCCTGGTTTGCTTAATTCTGCCAAATATTTAGCTCAGCCTTCTCTTCTCTCAGCAACCCACACTCTCCCGGCTACATCATCCCATTTTTGGACCATTATTTAAAATTTCAGTCTTTTTACAGAGCCTGGCCAAGGAATCAAAACTGATCAGGGAGGAATGAAACAGCTGAACATGTTCAGCTCCTGTGTGGGGATCAGGTCATGGGCTCCTCACGAGACCCCAGCACAGCTGAGCAGCAGGGTTTGACCCCAGCCCAGTAGTGCTGGCACAGGTTCCCTGGTTTGGCCCTTTTGAGGAAAAATCCTGCTGGAATGTGCCTTTTGTCTAAACACTGAGCTCAGGGCCATGGGAACAGGATGGACATGTTTTTGCACTTCACAAATATATGATTTTCTGAGTTTCCATTCTTTAAAATATTAATTTGTCCATTTTTTTTTCATACAAAACCCTGAGTGTGTGGCTGAAAATGCCATTTCTTGTTGCCATCGTGAGCTGTGAGCTGGCTCAACACTGCCATGATCTGTGTCCTTGGCAAGAACCAGGACTCACAATTTTCAAAGTGTTGCCGATGGCCTGAATGACAGGCAGAAAATATTGACAAAATAATCCTTGTCCAGCAATTAGCAGTAAAACCCCCTTAATTTGTGCAAACATTCCCAAATACAGACTCCTATCACCTTTGCAGATTATTTTCAATTGCTTCCCCCCTTAAATTCAGCTGGAGAAGGTGAGATAAGATACCAAACCATGCAGTGCCATCCCTGCTGCATGCCCTGGTGTGTCCTGTGCTGGGGGAGCAGGAGCAGCTGGGGCTCCCAGAGCCATTCCCTGCTGTGCTCCCAGCCCGGGGACAGGGATGGGGACAGGGACGGGTGGCAGCGCCGGCTGCTCGCTGCTCCCACGCCAGAGCCATGTGTTGATTCACTCTGTAATTGATTTGGGCAACTCGAGGCAATCGGTTTCCAAGATACCACATCCTTCAGATATTTAAAACCCCTCACTCTGGCAGTGTATTATATTTAAATGTCGATGGATGATCTGGGTGTGTATTTATAGCCACGCTCAGATGGGCTCTGGGAACGGGCCGTGGATGGCTGGGCAGGGAAGTGTGTGTGGCTGGAATTCTGAGGGGGCTGGGGCAGTGGGGGCCCCTCTGAGTCACCCCAAAATCAATGTCTCACCATGGCTCAATGCATCAGAGGTTCTGTTGGCTCCACCACGCTGGAGTTCAGTGCAGCTCCAATTTACAGCCAGGCCATGAGCAGTCATTAGAGGCTGATTTCAGACTTTCCTTCACAGCAGTGATTCCCGATTTCCCAGCCTGGGGCAGTGACTCGTCCAGCCATGTGAGGCACATTTTGTTTGCTGTTCCTGTCATTCCTCACGTCACCTTCCCACCTCCACACCACTGCCATGGCTCACACAGGGATCACTCCTTTACACCAGCGAACGTTGGCTTCCTGGATAAAGGAAATTTCCAAAGAAGAGAGAGGAAACTGCTGTGATGTCTCTCTGAATTTCCAGCAAAACAAAAAAGTGGAAATTTTGGTTAAATTGGTTGAGAATTATGAGACTTGGAGCTGCACAGACATCTTGTGAGCTCGGAGTTTCCATAGGTGGAAAGAGAACTTGTAGAAGAGGGGACAGCCCTGAAGCAGGCACAGAGTCAGGGATAACCCAGGAGGTGGATGGGGACAGGGACACACAGGTCACCTCATCTTGGACTGGCTCTGCAGGTGCAGCTCTAAACAGGAATGACAGGAAGTGCCTGGAGAGCAAGAGTTCCCGAACTCCTGCTTCTGGAACAAGAGGAACACTCACCCAGATCCCACGGCCGGGCATGAGCCCAGCTTGGGCAATGCAGAGCTTTCCTTGGTTTGGCCCAAAACAAGGTGTAAAATACACAAGGAATGGAGATAAAACAAAGGCTTCGATTTGTGGCCTCCCAGCTTTGCCACCACCATGACTTGGACTTAAAGTGGGGATCCAAGATTCAGGATCACACATCAGCCAGAGGCTCGATTCCATGACCTCAGAGGTCTTTTCCAACCTTAAGGGTTCTGTGAAACCTTCCTTTCATCCGTGCCTCGGGCGTGGAAGGCCCCAGGAAGCCACAGCACGAAGGGAACAGGACCAATCCAGCTTGGAAGTGCAGGTAACAAAGGTTAAACTGAGACACAAAGTGTCCGTGCACGATGGAGAAAGGGAAACTGGTGAAACTGGGAGAAGGCTCGGGAATGCGGGGAGTGCCCGCCACGGACATCCAAGTGCTGGGGGTGAGAGAGAGGAAGGGCAGCAGGGAATGGCAGCAGAACACAACAGCGGGGTGGGGTGTGAGGGGCTGACCCTGGCTGACCCTTCAGAAGGCTCGGAGCAGTCACCTGGAGGAGAGGGTGTCACCCGGTGTCACCCGCGGCTGCTCCGGCGGGGCTTGGCCCGGGCTCAGCGGGAACAGCTCCCGGGAAGCGGCGCAGGGCGGGATGTGCGAGCGCTGACGGCGCTGCCCGTGGGAGTAGCTGTGGGCTGGGATGACGGGTGATTTTTGGCTCAATAAGGAAAAAAAAAAGTAAAACCCAACCTTTTTTTGTTTGCTTAAAGCCTCACGATGAGCTTCATATTGTGGACTTTTCACTGGAATGTTTTAGGACTGGAATACATTAAAAAAAAAAAAAAAAATCTGCACACAAAATAATGATTTGTATTAAAAGCAGTGTAGTAATAAGCAAAAGTTAAAATACAATGCATTAGAAAATCCCCAGCTTAGGAGGTTGTAAAAGCTGTTTTTACCCTTATCTACTAATAATGTTGAGTTACTTTTTTTTTTTTTTTTTTTCATATCCCAAAGATTTTACAATTTTGATTATTTTTTCCGGAAGTATTTCTTAGAGCTTCAACAGATCCCACTCATGCTCTGGATAAACTGAGTCATTTCAGCTTTCTCCAGCCAAGATCTGACCTTTGATAAGTTTAATTTACACTTCTTGGGTGACTCCTTGAACTGCTGTGTCATTTACAATATAACTATTGAGGCTTGTTAATGTGTCTGGGGCTGATCAGCCTGCTGGTCACTGTGGGGTTGAGGACACCTGTAAAAGTTCAGACTGTGATTTCCAGCTCCGAAATATCTTGAGGGAGGAGGGAATTGGACCCTTGGCAGGGTGTAAATAGGACAAAGAATGGTTTGAGGTGGAAGGAACTTAAAGCTCATCCTGTTTCACCCTCTGCCAGGGGCAGGGACACCTCCCACTGTCCCAGGCTGCTCCAAGCCCCGTCCAACCTGGCTTTGGACACTTCCAGGGATCCAGGGGCAGCCACAGCTGCTCTGGGCACCCTGTGCCAGAGCCCAACCACCCTCACAGGGAACAATTTTTTGCTGATATCCCATCTAACCCTAATCTCTGTTAGTCTGAAACCATTCCCCTTTGCCCTGGCCCTTGGAAAGAGTCTCTCTCCATCTTTCCTGCTGGCTCCCTTCAGGCACTGGAGTGGCCCAATGAAGTCTCTTTTCCAGGCTGAACAATCCCAATTCTCCCAGCCTTTCCTCGCAGCAGAGCTGCTCCATCCCTCTGATCACCCTGGTGCCTCCTCTGGAATCTTTCACTCCTGTTGAGCTGCAATACCATCCCAGTTGTTGGGGCAGGTGCTTTTCCCAGTGAGCCTCCAGCCTGTGTGGATTCCTCACCCACTCCAAGGCTGTGCCAGGAATGGAAGCAGCAGCCAAGGTGTCTGCAGGGCAGCTCTCCCTGTTTTCCAGCTGTATGGAGCAGAATGAAACAGAGGTGTCACTGTGACAAGTCAACAGCTCTGAAAAAGCACTCCTGGAGTCTCCAAGCGAATTTGGGGGAAGCCAGAACCGCGGGGTTGGAGTTAAACAAACAAGCAGACAAACAGGGAATGACAATTTTGGGTTCCCTTGAGCTTTCTGCAGCTCTCGGCGGGTTCAGCAGATCCATCAGAGTGACACGAGGAGAGTCAGAGGGAAATGCTGAGCAATCAGAGTGGTATTTTATGGAGGAAAAATCCTTTGTAGAGAAAATATTCATGGCAAAATGTTCTCCTGTACAGAAAATTGATACCATGTGTTTATCCCATTAAAATTGTATCTAAGGGGTCTAGGGGCCTCCTGCTGGTTCTGTGCTCAGGTAATAATCTCCCTCACTCAAAAAAATGCTATTAATTGAGTCCATTGGGTCCACTGGGTCCAAAAAAATGCCATTAATTGAAATTAAATGGATCCATAGTTTTATTTGTACCTGTCAATACAGATGGAATCATCTCTGAGTGAAAACATGTTCCACCTTGAGCGCTAAATAACCAATATTAATAGCTAGGTGGAACATAAAATACTTTATAACTGTCTTATTAAAATGCATTAAGCAATGAGGACTTTGTCATAACGGAAGAAATACATTACTGCTGTTGCTGCAAGCTTAATGATTGTGCTTAATCACCCATTGTTTGGTGATTGAAAATTTGGAAAGGTGCTTTAATTTAAATTTTGAAGCATTCTCAGAGTTCATGTGCTTCCGAAAGGCGTTGTTGGGAGGCAGTTGTGGCACTCACAGAGGCACAATTTTGCAGTAAATCCAAGTTGCTGCTTGCCCAGCCACACGCTGCCTCAAGCCCTCGCTGCTGAGCTCAGGGACAATTTTACATATCATTTAACAAGGCTGACTGCTTCTTTCTTTGAGTTAATTTGAACTTCAGACCTTGATCATCTGCCTCTGTTTATGTGCATTTATCCATCCTTGAAAATTTTCAAATTAATATTTCGCTGTGAATATTGGAAGTATTTTAATTCTGACTATCTCTTTCAATGGTTCCTGTAATTACAAGGTACGTCATTCATTTGAGATTTAAATCTGCTTCCTTCCCACACAAACCCAGCATTATTTCTTTTTTCCTCAAGATGACTGTTAGCAGATTTTAAAAGTGAGGCTTATTAATTTTTTGTATCGAAAAAGCAGATCCTCCTCTTTTTAAGAGTCCTGCCTGGTGCTTTTTGCTGGCCTTCCAGAGGTGGCACCACACTGTGTTTGTTGCAGGAAGAAAAATCAAAGGTTTTTCTCCTCCTTTTATGAGATAAATATTGATGCTCAGAATTACGTATTTTAAACTTACTTCAAAACACCACAAACTGGTGAAATGTAAACTGAAACCAGGCTGGAGCTGAGGTTTTGCAGCTTCATTAGGGAGGTTGAGGTACCCCAGAATTATTCTTGCTGTTTACAGGTGATTTATTGCTCAGCCCTGGCTCTACTTCTGGCCTGGGCTGTGGGTAAGAGCCATTCTTTACAAGTGTGACCTCATCCTGTGAGATATTTCCTCCACTAAGTGTTCTTGTTTCTCACTGAAGCCAATTCACAACATTTACTAAAAAACCCTCCCATTAAGGGCGGTGAGAATCTGCCTGTCACATGGCATGGACTGGATTTTTTCCTTATCATTACAAGTCTGCTCGTCTGTCAATTTTTACCACTTTCAGCTGTTCTGCCACGGCTCCATCAATGCCTGTGACAGCTCCTCAGTGAAAGGAGAAGCAGCTCTTTCAGTGTCAAAGTCAACTTGTTGAAGACTCTTCATAATTGCTTGTTCCTGTAGATTTCCAGCAAAGGAGGAAATGTGGCAAAGAGCTGGGAGTGGTGGCGAGCCCTGTCCTTCCTCACTCAGCCTTCAGCTGCCCCTGGTTGCCGTTGGTTATCAGGGACGAGGTAATGAACCGCAAAGTGCTTTGTGCCATTTCCCTGTGGGAAAGACACTGACTGAAGATCCATTGCCTGGTAAGTGCTGCCTCAGATTTGTCCTGGGAAAGCACAATGTGACTGGAACAGCTTTGACTTTGCCGGCAGTGCTGTGCTGTGGGACTGTGTTGGAGGATGGGGAGTGAACTCCTGCAGAGCAGCACAGGATTCCCGAATCCCTGAGGCTGGGAAAGACCTCTGGGATCATCGAGTCCAACCTGTGACTGACCCCCACATTGTCACCCAGCCCAGAGCACTGAGTGCCACGTCCAGGCATTCCTTGGACACCTCCAGGGATGGGGACTCCAAACCTCCCTGGGCAGCCCCTGCCAAGGCCTGACCTCCCTTTCCATGCAGAGATTCCTGCTGATGTCCAACCTGAGCCTCCCCTTCCCTCTCCTTCTGTCCCTGTTCCCTGGGAGCAGAGCCTGACCCCCCCTGAGCCCCCTCCTGTCAGGGAGTTGTGCAGAGCCACAAGGTCCCCCCTGAGCCCCCTTTTCTCCAGGCCGAGCCCCTTTCCAGCTCCCTCAGCCCCTCCTGGGGCTCCAGCCCCTTCCCAGCTCTGTTCCCTTCCCTGGACTCGCTCCAGCCCCTCAATGTCCTTCTGGCAGAGAAATCAGGAGCAGGTTGGAGTTCTGGCACGTTGATATCCTGTATTTAATACACCTATGTAAGCCCAGCTGAGAGAAACATGAGTTAGAGGCAACTTGCACTGTTCCTCAGTCTTTTCAACAACCCTGTGTGCGGCTTGAGAGCCTTCTCGGCCTAGTAAAGAGTTTCAGGTAAGTTCTAGTCACTTACCTGCTCATCTCCATATAATACTGTTATTTGTCTAATTGTTCCTATTCTTGTGTGTTTGCTATGTAAAAATGCAGTAAAGCCATTATGCAGGAAAAGAAAAGGAAAGTGGTTGAGATGATTATTCTGTTATCAGTCATGACTAAGATGAAGAGAGATATACTAGCAAGACATTGTTCCTAAAATAGATATCTTGCAAACAAGAAATGTCAGTCAAATGAGGTTTAAATTAAATTCCTGATAGCAATTACTTACAGAATTATCATGCTCCCATTGAAATTATTATGAATATTGTCACCAGAGTTAATGGGAAAAGAAGCTGGGCTTCAGATACTGATTCTGAAATGAATTCCAGAATGTGCTCAGCTTGTGTCCTGCTGAACCCAAAGTCACAGGTCCACAAAGAGCACCCTTGGCTGAAGGGTGGCTCCAGGCTCAGGGCAGTGGGAAAAGGTGAAACTGAGAGCTGGGCACTTGCAGGAAGTATTGAATGGCCGCAACCGAGTGACCTCAGTGGGAGCAGAACTGATGAAGTGCAGAAATGTGATGTGTGTTCCAAATAAAGAACTGATGAGTCAAGTTGTGCCCCAATTGGAACAGGAGCAAAGTCAAGACAGCTTGAAAATAACCTTGATTTTAGTGGAGAAGAAGTAGCAGTGGAGTTGTGGTGACTCCAAGGAGCCCCAGAGCAGCAGCAGTGGGCTGGAAGGACGTGGATCTCTGTCCCTCCAGGAGTGGAGACCCTTTTAGCACTCACTGCTGCTGCAGAAATTTTCTGAAGACCCAAACCAACATTCCTGAAGTGGCATTCATGACCTCCTCTCTGCTCCAGTAATGCAGCTATTACTCATCCAGTCAAGTCCTTTTGTTACACAATAAGGAGAAAACAACTTCTAAATATATCATTTTAAACTAGTATCTTTATATTGCAAGACACAAACAGCTACTGCTGAATTATTTCTGACAGATACTAAGCTCCTATTTAATCTTCCAGGTTGAGGCATATTTCTAAGCACAGCTCAGTAGGAAGTTAATTATAATCTTCCAAAATGGGAAGAATTTTCACCTGAGATGATTAGGATACTGGTTTGAGGCATGGTATGTGGGCTCCTAGCTAAAGTTAGGAACTGGCAACATCTTTGGCTCTCTCTCATTGCAGAAGTAACACCTTCTGCTGTCACAAAAACTTCCCTGAAGATGGAGATCACGATGATTTTGGATGCAATCAATCCCTTAAGTATTCATCATTGTTGATACATTTGCATATTGGAACATCATGGTGGTTTATTCTGCGCTCTGAGGCAAAATTCGCTCTGAATTCCAGTTGGATTTTTCAGACTTGGATTTAGCTTCAAGGATAAATCAGGTTTGAAGAAATATAAAGAAGCAAGTTCTGAGTAAAGACAAAAGTATGTGAGATTCATTTTTTTTAAAAAAAGGATCAATTGCTTGTGGTAGATTTGCCATCTGTTGGTGTGTGCACACTGCTGCAGTGACTTATTTCAGGATTTAATTACGTTTTCTGACTGCACTTGGCCCAGCTAACCTTGGGAATTTCTATGAGAAATACAGTTGGTCATATTTCCTTCAGTAGCTTTTGGAAAGAGATGAATTACCAAAGAAATTCTGGTTTATGAGTCCTTAGGAGGAGGTTGGACAAAGCTGGGCCTTGGGATTTTCACTGAGTCATTACGTGGAGGCTGCAGGATTTCTGTGGTCTCTG
The DNA here is from genome assembly GCA_020086605.1 of Lanius collurio. Classification (NCBI taxonomy): domain Eukaryota; kingdom Metazoa; phylum Chordata; class Aves; order Passeriformes; family Laniidae; genus Lanius; species Lanius collurio. Next base: position 3,337,665 of record JACBWW010000045.1, on the reverse strand, counting down.
CTGGGTTTTCCTAAGCTCAGACTCCAAAAGTGCACACAAAGCCTGAATGTCACTCATGGATGTAAAACCAGCCTCCTTCCTTACTCCATCCCTGCTGTGTCCTCGTGGTGGGCCTCTGATTTACTCTGAGTCCCTTGTCATTTCCAACAGGACTTGGGGAGCTGATGACTGCTCATTACTTTCCTTCTCTTTGTAATTTGTGTACGTTATTGACAACTATTTGATGTTTATTCCAAATATAATACAAATATATAGTGAAAATGTATGCAGAGAAACAGGAATTTCCCCACTCGAGCTCTGAGTGAGGGAACAGAGCAGTGCCTGTGGGATGGAGGTGGGATATACACCTGTGTAAAATCCCAAACAATGTGCAGAGGGGGGTTAATCCCACTCCCTTGCAAAATAAAGCCAGGGAACACCAGGTGAAATTAAGCAGCAGGCTCAGAGTGAGGTACTTTGGTGATAAGGGTGGAATTTGTGAGGTGTTGTGATCCCTGTAAATGTAGATATTCCAGAAAGCTTGGGGAAACTGATGGAAGAAAGATCCAACAAGAGCATCCTGTGCAGGATCTCACCCTTGGCTCATGAAACCTGAATTGCTTGAGCCTGAACGAAAATCTGGAGCTGTATTTTTAGCCATTGCTCACCCTATTTGTAGGTTCTGTCTGGCATCTGCTTTCCTGGCCAGCATGGAGACAGGATACTGCATCTTTAATTTAGATTTTCCTTTGAGGATAGAGAAAAACTGAGATGTGTCAGTTGGCTGGTTTTTAGCATTCACTCAATTTGGGGTAAATATATAAACTATAGGATGTTTAATTTCAAAATGCATTTCAAAATGAAGGAAAAGTAAAATGTTTAAGTGAAAGCAAGTATATAGAAGCATAAAAAAGTCTACTAGGATCTTCATTCACTGTGCCTATCTGCAGTTTTCATCCCCTACTGTCAAAGCTCTGTGATCAGCAGAGATAAATTCATTGTATTTTCCATATGGCTGAGATATTTCTTGAGCTCATTTTGGACAAATGTGGAAAAATTTGCTGCTAAGTCTGTCCTGTGCTTCCAAAATATCCCCCAAAATATGTTTGCTTTGACGGTGAGAATGAAATAGTAGATCTTTCTTAAGGTGTTGATCTGGGAGCATCATCTCCAATTGGCTTCCTTTTTTTATCCCTAAGTGAGCTTTTAAAACCTTGCTACGAAAGTACAAAGATGAGATGGAGAAATATAATGAAGCTGAGGCAGGGATTCACTACGGGCCTCTTCCCTCGCACTTCATGCACTGACATAACCACAACAGAGCGTAAGTAAGAATCATTCTGGTTGTTTCCTCCTGTGAGTGGCTCCACACAATGGGGCAAAGCACACAATAAACTGCTTAACAGTGTCAGACTGTATTTGATACCACATCTCTGTGAATACACACACACACCTCTGAGCTCGGCTCTAGCTGCAGATTTTAAATATCAGAACACACAGGGTGGGGTGTGGACTCTCATATTTTTGTTTCATATTCAGACCATAAAGCATTGATGGAAGATTTTGCCATGATGCTGTTCCATAACTTAATCTGCATACAGATGTTTGATATTGGGATACCAGGGTCTAAAACTGTGAAAATCTTGCTGCATTTACCTCCTTAGGACCTGAGCAATTTTCTCTGTGTGTAGAGGATTTCCACATTTTGATGGCCTCAGCTGTCCCACTGAGCCCATGTGAGAGCTCCCCACGCTCTGTGTGAAGCAGCCCCTCCTCTGGAACAATTCTGGCAGGATCTCAAGGATACAAGGACACATTTTTGTTGCATCAGGACAGTTGTTTTTCCTCCTCCTAGGAGAGCCAGTGGCACAAACAGGACGTGCTTTGTACTCACGAGCATTCACCCACACAACAGGGGAGGGCTGTGCTGCTCTGACTCTGAAAATGTGCTTAAATCGTATTGTACAACAGATTAAAGGTGAAATTATGATGAACTTGAATAAACTCGCCCTGAGAAATTAACTGTACCCCCCCCAAACCACCTTCACAATTGATCCTAGAATTCAGCCTGCCTTGAACTGGATCCCCAAAGCCAAATTTGTACCTGTTCCCTTCAGGGGTGTTACCAGTGCTGTAAAAGCCAAGTGAAACAAGCAGAGGCAGCTTCCTGAAGCTTTGCTTTTTGCACAATTTCCTTCTCGAGCTCTTGGTAAACGAGGTGCTATCCACATACTCCTGTTCCCACTGCCTGGCTCTCCGGGGGGAGCTCTGCTGTCCTGGCCGTGCTTCGGGTTCAGTGTCACCACCTGGGGGAAGGAGGGGGACAAAAGACACTGGCCTCATGCTAATATTCTTATTTTTCCTTTATTGAAAAACTTTCTGGGTGAATGAACGCAAAGTTTGCAGGATTCTTCCGAAATAATCTCGTTTAGGGTAGCTACAGATTAACAGAAAACTGGAGAGGGAATGTCAGTCTGTAATTGGCCTCTCTGTGAAATGTCCTGCTGGGAATGACATGCAGGAAAGGTGCAGGGATTTTTTAAATTCATAAATAAGCTGTTCTTCATATGTTCAAGTGTGTGATTGATGATTTTCAGGGAAATTGAATAAGTAAAGTAAGTATGGATGCTGTCAGGTGGCTGCAGGTGCATAAAAGGGACAATGGAGTGCCTGGCTTTCATGTTAGTCATACTGAACAAGCTGAATTTTGTCTGCAGATCCCATTTATTACTATATTATTATTACTTTTATTTTTATTATTTTTATTCTTTTCCTATTAGGCTCAGTAAAATACTACTCTCAGAACTTTACCATGCTGTAGAATTAATTTTGAAGTGAATCTATATTAAGAAACTAATTATTTGGAACCCTTCATCTAATCAAAGTCCCTCAGAGGTTCTCATGCTGCTCATACAAGGACCTGCTGAGGGCTGGAATGGGCAGAACCTGCTGAACAGATGAAGGTGCTGAAATGTCAGGAATATTCAGCTGCAAATTGCACAGCAGGGATGTGACACCCCCAGCTGAAACCTGGGCACCAAATGAGATCTGATACCCCTACAGGCAGATTAGATGCTCTGGAAATAGGGGTAAATAATATCCAGCTATACAATATCTAAATATTCATTTGAAACCCAACACACAAGGCCCTAGCCCTCCTAAATTGGTGATTTGCTAATGTATTTTTGGTGGTTTATTTCTCTGTAAAAGAGCATTTGAGGGGAATCTTGCTAATTTTTACATTTCTGTGACATATTGTTACCTTTTTATTGAATACTTTTTGCTTGTTTGGTTGTGAGACCTAGAACAGAAATTCTGAATTTACTTTTTCTTATATCTACATACATAATAATTTTCCTTTTCTAGCCTATGACACAAATAACAATCCTAACTCCTTTAATTATTGCTTTCCTCTGAACTTCTCAAATCCCTGGGGATGCAGAACACTTGTTTGAAGCCTGCTATTATTTGGAGCAATGGGAGAAGTCAGATGCAGGAAAACAGCATCTGCCACAGGAGTTTTAGACACAAGTTCTTGTTGAGCACTCCAAGAACTTTCAAAAATCACTTCTCACTGGATTTCCTTTATATTTAAATTAAGATCTGTCTATTGGCACTGCTCAAGGACAGATTTAACCTCACAGAAGTTTGCCCATTTGGCTCATTGGGGTTGACACCAGTGCCACCAGTAGAGGCACTGGGATATTGCTGTGTGTGCACCAACAGCCTGCAAAGCTGGAGCTTGTCCCTTCATCTCCTGTCACTTAATTGCTGCAAAAGCTCCATGTTCACACACTCCTACCATAACAAAAATAAAGTGACCCAGCCTGAACAGTTCTATATTTAAAGCATAAAGTCTCTGTCAACATTAACTACCTGTGACTTTGGTCCTCCATTTTCTCACCTGATTTTTATTTTCTGAAGGACAAACATTCCCAGTATGCACTTCAAAACATTTGTCTTCCATGGTTGATTTCCAGACCTTTAAAAATAGGTTTGCAATGGAAATGCTGACGTGCCAGCTGGCTGCTGCTGCAGTGACACATTCACAATAGGCAACTCTTCAGTGCCGGGGAACTGGGAATGGGCAGCTTCGTGGGACTGCTAGCTCGGATTTAATCAAGGACTGGAGCAGTACACCATCCTACACTTGTCTCTGCAGTGGTTGACTTCTGAGTCAAAAAAAACCACCATGGAAAGTGTTTGGGATATGGGATGCACCAGCTTGTCCCCTTGTTCATGCTTATTTCATCAAAATTATTTGGCAATTAAGAACGCTTTGAGCCTTCCTTTGCTTTATCTGAAGGGCAGGGCTTATTGATAACTCATACAGCATGTTCAAATAAAAACTGTCATTGAGGCAGTTTTCTATCCTTTAAAAACACACATTTGACAGTATCATCTAGCGTTTTCCAGCTCCTAAAATCGAATGGCGAAGGGGGAATATAATTTTTTCATCCACGCTCCTTTTCCTGCCCCCGTTCGGCATTGCTGTTGTGTTTCTCTCCGAACACATGCCTGGAAACAAAGGCGTCGGGACCGGTGTGCTGTAACCAGGGCGAGGCGGCTCCGCTGCCGCCCCGGCTCCTTCTCGCTTCCCACCGCCGGGGCCCCGCAGGGACCGAGCTGCGCCTCCCCGCCGCCCGCGCTTCCTGTCCCCACACCTCGCAATCTCGAAAAAACAAAACCAAACGAAACTTTTGGGTTTTTGCCTTCCCCTCTGTCGGTTCCGTGAGAGGAAGAGCCTCCCCCTGCCGGGGCCGCAGCCGGTGGCCCTCAGCGCCGATCACTGACAGTCCGCGTCCCCTCAAGCCTGGCCCCCACCATCGCTGTCCGCTCATTCCTGTCCCTCACTCTCAATCCTTTTATCCTCCATCCCTTGATCCCCGACCCCTCACGCCTTGTTCCCTCAGCCTTGATCCCCCTCAGACTTGTCCCCGCAGTCTCGTCTCCTCACCTCCAATTCCCTCAGCCTCGTCCCTCATCCCCAATCCCCCTCATCCTCTGTCCCTCACCCCCAATCCTTCCACCTCAATCCCCCTCAGACCTGTCCCTCACCCTCAATCCCTCCATGCTCCATCCCCAATCCCCCTCAGACCTGTCCCTCCATCCCCAATCCCTCCATCCCCAATCCCCTCATCCCCAATCCCTCCATCCCCAATCCCTCCATCCCCAATCCCCCTCAGCACGGCGCGCCCCCCCGCCCGCGGCCCCGGTGACGTCAGCGCGCGTCATTCCCCCCTCCCCATGCAGGGGATTCTCCGTCCCGGCCTGACGTCACCGCGGTGCCGCGCAGGCCCCGCCCCCGCGGGCCGCCATGTTGGGGGCGTGCGCGGGGCAGCGCAGCGCGGCGCCGCCCCCGCCGGCCGGCAGCGCCCGC